>JAGFBZ010002607.1:42500-515000 GCA_018398805.1 Hirundichthys speculiger | reverse complement strand
ACTAGGCTTGGGCGGTATCCAAATTTTGATACCATCAAACTTCCCTCACATTTTATTCCCGCGACTATTAAGGCGAACACACACCGCCGGCGGACGCCGCACATCAAAACAGCCGTCCCCATTATGTACCCCAGGCGCGCCACCTCGGGGCTTTACACCGCTGTACTATTCCCAGCGTTGACGCGCCTGGAAAAAAAAAGGCAAGTTTACCTTGAAACAGCAGTTCAGTGCTTCAATATAAACTTGGCTCAATTACAGTTGTTATTTATTTGTGTATTTATTGCTTTTCACTGTAGTTTTAACTCGGCCTGTCAGCCCGCACGGCAGTGATTCACATCTCAACGCTGCCGAGGTGTGTTTGCTGAAATGTGCTTTATAGTAAAGTGTCTGATGCTGGACGTTTCACTTCCTATAAATTCTTCAACATAAAACTCCAACATTATTAGTTTCATTAGAAGCTTTTATTTTGAAGCAGCAAACTCAGGAAGTGTTGTTTTAATCGTCAGTACCTTAACAGGACGAGTCAAACCGAGATCAGCTGCGGCGAACACGAATAAACGGTTAAATAAATAAAGCAGTTAAACACACAGCGATACAGGAGAGAAACTAAAACTAACTTTAAACCACAGAAATCATTCACTGCATTTTTTTAATGATGGTATTGAAACTGATACCGCTGCTATTTTTAAATACCGGAAGTATACGGTATTACCATAATACCGCCCAAGCCTACGTAAGACAAAGACGAGCTGGGACCGTTGAACAGCTCTAATCCTGAATCAGACAGCGATGGGACAATGTTTCCCTCCCAGAACTCCCATCAACTGGTCTCCTCAGTTCCCAGATGTACTGGGATGTCTGGGAACTGAGCAGATGAGATGTTCTACACTGGTGAACATGACACTGTCTCAACTTTTGTGAGATGGGTTTCTGCCAATAAATTCAAAATTAGCTTAACTGTTTTTTTTTTTTGTTTTGTTTGCAAATAAAATATGGGTGTGTGAGATTTCTGAATCTTTGGATTCTGTTTTGTTTACAACATTTTTGGAATTAGTGTTGAGATGGTGGCAGACTTTCCTTTTACCTTGATTAAACTAACCAACTGCAGAGACGTCTTCTTTTGTTGCCTAAGGGCTACTGGGATCAGCCAAACTAACTTTTTTTTTTTTTTAAAGATGGTGAATGTACCACAAATGATGGAATAATATGATATAATTACAGACTGTGTGGAAACAGCAGCGTTGTACTGGAGGACTGGAATGGAGCTTTGGCTAAATATTAGCTCATTAGTCATGCTTGTTTTATAAAGAATCCTGGCCCAGCTGGGGTCACTATCAGTTATCCAGACACCAGGCCTTAAGGGTTACTATATGACCTAAATTCTTGGAAGACCAATCGGTGGAATTTCTTCATTTCCAGTAGAGTTTCATAAGTTACATAATTTAACAAAAAAAGAAAAAGATAACTAGGAATCTAGCCAAAGTAAGGCGAGCACACATCTGTTTTTCTAATGGACAGTTATTGTGATCTATACTGGTTTGTGCCCAGTCCTCCTGGATGGTAACAGGCAGTTATAATGAATAACAGGCCCTTCACAGTTGGAGCCAAGTCCAAATCTCAGAGAACCAGTCCATCAGAAACACTAAGAAGCTGTTTCGCCGCAGCAGGTGAGTCCGACATTAGCGACTCCAGTCGTGACCCTTTTGGTGAAACAAGGAGCCTAATTCAAGAAAGGTGAATAAAACGAAAGGAAGTGACAGCTTAGGCTTGACTTCTTCAGCACATTGTCATTTCACTGGGTTAGATGGATGTGTTTGAATATGTTTTAAACTGTGAAGAAGCTTTGAAGCTCGGCTGTGAGCAGCATAAAGTTATTCAGAGAAATATAGGTAACAAGACTCACCTAATGTGTGTATAGTCAAATAAAATCATAGTCTGAAAAGTTGACTCTGTAGCTTGAAAAAGTATCAGCTTTTGAGTTTTTCCTGGATTTTCAACTGCACTTCATGGTCTGAAATTGATTTGAAATTTGATCAATCTGGCAAATTCCTGACCTTCAGAGGAAAACTTAAAACGTCATCATCTTTATTTTGCTTTGATTCTTTTTCCAGAAAGCGTTAAGCCCCGGTCCAGCGGACCACCGTCAGAGAGAGCGAGGGCTTGTTGTTATCGGTATACGCTCGTTCGGCTCTTTTCCCCAGTCGGCCATCTTTGTTAGATCAAAACCCTTTTTTTTTTTTCTCTTATTTTTTTTGGTCTCAGGATCTGTTTTCCTGCCGCTCGTACTGAATGTATCCTCCAGAGCCTCCAGTATCGCTCCTCATGTCAAAATCAATTTCACTGGTTGCCATCGAGAGAACCGTGTCTGCTTTCCAGCACTTTCCTTATGCCAGACTCTGACAGGTATATCATTGTTTTCTCTTTTATTTTTTTAGGGACAACCTGGCACGAGAGGATTTCCAGGCTTCCCAGTAAGTCTTGATCATGCTGTCTCACCAGTAAATCAGTGCTTTCGCGTACTGGCTGGATTGAAAGATTGATATCTTATACTTTGAAAAGATGTTAATCCATACGCTGTACATTCATGTTATTCATCTGATCCTCATGTGACTAATGTGTTCAGTATGGAAGTATTTCTGTGCCATCTGAGTTTGAATACGAATTTTTAAGATTGAAATTTTTCAGCATCAAAATCAGACTTTGAATTTTAAAAAACATCAGATTTCTAGTACTGAATTTTTTTTGCCTCTGAATTTTATTTTGTTAAAATAAATTCAGTATTAAAAAAAATTGTTGTCTTAAAATATTCAGTTTTTCAAAATTCAACACGCAAAAAATTCAAACACCCCAAAAAAATTCAGTGTAAAAAAAAAATCAACATCTCAAAAAAATTCAGTGTAAAAAAAATTCAATTTCTAAAAAAAAAAACAGTGTAAAAAAATTCAACCTCAAAAAATTCAGTGTAAAAAAATTCAACCTCAAAAAATTCAGTGTAAAAAGAACCAGACTCAACATTTGGGTCAAGACGGTAAGATGGACCGGTCGGCCATGGCAGCAAACTCAGGTGATTACTATCTGGGTGGGTGTCACATGACCAATGGAGCGTAACGTGATTGGCTGGACGTTGGCTGAATTGAGACAGGGATCGATTGCTTCTCCCTGGTGACCCGGATGTTGAGTCTGGTTCTTTTTACACTGAATTTTTTGAGGTTGAAGTTTTTTACACTGAATTTTTTGAGGTTGAATTTCTTTACATGTTGAATTTTGAAAAACTGAATATTTTAAGACAACAATTTTTTTTTAACACTGAATTTATTTTAACAAAATAAAATTCAGAGGCAAAAAAAAAATTCAGTGCTAGAAATCTAATGTTTTTTTAAAATTCAAAGTCTGATTTTGATGCTGAATCTTAAAATTCATATTCAAACTCAGGTGGCACAGAAATACTTCCATAGTTCAGAACCAGAAGCCTCATTTATAAGCTCAAACAAACCACAGTGAATTCTAGTTATAATTTCTAAACAGAAATGTCCCTCCATTTCACCAAAACAGATCAGATAAAAGAAAATGAAACAAATGCTTTAAGTGTATTGTGTGCGGCACAAATTTCACTTCTTACTTCTTCTGGTTGGGAGTGAGATATGTTATAATGATAAAATGAATAGAATATTCACATAACTGACATCACTGTCAGAATAAAAGCCTGCGGTGAAACGCTGTCGTCGACCAACCAGTCAGAGCTGCATCATCCCAGTTTTGCCACAGTTCCTCCCAGTTTTGTGGAACCCAGCAGCCGACTGAGAGTTGGTCGACGTTGCAATGTTTTTGGGTTTTTTTTTTTCTTTCTGCACAAACCTCCTTTGAGAATTCGACTATTCTGTTCATTCCAGTCATTAATATAATTATGGGATGTGACAGGCCTCTCTCAACCTGCTGTTTTAAAACGGACCATTACAATGAGTTGTAATGGTCCATAAGGGTTCCAGTTGATAACCAGTTAATTTAGGCCAACTGAAAACATGTTTTACTCCATAAATGTACACATGTTTTAGTGAGTCCAACTTTAAAACATGACTCATTTATACTAAAACACACAGAGTAGTGGAGGTGGAAGATGACAGGCAGGCGTCATTAACTTTTATCAGACGTTATCTGAACACTGAATAACCTGTGATAACCTGCGGGGGGCGGTAGCGACCCGCTCCAACAGTAGCTGATTTAAAAGCGCGTGATCGATTGCATTGACGAGTTTAAACACACACAAGTTTTACAGCAGGATGTGATTTTCCCACAACTGTGCACATGCGGGGTTTTATACATTTCATTGTTTGTTAATTTATGCGATTCTTAGGGCTCATACACGCTCTTTTATAAATGATGCTCAAGGTCCTCTTTTCTACTTTGTTTTAATGTCCTTATAAGTAAAACCTTTAATTTGTAAAAGCTCTTTCACATGTGTTATATCTGAATTTGAAGATCAGTCTGTGATGTGAATGAGGGCTAATCATTATCTCTCCTTAACTCCCAGTATTATTTATTTGAATCCAAAATGATGTTCTAATGGTACAAAGATTATGTCAGCATCGATCTCCACATGTTCTGAAACATCTCCTTCTCCTTCTTTTTTCATAGGGTCCTATTGGGCTGGATGGCAAACCTGTGAGTGACCATTAACACGTGAAATAACTGAGTAACTGAGCGCTTCTTCAGCGCCCAGATTCCAGAGATGTTGGATGATAACGGCCATATTTAAACTGAGAACGATTATGGTCATTCAAATAATAAAAACTGTCATTAGTCTAGACGGCAAGCTGTAGATATTTCTACAAAGTTCTTTCTGGAGGACTTTAATCACATTGTCTGTTTTGAGGAATGGATGGATGGATGGATGGATGGATGGATGGATGGATGGATGGATGGATGGATGGATGGATGGATGGATGGATGGCTGGATGGTTGGATGGATGGATGGATGGATGGATGGATGGATGGCTGGATGGTTGGATGGATGGATGGATGGATGGATGGATGAATGGCTGGATGGTTGGATGGATGGATGGATGGATGGATGGATGATGGATGGATGGATGGGTGGATGGATGGATGGATGAATGGGTGGGTGGATGGATGGATGATGGGTGGGTGGATGGATGGATGGATGAATGGATGGATGGTTGGATGGATGGATGATGGATGGGGGATTGTTGGATGGATGGATGGATGGATGAATGGCTGGATGGTTGGATGGATGGGTGGATGATGGATGGATGGATGGATGGTTGGGTGGATGGATGGATGGATGGATGGATGATGGGTGGTTGGATGATGAGTGGGTGGATGGATGGATGGATGGATGGATGAGTATTTGAATGGATGGATGGATGGATGGTTGGTTGGTTGGGTGTTTGGATAGATGGATTAAAGTTGGGGTCAGTTGGTTGTAAACACCTGTCTCCACTGGTTGGTTGTAACCCCTGTCTCCACTGGTTGGTTGTAACACCTGTCTCCACTGGTTGGTTGTAACACCTGTCTCCCTGTTTGGTTGTACCCTGTCTCCACTGGTTGGTTGTAACACCTGTCTCCTCTGGTTGGGTTGTGTCTTGGTTGTAACACCTGTCTCCACTGGTTGGTTGTAACACCTGTCTCCACTGGTTGGTTGGTTGTAACACCTGTCTCCTCTGGTTGGTTGTAACACCTGTCTCCACTGGTTGGTTGTAACACCTGTCCACTCTGGTTGGTTGTAAACACACTGTCTCCACTGGTTGGTTGTAACACCTGTCTGTCTCCACTGGTTGGTTGTAACACCTGTCTCCACTGGTTGGTTGTAACACCTGTCTCCACTGGTTGGTTGTAACACCTGTCTCCACTGGTTGGTTGTAACACCTGTCTCCTCTGGTTGGTTGTAACACCTGTCTCCTCTGGTTGGTTGTAACACCTGTCTCCTCTGGGTTGGTTGTTGTAACACCTGTCTCCTCTGGTTGGTTGTAACACCTGTCTCCTCTGGTTGGTTGTAACACCTGTCTCCTCTGGTTGGTTGTAACACCTGTCTCCTCTGGTTGGTTGTAACACCTGTCTCCACTGGTTGGTTGTAACACCTGTCTCCTCTGGTGGTTGGTTGTAACACCTGTCTCCTCTGGTTGGTTGTAACCACCTGTCTCCACTGGTTGGTTGTTGTAACACCTGTCTCCTCTGGTTGGTTGTAACACACTGGTTGTCACCTGTCTCCTCTGGTTGGTTGTAACACCTGTCTCCTCTGTGGTTGGTTGTAACACCTGTCTCCTCTGGTTGGTTGTAAACCTGTCTCCTTGGTTGTAACACCTGTCTCCTCTGGTTGACCTGTCTGGTTGGTTGTAACACCTGTCTCCTCTGGTTGGTTGTAACACCTGTCTCCTCTGGTTGGTTGTAACACCTGTCTCCTCTGGTTGGTTGTAAACACCTGTCTCCTCTGGTTGGTTGTAACACCTGTCTCCTCTGGTTGGTTGTAACACCTGTCTCCTCTGGTTGGTTGTAACACCTGTCTCCTCTGGTTGGTTGTAAACACCTGGTTGGTTGTAACACCTGTCTCCTCTGGTTGGGTTGGTTGTAACACCTGTCTCCACTGGTTGGTTGTAACACCTGTCTCCTCTGGTTGGTTGGTTGTAAACACTGTCTCCTCTGGTTGGTTGTAAACACCTGTCTCCACTGGTTGGTTGTAACACCTGTCTCCACTGGTTGGTTTGTAACACCTGTCTCCTCTGGTTAGTTGTAAACACCTGTCTCCTCTGGTTGGTTGTAACACCTGGCTCCTCTGGTTGGTTATAACACCTGTCTCCTCTGGTTGGTTGGTTGGTTGTAACACCTGTCTCCTCTGGTTGGTTGTAACACCTGTCCTCTGGTTGGTTGTAACACCTGTCTCCTCTGGTTGGTTGTTGTAACACCTGTCTCCTCTGGTTGGTTGTAACCACTGTCTCACTGGTTGGTTGTAACACTGTCTCCTCTGTTGTCTCCTCTGGTTGGTTGTAACACCTGTCTCCACTGGTTGGTTATAACACCTGCCTCCACTGGTTGGTTGTAACACCTGTCTCCTCTGGTTGGTTGTAACACCTGTCTCCCTGGTTGGTTGTAACACCTGTCTCCTCTGGTTGGTTGTAACACTGTAACACCTGTCTCCACTGGTTGGTTGTAACACCTGTCTCCACTTGGTTGGTTGTAACACCTGTCTCCTCTGTTGGCTGTAACACCTGTCTCCTCTGGTTGGTTGTAACACCTGTCTCCTCTGGTTGGTTGTACCACCTGTCTCCTCTGGTTGGTTGTAACACCTGTCTCCTCTGTTTTCTTCACACAGGGGCAGAACGGACAGAAGGGAGACCTGGTAAGCATCCAGTGAATGTCCCAGTACAGCACCAGTATCACTCCACTGGGCTTCGTTTTGCCAAAGTCTCTTTGGCGCTAGCTTATTTCGTGGCCACCTTTATGCAGCACACCGTTGGGTGCGTGGAGTAAATGTCCAGACAGATGGAAGCTGTTAGCTACGCTCTGGTTTTCTCTCCGTGTTAGCAGGTAAAACTCTGACTTGGAGGTAAACGGGCTCCGAGGGATTTTAGATGGCGCTAACAGAGGCTCGACAACACTAAACACCTTCTAAAGGCACCTGACCCTCCATCAGCGAACACCCTGGCAACGCGGAAAACGCAGAACTTAATGTATTATGAGTAAAACCACATATCAGAAAAGGTTGGAGTAATGTGGAAGCTGCAAATTAAAACCTAACAGCTATTTAGCACATAATTCTCACATTTAGTTTGACTCTTCTTTGTAGAAAGTTTGAGGCCAAGATATTTCATTTTTCCCTCATCGGCTTAATTTGATACTTGTTAAAGTGATTTTAAATGCTGCTTAAAACCCTATTGTCCATTTAAGAAGACTTATGTTACCTTGTCCAGAAGCAGCGTTGACATCCCTGTCATCCTGTCGCACACCTTAAGATGTGTTTGCAGGAAGAACGGGACGAAATAACACCTGAAACTCATGACTTGGTATCCTGATATGGAGCCCCGTTTGGGTCATAATTAAATGAATAAATGAGTCTATTATTATGAAATACAGGCGTTTATTATTATAAAATACGTATCCATTATTATGAAATGTTTCCCATTATTATTAAATATATGTGTATTATTATGAAATATTTCCAATTATTATGAAAAAATGTAATTATTATGACATATATTTTTATTATCATTCAATCTTAGTTTAATGCATTATAGTTTATTTCAGAATAGCTTTTTAATCTAAGAATGAGTTTTTACATAATGGGATCGTTTTTCATAAGAATGAGTTTTTATATAATAATGACATTTTGCCAGTGGGCGGGGCCAGTGGTTGACCTGCACGCTCATTGGCTGATCCTTCTCCATTCTACGCTCTGACATCGACTAGTTTTGGCCGTGAGGTCCCGTTAGCAGCGGGCCGTGGCGTCATCAAGGTGCGCTCCTAGTCCGATTGTAGCTATGCTAGCTTGGACTGAGCTACGGGAAACCTTGACCATATTCACTGTTCTGTTGTTTATGCCTGAATGAAAGAGCAGCCAATCACACAAATGGCTCCGCCCTCTCTGCTGTGATTGACACACAAATCATTCTTATGAAAAACAAAGCCATTATTATGTAAAAGCTCATTCTTTTGAAAAATGAAACCATTATCATAATAATGGGAAATATTTCATAATAATAAACATGCATTTCATAATAATGGGGAATATTTCGTAATAATAAACGCCTGTATTTCATAATAATAGACTTATTTATTCATTGAATTATGTCACAAATGGGGCTCCATATCTTGAATGCCAGCGTGGCTTTTAAATGTTTTGGGAAAGAACGACAACTTTACAAAGTGGTAAAAGCTTCACCGTCCCAATATTTACTTATTTATTTGAATGTGTTGCAGGTGTGAATCGGAAACATTGATTTATATTAACAAATAAAATCAAGTTGGAAAAAAACATGAAAAAAATCTGATTCCAGGTTGTATATTTAAAGCATTATTTAACTATAAGTAATGAGCTCAAGACAATTTAATCCTGAAGACAATCAGGATGAAGCAACTTTTTAGATTTCCAGCTTTAACGCTCCGGTCACGTTTATTTTCATTTCCATTTCATTTGAATACAGGAAGGAGCTTGTAATTCATGAACGTTTGGATGTTGAACAGTCGGGGCTGTAATGTTTTATCTTTGACGTTCGTTTTGGTTGGTTCTGTAAAGTAGGAACTCGCAGCTCCAGGGAGCTCCATGGCAGCAAAACTGACTACATTTCCACAAACCACAGTGGCTGAGCAGTGTGGAAATAAAACTAAATGTTGATTAATGATCCCATTATGATGTCAAATGTCAGGAAACATCGAAGAGCAGGCTTTGAGGGGGTTATTTGGTGAACGTCCAGATATGCTGCTGCATTCATGAGGCGGTTGAGTCTGTGGGGTCGGCAGCGTGGGGGTGCACTGGATGTGTCCCACTGGTTTCTTTTCCAGAGTTCATTAATCACCCAGTTGCCGAGCTTTGACAGCTACTCACGCCGGGCACACCTCAGGACTGAGTGCCTTTGTTCTAACATCAGTTCTAGCATCAGTTGAATCATCAGCTTGATTGTACTTTGACATGTTTACCCATTTCACCAGTAACTAAAAATCAATAACTAAAAAAATCACATTTAAAAACTGACTGTTGCTGCTGTCTTTCAGGGTCAGCGTGGTCCTAAAGGACTCCCAGTAAGATTCTGAATTCTTCTATGAATCTTTAAATAATGAACTGCTAATCTTTTTTGCTATCCTTCACCTGTGTTGTTTTGCTTTCCAGGGGGAACCAGGAGCCAAAGGCGAGAAGGTTAGATACAGTTTTGTAGTAGTTTCTCAATTTGCCCAATAAGTAATACCAGTTAAAGTGTGTGAACCATTTTGGAATAAAAAATAAATGTGATCTGATCTTTATCAATGTTACAATAATAAATAAACGCAATGTTTTTAAGCTTATAAAACAAATAACTGTAATTATATAAACATTAATTGTACTGGAGTAAATATATGTGAACCCATAATCACTTAAATTTAGGAGTTTGCATAATCAAATCAAATCAAATCAAACTTTATTTATAGAGCGCTTTTCATGCCCTCAGGCAACAAAAAGTGCTTTACCTTAAAAAAATAAAGATAAAAATTAAAACATTAAAACAAAATAAAAGCCGTCACACACCCCAAAGTCACAAAGCCATCCTCCCACTACCCCTCACCCCCCCATGCACCACAAACAAAACAAAACTCCCCCTTTTTTTGTCTCTTAAAAAAAAAAAAAAAAAGGATGAAGCACTTCTATTTAAATAAATAAATATCAAAATATCAAAACACAAATATCAATAGCATAGCTGAAATCCTGTTAATAAAATGAGTTTGAAGTTGTGGTTACAGTTGCTTTGATTGATAAAAGACGCTCAAATATTTAAAGTTTACTGTTTATTGGAAGTTCATTGAAAAAAAGGTGTCTGAAGACCAAAAGTAGTTTATCTGCATAACGTTGGAAAGAGATACGAAGCCATCTCAAAGTGTCTGTAAATTCGCCAGTCTGCAGACGGTTTACTCTGTGGATTCTGGAGGTCCAGCCAAGACGACTCCAACACAGAATCCACGATGAGCTAAACACTTTCAGACATCACTGACATCGTGGATCTGAACATCTCTGACTTGCATATGGTAGACCCATGAACAAAGGCTAATACCATGAAGGAACCGTGACACTAAACATGGAAGTAAATCCCCCCACAAAATGGCTTCAGAAAAAGAAAATCCACCTTTTTCTAGTGGTCCAGTCTCTTAGAGATGCTGTGGAATGAGCTCAAGATGGCCGTTCACAAGACATCCTAAAAATGTGCCGGAGATAAAGCAGTTCTGGAAAGAGGAATAGTGGTACAGCTTCTATGCAGAGATACTGAAAGAGCTTGTTGAAGTCAAAAAAACCAGAAAGAAAAAAAAGGTGCAACCATACATTAACTCCAACCAAAGCTTATTTTATCCAGTATTTATCTCCACCTGTCTATACAGGTGTCTCTGGGATATCTGACCAACAGTCTGGCCCTCTGACCACCTCAGTGTTGCTGCCTACATCTGTTTATATAGTCATCTCTGTAGTTTATATACAGTCATGGAAAAAATGATTAGACCACCCTTGTTTTCTTCAGTTTCTTGTTCATTTTAATGCCTGGTACAACTAAAGGTACATTTGTTTGGACAAACATAACGATAACCACAAAGATTGCTCATAAGAGTTTTATTTAAGAGCTGATATCTTACCATTTTCCATGGTTTTCTTGATTATAACCTAAATCACTTAAGTTTTTACATCAATAGCTATGGCGTTGTACTGCCAAAAACACTGCTTTTATGCATTCAGTGTTTTCTTTTCTGTCTGTTTTAGTCACATGATGACGTTTAGTGGTACCAGGTATTAAAATGAACAAGAAAGTGAAGAAAAAATGGTGGTCTAATAATTTTTTTCATGACTGTACTAACAATGTATCAGTCAGAATAAAAGTACATAGAATTCTTAGTCCTCCAGCTAACAGATTACTATCCTCTGTCTTATCTCCCCCAATTTGTCCTCTAATAGACGCCATGCAAATAAAGTTAAATTGAATTGAGATGAATTTGACTCTTTCCACCAGCACTGTGAATTTTTAATGTAGGGGTGTGAAAAAAAATCGATTTGGCAATATATCGCGATTTTCGGCCACCCAATATAATATTGATTTTCAGCTCCTAATATCAATTTTTTTTAGGAAAATTGTTTAATTTTCACATTTAAATAGTTTAAAATTTAAATGTGCAGAAACACTAATAATTAACAATAAATAGGTTGTTTTGAAGCAAATAGTTTTGACTCAATCTGTCCTCTGAATGATCAATATCATCTGATGAACATATACAGCAACTTGATTTTTCATCTCTACTTTTAATTTTGATATTAACTGGGTAGAATATCACAATATATCGTGATATTGCAATATTGTGATAATATCGTACCGTGACCCAAGTATCATGATACATATTGTATTGCGAGGTCCTTGCCAATACTCACCCCTATTTTAATGGGTGTGTCCAATAAAGACACAAGAAATGAATTGTTTGTGGGGGGGGGTTCAGTTTACCACATTGTGATTGTTTATTGTGATGAGTGACATCAAGATCAGATCACATTTTATGATAAATTAAAGCAGATATTTGCTTTCTTAGCCACTGTAAAATGTCTGCCAGCCAATATGAACCTTTGCTTCGTTGCCAATCACATTTCAATTCATCTTTGTTTGTAGATTTCCACTTTATTCCACTTTATTTCTGTTTTCTCCAGGGCGTATGTGGAGACTACACACACCGGGTGAGTAAATATTACTATAGAAGTCACTCTTTCTCATTTCTGTTTCATAAGAAGTGACCACGTCATCACCAGTGTTTATATACGTTGACTTAAATACTATTATCATGAGACAAACTGAACCAGTAATGTTTTCCATTCAAGTGTCCACCACTTTTCTTTTCTTTCTTTCTTTTTTTTTCTTTCAGAACAAAATGTAAAAAAAAAAGTAAGGTTGTGAGAGGTGAAAAAAGTGCAGAAGTTGGAAGGATAAATGGCGGGTAGCTCCATGATGGGTAGCACATGTGGCTGCCGCCTCTGGGGTTTGGCTGGTTGAGAGAAAACAGGGCAATTATGGGTAGACGTCCAATCAGATGTGATAAGAGCCCGTGTGTGTGGTGCTGCCAAGAATAAGAGTTTCTTCTCTTTCAGATAGATAAGTCTTTTCAGTATAATTCAGCCTTTCAGTTATTACACATTTACCACAGAAGATCTTTAATTCATAACAAAGTTGCTGCCATCTTGAAAAAAAGTTGTGATACAGATCTGAGGACAGAAAGTGCTTCAGGCTGGATGAATTTGAGAATGGGGAAATTAAGAGGAGGAAGGATGCGGAGAGGATTTGGGATTTGATGGTTTTAGCCTGAAAGGAAGTCGATATCCTCGTTTTTCGCCTGTTGAATTTGTTGTTCATGCTCTTCTCTGAGCCCCCCCCCCGCAGCAGTCTGGTTGGGAGGTCCGTTCCCAGCGTCTGCTTCCACTCCGGGCCTCGGTCCTGCTATGGGACCCGGGGGGTTTGGGACGGTAACTGTTAGTGGAGGTAAAATGTTCTGCTTTTAGAGAGGTTCCCTTCCAGGACAAAAGCAAGATCAGCAATTTATTCTAGTCATGTATTTCACCGGTACGGAGAAAGCTCAGCTCGGTGCTGGAACTGGAAACGGCTAGATCTATTCTGTTCTCAGAGAAAAATAAACCGACCAACATCTGCACTTTGAAACACGTACGTCAACGTACAGAAAGAAGAAATGAACAAAAATCAACAACTTGTGGTTTGTGAAGAGGCATTTTTGGAACTGTTTCCATTTCTCCTCATAATGTGATACTGTCAAGTCAGACTTCCATCTGACAGGTTATTATGTTACATTTCTGGTCTTTTCAAGTTAAACTAAAAATGTGTTTCATAGGATAAGTATTTCCAAAGTTAGAGCCCCCTTTTTTAATCCTATGTTTGTGTATATGTCTTTATGCAAATTCTTTTTTTTATATATACAGTCATGGAAAAAATTATTAGACCAACATTTTTTCTTCACTTTCTTGTTCATTTTAATACCTGGTACCACTAAACGTCATCATGTGACTAAAACAGACAGAAAAGAAAACACTGAATGCATAAAAGCAGTGTTTTTGGCAGTACAACGCCATAGCTATTGATGTAAAAACTTAAGTGATTTAGGTTATAATCAAGAAAACCATGGAAAATGGTAAGATATCAGCTCTTAAATAAAACTCTTATGAGCAATCTTTGTGGTTATCATTATGTTTGTCCAAACATATGTACCTTTAGTTGTACCAGGCATTAAAATGAACAAGAAACTGAAGAAAACAAGGGTGGTCTAATAATTTTTTCCATGACTGTATATATACAAATGAAGCAAAAAAGAAGAAAAGTAATGTGAATAATAGGCTTTTCAGAGGGCAAATTGCAGCCAGGTGCTCCCTAATCATTGCAGCTTTATGAATTGATCATCAGCAGGTGTGCAGATTCCTTTAAAAGTAGATGTTTTGCAAATTGCTGGTATGGAGGCATGTGTGAACAAAGCGCCAAGAGGGAAAGACGTAAACAATGTTCTTAGAGAAGTAAGTAATTTTGCACTCAATCTGGAAAGAGTCATTATTAGACTGTACCTACGCTTATTCAGTCTAATTCTAATTTTCTTAAATAAGTAATGACACTGTGAGAAAAGGTAAATGTTAGGGCTCTATTTGCCTTATACTAAATATGATCAGGTGATTTTTAGGACATAGGGACAAACCTTTGCACCTCCACCTGTGAACTAACATCTTGAAAAGGTTGGGAATGAAGTTATTTTTTGTGGCTGGTTGTTTTAACTGAAGCGACCACTTCCCTCAGGGCCTGTTTGTGCAGGATCTTCCTCTGAAAACCCTGGCTGCCTTGCGGTCCAGTCAGGCTCTGATGTTAAAGGTTTGTGGGTGCTCCCGAACACCCCGAGAGATAACCGACCCTCGGTGGGGGGCGTCACCAAGTCGTGCCGCAAAGAGAGCCGGTGCCTCCGAGCAAAGGCCGTCCCCCACTGCCCAAGATGTCCTCCGACCGCCAGGCTAAACTTTAGCTTTTCAGTTAAACTGGCCATATTATGCTCATTTGATTTTAATCTCTGGTACCACGGGAACAGCTTTGCACCCGACATAACACCAAAACCTTGTAATTATTTAGAGAAAGACCAAAAAATCACAAGGAGAAGCTTTTCCAGAAAATGTTTTCTGATTGGTCGAGTCGGATGTTTGCCAGTGGGCGGAGCTAAAGACCTGTTACCAGTCAGACACACGTTCTCTACATGTCGACTCTACTTTTTCAACCTTTCCTGTAAATGACCTTGACACCTTACA
Organism: Hirundichthys speculiger; assembly: GCA_018398805.1. Lineage (NCBI taxonomy): Eukaryota > Metazoa > Chordata > Actinopteri > Beloniformes > Exocoetidae > Hirundichthys > Hirundichthys speculiger. The sequence continues at coordinate 499,996 of JAGFBZ010002607.1, read as the reverse complement.
TTAAGAAAGTGGACCGAACCAACACAACAAAGAAATTTCAGATCGTCATTCTGTCAGATTGACAGTCCATATGTCTTTTTCTCTGCATTTGCCCGTTTAAATAGTTGTGTGAGGGGCAGTGACATCACAACTGGGTCAGAAAACGTCTGCAGCCATGAAAGTTAATGATGATGACCCCAGACAACAATCGATGTTTGTTCTACAACACACTCGTATAACGGCCAACTGTATGACAGCTTATCATATGGAGTCCACTTCCCACCTGCAGTCAGACTCACTAGCTTCTAGCGTTGAAGCTAATATTCCAGCAGGTTACTGGACCACTGAAGTGATGCGAAAAAAAGAGAGAAATACATTTCTCCTGTTGCAAGTCCAGAAAACAAACTACATTCGATTTTTTTCCTTCCTCTTTGAGCACATCTGAAAACTAGACCCTTACTTCCAGAACAATTGGTGACCCAGAACCAAGCAACCTGAAAGTGCTACTGGAGATAACGGTTCCATTAAAGCGGTGTAAAAAGTGAGGCGAGTAAGAAGACAAATGAGAAGCAGTTTTGATGCTAGCTTTAAGATGATGGTGATAAACGTTGCAGAGCTGTTGTGCAAATTGCCCAAAAAAACAAAATATGATGTCCTACAGCGTAGAACAGTGGCGAGCCCAAAATGACTGCTTGTAAGATAAGAAAGAAAAGTCACAACCAAATTTGGTGCTCATACGTTTTTGGGTCTTTTGTTGTGTTTTTATTCCAGAAAGTATCTTGACAGAGACATATGTATACCGAGCCAGTGTTTCGAGAAAAAAAAAGCTGAGTATCTTGTAGGAACACGACAACATCCATTTGCCTTCAGTCACATGGAAGAATATAATTCATCACAGTGGCTGCGGTTACATGATGTTTTTTAATTCGGAATTAATAATTAGGAATTAAATAATTCCGAATTAAACTATTTTCCATCGCGTTTACATGGAAATAGTAATTCCGAATTAAGGTTTACATGGAAAACACGTTTGTTCGACTTTATCCAACTCCGCTTTAGGTCTGGGGGTTGGGAAGGGTTCTGATTGGATGGGGGGGGGGGACGTCTTTACATCTACCGGAAGAAAACAAACTTAGCAACAACTCGGTTAGCAACAACATTTCACTATTTTTGACCTGGGTGGCGTCTCTATCTGTGAAACCTCCTTCATTTAACCTGGCCGCTACAAACTTTGAAAAGCTCACAATTTTTATGTTTCCTGCCATCTGTTCTTTTAATTATTTCCAGTTCCTCCAAGCTATTTATTAAATAAATCGTCTCTGCTCTTGAACACCGTTTACTGCGTGCTGCCGTTTTGAAAACAAGCCCAGCGCGGAATATAAGCGTCATCGCGACAGACGGGCAAGAGAACTAGCATGCGCGGAAAGACTGGAATTAATTTAAAGAAGAATGAGTGTGTGTAAACATGACCGCTGAATTACTTAATGCGGAATTAAAATCAGAATAAACCAGCTACTTACTTTGGAATTAAGTTTAATTCGGAATTGACATTTTCATATGGAATTAAGTGTTTACATGGTAACTTTTATTCGGCTTTAACTTTAATTCTGAATTAACGAGGAATTAAACTTCCCATGTAAACGCACTGAATATCGATGTAGATACGTCAGAAAACCTGGAAAAGCATAATATGGCCACTTTAACAAAAATATAAACACAGATTGTATTTGTTTCTTTTTTACTAACTGCAAACATTTCTCCAGGCGTGGTGGATAGCTGGAAATGGTGAGGGACAACGCAGCACACTTGCCTACTTTTTTTTTTATTTACTCCCCTAATTATATTCACTTATAACATGATGTATATATTTCCATAAAAAAAAAAATATTTAACTATATTTGGATTTCAAATGATCTCTTCTATCTTAATGACACAGTTCTGATCACAAAAACGCCACAGTGAGTTAGAAATCCATGTTTCAGCAGCTGAGAGCAGCACTCTGGGTGGAGGCAGCGATTGTTTCAACATCAGTGCACGGAAAATATGGAAATATGTACACAGTTTTAAAAAAAAGAAGGCAAGTTGTATGCAGCTGGCTCCACTTGGTGTCAGAGGGGAACGATGTTATCAATGAGGGGCTCTGCTAAAGTTGTATCTGATCATGCTGGTCGTCTCAACAGAAGCGGCGTATTGTACAGCCCTGTGTTGGACAGTTGGCCTCCGTAAGTCTGGATGTGTTCTGTAAATATACTCCTGTACTCTCTTTGTGGCAAGACCGACGCCCACCTCTGCTTCGCTGCAACCTACGGGTCTGGCTCACCTGTCATGGGGATGGTGGTGCTCGCACATGCAGGATAGCAGATACTGGATAACAGACAACGCAGATTTTTAATCGCAAATTAAAAACGATTCAGTTTTTTTTTTTTTTATGCAAATATGTGTCCTTATTTAATCAAATTTGGAGTTTTTGTCTCTAAATTTCCAAATGTATAAAAGCAGAATTTCTGTTTTTTTCCATGAAAATTCAAAAGTTTTTATGCAGTCATGGAAAAAATTATTAGACCACCTTGTTTTCTTCACTTTCTTGTTCATTTTAATACCTGGTACCACTAAACGTCATCATGTGACTAAAACAGACAGAAAAGAAAACACTGAATGCATAAAAGCAGTGTTTTTGGCAGTACAACGCCATAGCTATAGATGTAAAAACTTAAGTGATTTAGGTTATAATCAAGAAAACCATGGAAAATGGTAAGATATCAGCTCTTAAATAAAACTCTTATGAGCAATCTTTGTGGTTATCGTTATGTTTGTCCAAACAAATGTACCTTTAGTTGTACCAGGCATTAAAATGAACAAGAAACTGAAGAAAACAAGGGTGGTCTAATAATTTTTTCCATGACTGTATATTTAATGAAGCTACAGGGTAGATTTGTGAATTTCATCATTCAAATTCAAGTTATTTCACAAATTTGAAATAAATACAGTCATGGAAAAAATGATTAGACCACCCTTGTTTTCTTCAGTTTCTTGTTCATTTTAATGCCTGGTACAACTAAAGGTACATTTGTTTGGACAAACATAACGATAACCACAAAGATTGCTCATAAGAGTTTTATTTAAGAGCTGATATCTTACCATTTTCCATGGTTTTCTTGATTATAACCTAAATCACTTAAGTTTTTACATCAATAGCTATGGCGTTGTACTGCCAAAAACACTGCTTTTATGCATTCAGTGTTTTCTTTTCTGTCTGTTTTAGTCACATGATGACGTTTAGTGGTACCAGGTATTAAAATGAACAAGAAAGTGAAGAAAAAATGGTGGTCTAATAATTTTTTCCATGACTGTAGGTTGCTACAGATCACCTTAAAGGGGCCCCCAAGCTATAGGTGTATAGGGCCCCCATAAAGCTTGAAACAGCCCTGCTTGACATAATAAAACAAGATTTAATAACGTTCCTTTGAATAAACAAATCCAAAGGAAATGCACCCCCCCCTTTGCCAGTTCAGGCCCATAGTTTGCTGTGCAGGTGCCTCTTTCTTATCTTTCCTTTCCAGGCTCATTTTTCTCTCCTTTTTACGTCCCATTTCTTTGCTTTTCACTCTCATTGTTCTATTTCTCTTTTTCCTCCATACCCCTTCCCCTTCCCTCCGTTTTTCCTGGTTCACACCCGTTTCCTTTCTCTGGCCTCCTGGTGATCTTTGCCCCGTGACCTTTTTGCACTGCTGGCCACCTGTGCTTTGTGACTTCCCCTGGCAGATGTTGCCCATCACCGTGCGCAACATGCCCTCAATAAGCCCTCTAATCTTAAAACGCCTCAAGGTACAACTCTCTCTGCCCCCCCTTCCCGCCCTTCGCTCTCAGCCCGCCGTGTGGACCCCTGCCACCATCATCAAAACCTCCCCAGCTCTTCTCCGCTGCTCTGCTGATTTTGGCTGCTACTGCTTCTGAATGTTCAGTCATGTTCAAAACCAACAGTTGCTTCTCTGAATTATGCATAGCTAAAATAAAAAAAAAAAAACTACAACTTTAAATTAACTGCAGATTTAAGATGGGGTAGGCAGTGGCAAGAAGACACAACAGCCACAACTAATATTTTCCTCACTTTAGTCTTTAGCCTTACATGGACACATTCATTCTGGACATAAGTTATTGATTTCATGTAGATGTCTTAGAATAAACCACAGCTGGACTACAATCTTCAGACCAAAACACGGCACGAGAATGCAATGTACATGTGTGTGTTCTCGTTTAGGAACACAATGATCCATTAGCCTGCAGTTAAGAAGCCCAAAAACACAGTTTCGATATCAACCTACTAAGTGAACATATCATAAAAGTACGGGAATGTGGAGAACTAGAAACATGCTGCTACACGCTACAAAGACTAGCCTGCTATCAGCTGAAAGCTCAGACTCTGCAGATGTGTAAAGATGACGACACTAAGTCAAAAACTCAACTTTACTTTCTGTAGCCCAGCATTGGATTGAATCTTAGCATTGTTGCGTTAACTTTATCAATTTTATTTCAGTGTAAAACTCAGTGTAAAAGTTTTGTAAACATGCAATCTCTGACTCGTTCTGATTGGGCAATGAATGAATGATGTGGGTTTGTGAACTTCCAGTTGATTCTATTGGCTGGGAAGATTGCATAAAGGCGTCAATCATACAAACTGTTCAGGGCGTTCCTGAGATATGGCCTTGCACAAACTCCCAAAAACTAAATAAACTGTTTTTGCGTAGGGACGCACATGTTGAAAGGTTCAGCTGATACAAACAAACCTAAAACAGCTCTGTTTGAAACGAGCTAATGCATTTAGAGATATGTATGTCAAATAAAATAAGCTCTATAGTTTGGTACCTGAAAAGCCTTAATGGCGCAGGTATGACTAAAAGTGCCAAAATGGCCAATTTGGAAAGTCCATCTCAATAATTCCTCGTCAAAAACCCCTGTAAAAACTTATTTATGTTCTCACTAAATTAATCCAATGACATATTCACTCTAAAGAAGAAGTATTTTGCCAGACGGAGATACGTTTATTTATTATTGCTGTGTTCCATCTTCATTTACTCAGATCTGGTTATATGTAAACTTAGTTTTATACTTTTATAGTTACTGCTGTAATTTAACATTTGATACCTTTGTTTTAATGCTCTTTTTTTTTTTTTCAAATACACCTCGTAGTAGTTGCTGGGATCTGCCCATTTCAAATTAGCTATGTATCTATTTTTGACAGGAAGGGGTTAATTTCCCAGTTAAAAGACTTTTATCATATCAATCATCCTATTTTTAAACAATGTGAATTTCCAGCAAAGCCTGTAAAAAGTTTTTGAAAACATGGTTCTAGGATGTCCCTTCTAACTTTTTAAATAATAACCACCATCAGAGCCGTGTGTTTGCCACTGCCTATTGCATATTTCACTGTTTTCTAAGCTAAAGGTTTCCTACCAGCTCTCTCTGAGGCTCCAGTAAGGATCTTCAGAAAATGGAACTTGCTCAGGTGTCAGAAAGTGACCTGAACCACTAACATTTTTGGGGGTAACGGTTTCTGTTCAAAGATGGACATCTCTGGATGAATCCTGAATCATTTTACTGCTAACTCTGTCCTCAGTTTATTTGACAGCCTTCACGCTCTGAGGTCAGCTACTGAGTAGTTTGAGTAGTTAAGGGAAATTTATGGGGAGGGAATTTAACGGATAGAGAAAGGACATTTCACTTAGTTCTTAGAAAGGTCTTGGGGAAAATGTAACTTCTGGGGAAAAAGAAAATCTTCAGCTAGGCTTCAGCAGAACCAAGTTTTACATTGAGAGCGTAACATGCGCTGAATAGGTTTGGTCTCATATTACCTGACGACGGTCTTGTCTTTGACCACCTGAGCATGTTGAATTACCTGAGGATCACAGCGTATCTAAAAAAAGCCTCAGAAAGATTGTAAAATGAAAACTGAAATATGCTGTCATGGATGTGTTTTCCTTGAGGACAAGAATGAATCTTCACGCTCAAGCTTCATAACCGCTTGCCTTGCTGCATAGCTAACCTTCACCACAGCCCCCCCCCCCCTGCTGCATTTCCTGTGCTGTAGTGTGAGGCTGTGTTGGCATGGCCGGTCTGGTAAGGATCCAATCCAGGATGTCAGGTTGTAACTCAAGGTCTCTCAGCAGGGTGAACCTGGAGCCCAAGGACCCCCGGGACCTCCAGGACCACCTGGACCTTCAGGAACCCCAGGACTTGAAGGAGCCAGCGGGCCTCCGGTGAGTTTAAGAAACAGGGGAGTGATTGGGTGGAGACTTTACTGATTGAATGAATGAATGAAGCCTTTATTGTCACTGAGCGTCCCAACACAGTGAAATTACATTTCCAGTACATCGTCCAAGAAGAACATACAGAAACAAACAACAAACATTGGACGTGGGTCGACGGTGTCTGAGGGCTGCTGCCATGTAGCGGCGCCGCCTTCTTATCCGAAGAAAATAAGGTCACATGGGGAGAGGGTAAAAAAAGTGTCTCACAACGTGTCCTCAGCACAAAAGGGGGGGGGGCAAGCAGGAGACAGGGAAGACGTTGAGCAGTCGGGGGAGGGGTTGATTAAAAGCCTGATACGCCTAAGATCTTGGAGAGTTCTTCGCATTCGGCCTTGAGTGAAGGCCGCTCGGGGAAGCCAGATTCAGATAAGAGAGATTGTTTTCTGACATGAGATTCCGTCTGCCTTTAAGTCCTTGCTGGTTTCATCTCGGTGGGAATCCATCCAAATAGCCGAATTTCAGGTCAATTCTCCCTGAGCAGTGCATGTAGTTTTCCCAAGTTGGAATCCATTTTCAAAATGAGTTCAAAAATCATCCCTTGTCTGTGATTCACATTCTGAATAACATCCAATTTCCGATTCAGCTCGTCAAGCTTAACAGTCTCGGCACTCACAGCACGGCTCACAGACACGCACACGGATACCAGGTCTGGGATAGCAGCATCCGTGCTCTTAATTTTCCGATACATCAGGTGTCCGCCAACTCTAAACAGCAGAAATCGCGTGATCATAAATCCAAATATGTAGATATCTTCAGTGTCCTCAATGAACAGAGGAGACAGGCAGGGACAGGAGGGCTCTCCTTTGCCCTCTCTTCTCGTCGAGAAAATTTGATCGATTGCATTGAGAGACCAGCTGACCAGATCCATGGTTATAGATTTGGATATTTAGATGTTATCCGTGTGAGGCTCCAAAAAAGCGCAGACAAGACAAAGAGAAGCAGCAGGATCAGATAGAAAAAGTGTCCACCTCCGCCGAGAAGCAGGAAGTTGATTTAGAGCGTCAAGGTTTTTTCTTTTGTTTTTATAAGATGACATTTTTTTTCTGCAGTCGTGTCAAACCTCGAAATCTCCAACACTGATGGTGTTTCAAAAAGTTTCTTTCCCAAGGAAGAGGAGGAAGCTCTACAGCAGAGTCCCAGACGCGCCATAGCGGTTTGCGGGTAGCGCAACTTGCTCTTGGCTACTGGCAATGGCTACTGACGCACTGATTGGTTTAACAGGTGGAGCGCCCTAACCACTCCTATGCATAATGTAGCGGGAGCGCAGATGGGATAGCGGGTTTAGCAATGTGGAGGATTGCGTTCTTTGCGGGGGAACGCCCCTCCCGCTACCCACTATCCCTAAATAGCGGATTTAGGAAGATCTGGCAGAAGATCGGGCCTCAAGTGTTCCAGACCAAAGAAAAACAAAGTGTTATCAACAAGTCCAAAAGCCAGGTTCTGTCATGGTATGGGCTTGTATTATTAGCATTATTTAGAAGAGTACGCTGAGATTTTAGAGAAACAGTTCAGCAAAAGTAAGTCACGTTTCAGGACACAAACTTGGATAAAATCTAAAACCCAACACTGTGTTAAAAAGCCAAAGTTCCAGTACACACCAGTGGTCCCACTAAAGATGAACACACTTGCCAAGATGCACGTAGGTATAAAGGTAAAGTCTAAAAGCAGTGCACGATGCTTCGAGACCCCTCAAAGTCTTACGCAGTATCAGGTCAGGAACGAGCTAACGGGTTAGCTGACAAAAAAACACAGAAACAGATGAAAACAGACTTGCTGCAAATCTTAAAACCCAAGTAGACACAAGAAGACTCTGGGCCACAGGGATATTCAGACGGATCAGACAGACAGATGACTGAAGTCAGGTAGCACAGAACCGATGGAACGAAGACAAAAGGGTAGAAGTGAATGAACCCAAGCACTTTCCAAATAAAACAGGAAACCTCAGTCGACCGGTATTAAAAAAAATATGTTAGAGTTGTTTCAAATGCAAACACATGTTTGTCATGTTGCATCCCCTAAAAAAAAATCAGAGAATACTTATCCCCAAACAGCACTTTATGCAACCGTAGAGAGGTGTTTCATGTCTGAAAAACAAAAGGGCCTGTCCAACATCCATATGGCTTGGTTGTTTTCTAAAAACGTCTGTAGCGGGACATGTAAGGACAGGTTGTCATCAAATATTACAAAATTAAAGTGGTTTTAATTTTGTTTCTATAGTCAACAACATGCATTGGTTTTTTTTTTTTAGCTCCGTGGGTCCCCTTCAGTTCCAGCGTCGTCCAGCACTGTCGTAAATATAAGCTGCAAGATGAAACCTTCCCACAGATAGTAGTACATGTCGATTTGTTTACCAGCTGGTTGCCACTCTAACCAGCAAAGAAAACAGCTAATGGAGCTGACAGAGACAACAGCTGAAGCATTTTAGTCCCAGCTCTAAACACAACAACGTAGTTAGCTGAATTAACATACATCCTCTGAAGGTTTGTTGCTGCGCTGCGATACAAAAGTAGACCAAAGCACTGCACACAACTCATGACAGCATCTTAAATTAATGAAAACTGAACTAGAGATGCACATTTTGGATTTTTTTAAGACCGTTAACCGACGCCCTTTAACGATTAATAACCGTTAACCGATAAGTCCGGGAGGGTTGGCTGCCACGATGTTGCGCGGGTTGTCGTGGACGCATGCAGACACTTCCCCGTGTAAACTCTCGTGGCAATGTGTCGCCGTCAGCTTGTCGCAGAGATGCCGCCGTCACTTTTGATTTATACTAGCGCGGTCTCCGCTATGTTATTCCACGCCACAACGCAAGAGCGACAATCACGAACTAGCTAAACTTACTTAACTTATCTTCCACTTCCTCACCGTCTCGGCCGTATCCAGACCCACATTCATCGCTATCTCCCTCCATGAATTACTAGAATATGTGCTGTCCTTGTAGTGTGGAGAACCAGAATCGTACAGATGTGGGTACTTCCTCATTTCTTTGATGACGCGCTCTTATCGGTTATCAGTTAAATGGTTTACCATGTGCATCCCTAAACTGAACAAAAGCAAACACCAAAAAGGGTAAGGACACTAGGCTTGGGCGGTATTCAAATTTTGATACCGTCAAACTTCCCTCACATTTTACCGGGGTATACGGTATTCCCGCGACTATTAAGGCGAACACACACCGCCGGCGGACGCCACATGTCAAAACAGCTGCCCCCATTATGTACGCCAGGTGCGCTGCCTCGGGGCTTTACGCCGCTGTCCTATTCCCAGCGTTGACGCCCCTGAAAAAAAAAGGCGAGTTTACCTCGAAACAGCAGTTCAGTGCTTCAATATAAAGTTGGCTCAACTACAGTTGTTATTTATTTGTGTATTTCTTGCTTTTCACTGTAGTTTTAACTGTTCCTTCTCTGCTCCAGCTCCGAGGTGTGTTTGCTAAAACGCGCTTTATAATAAAGTGTCTGATGCTGGACGTTTCACTTCCTATAAATTGTTCAACATAAAAGTCCAACATTATTAGTTTAATTAAAAGCTTTTATTATGAAGCAGCAAACTCAGGAAGTGTTGTTTCATCGTCAGTACCTTAACAGGACGAGTCAAACCGAGATGAGCTGCGAGCGAACATAAATAAACGGTAAAATAAAGCAGAACACACAGCGATACAGGAAAGAAACTAAACTTTAAACCAAAGAAATCAATTCAGAGGCTAAATTAATGATTTTAAATTAAATTAATTTTTTATGACGGTATTGAAACTGATACCACTGCTATTTTTAAATACCGGAAAGTAAACGGTATTACCGTAATACCGCCCAAGCCTAAAGGACACGGACACTTTTGCTCTCATCCTCACAGATGAAGAATTTTAAACTTAGGACCACCTGACATCAGTGAAACCTGCATGGTTCGCTTTAACCGGCACAGCTGGGCAGGTAACGCCACAGAAACATGAGCTTCAGTTGAACACCTCACACCAGGACTTCACAAGACGTCTAACAACTGACGAAATGGGAAAGACAAAATTCCAGTTTAGGCGTTTTTGTGGCACATCAAAACAGAAAAACTACAACGACGGCACACATCAAGCCAGCTGCAGATAGTCGAGTAAGAAGATGGCAAAGTTAATGTCCAATAACATTTGCCCTCCTCGTCTAGGGGAAGCCTGGGGAGCCGGGCAAACCAGGAAAAGACCCGAGGGTAAGCACCGCCGCGGGACCCCTTCATCTTCAGACTTCGTGCTTCGGTTGCTGTGACATTAACTTTGTTATTTCTACTTTGTTTCCACAGCTTTTACCGGGACTAAAGGTAAACACATTTATTTTCTTGTCCAAACAGCTAAGCTCTGATCTTGAAAAAAACGCGACCGGCATGACTGCGGCCTTTCAGGATGACCTCAGCAGCCAAACACACTCGGGCCCAAACACAACAAGACGCACGAAACAAAGACCGAGTCAAGATGTTTCCACCTGGCGTCGGCGCAGCCGCTCTGAAGTTCGGACCAGCGCCGCCTACGCCACGCAAACGTTACACATCTCCGTGTTTCCTTTTGGACCCACATGATCCATTAATCGTCATGGATTTTTAAAAGCGAGGAATGTTGATTTTTAGGTCTCAGGGGCCCCATAAAGAGCACTCCCGCTGCAAAGGGTTGCAAAGGGGCAGAAGTTTTCTGGTAAATTTCCGGAAACCTTCCGGAAGCTTTCCAGAAAGTGTTCATGGGAAGTTACGCTGGGGAATCTTGGAAATATTCCAGTATGAAAGCTTTCCATAGGAAGTACTGGGAATAAATGGGAATCCAGGAAATGTTGGCAAATCGACAGATATATATAGATATTGTGTTTGATCACAAGCAGACTCAAAAAGACATTTTCAACTTTCATTTTTTTAATTAATTCAATAAAAAAAATGAAAGATGCATGAATCAGAATTAGGTTAATTTTATAGCCTTTCCTTCAGTGTCCCTACAGAAGATGAGGTACATGGCATCGTTCTGCAGAGAAAGCTTAGAAAAAAGCTTCTTAGAAGCATAAATGCAACGCCATACACAGATAATGTGTGTATTTAGATAAACAAAGGGAATATTTAGCAATAGTTACAATTAGTGCTGGGCGATATGGAAAAAATCATATATCACGATATCGACTATTTTATATCACGATAACAATATATATCATGACATACCATAATAAAGTATGTTTTCAGTTATTCTCTGTAAAGTTTGACAAAAATTTCATTGCTTACTTTTCAACTTTATTTTGAAAGGACATTTAGCTGAATTGTCACAAACATACATTTTAGTGCAGCAAAAACAGGTAGGTACAGAGGTACAGTAGCTTTCACATTTTTTTTAACGTGCACAACAGTTTCTGAGAGGAAAAACACATTTTTGCACTGAAGTTCAGCTATAAAAAATAAACACAAATTATTTTTCAACTTTCTGAAATCTGTAACCTTGTAGTGCAAAGTTTGCAAACCAATATAAAGTGTCTAAAGTAAACATCAGGGTTGAAGAGAACTCTGTTTAAGGCATTAACCATGAATAAAAGTGCAAACATAAAAGGCTACTTTGTAGAAGTAGATATGATTCTATCAAATTTATCGTTGCAGGTTATTTAATTACATATTTGCTGTAATAATTGATAAAATTAGGTTAGAAACGATATAAGAGAAATGGCACGATACACACTTTTATATCGTCCCCAGGATATATATCGTCATATCGCCCAGCACTAGTTACAATAATTTTCAGCTGATGTTGGATAAATTCATAGAAACATGCTGAATCAACTATAACCTATGTTTCTGTGAGGTAACATTTTAGAAATCATCTTAAACTGTCCAGGAGGTGGCGTTAGTTAGCCTACAGGCTACGCTGCAGGTTTTTAAAATTTCCAGTTAACTGCAATCAGTTCCCGTATATTCCATTTCATTCCCTGCGTAAGTTTCCCGGTAATTTTTGCAACGTGGGCCATTGAAGAAAAAAAAAAAATCAAATCTTACAGCACAAAGTGTCTCTTCATGTAATAAACGTCGGCGGCGGGAAACAGTTCAGACAGAAAACATGACCCACAAAATGAAGCCAGAACCCGGTTCTGCTCAGCGTAAAATACTGCGGCTGCTCGTGTCTGGACTCGTACGACATAAACACTGTGTTCTGTCTCTGCAGGGTGAACCGGGTCTTCCAGGACAAAAGGTGGGTCTCCCGTCTGTTTTTACAGTTTTGAACAAGAACATTGCCAGTTCGGTTCCATGATGCCGTTACGCAAACCAGGAAACATGTACACGCAACCAGTTCCCGCCCCCAGAGGGGCAGTTTATGATACCAGATAAAATAAGGCATGTGAACACATAACGGGGGGAAGATGATGGCCAGCTTCTGTCCAGATGCTTTTTCAGTTTCTGGGTTTTTTTTTTCTTGTCAGTTGTAGTGTGTCACTTTTAAGCTCGTTCCACGTTCAGGTTCATCCAGTTTCTGATCCAGTAATGAGAGTGAAGGTGCACCCTGAGGACCGACGGAGGAATTCATCTCTGGCTGCTGCTTGAAGCAGTAGAAGTTTCTCAGAGAGATAGTTGACACACATGCAGAAAGAGCTGGATTCAGGAAACATCTGTCTCCTTTTTTTGGGGGGTTGTGTTTTCAACTTCTCTGAGCGAGCGTAAATGATTATTTGTCTTTCTGTCTCCACAGGGTGACCGAGGTGATGCAGGCCCTCCAGGTCCTGAAGGCCCGAAGGTATTCCACCTCCCATCGCTTCAATGTTTACCTCAAATGTGCAGAAAATGAACCTTGAACACTGTCGATTTATCCATTCTTAAAATTCTATCTCACTTTAGCTTTCAGATTCTATAAATCGGAAAAGTATTTGAGTCTGTGTTTTCATGCATTCACTTCTAATTAGCTCTTTCTTGTATGGAGCCACATTTGGGTCACAATTCAATGAATAAATGAGTCTATTATTATGAAATACAGGCGTTTATTATTATGTAATACGTATCCATTATTATGAAATGTTTTCCCATTATTAATGAAATATATGTGTATTATTATGAAATATTTCCCATTATTATGAAAAAAATGTAATTATTATAAAATATATTTTTATTGTTATTTAATCTTAGTTTAATGCATAATAGTTTATTTCAGAATGTCTTTTTTATCTAAGAATGAGTTTTTACATAAATTGCTTCCTTTTTCATAAGAATGAGCTTTTACATAATAATGACATTTTGCCAGTGGGCGGGGCCAGTGGTTGACCTGCACGCTCATTGGCTGATCCTTCTCCATGCAGTTGGTGGGGGACTAGCATCGAGCCTGTTGGCTACCTCTCGGAGTAAGTCAGAAAAGGATCTTTCTCCTGTCGCCATGCCGTCAAAATCAAGTTGACATCGACTAAGAAACGTAGCGCGAAATGTAGAGAAAACTTGATTTTTATAATAATGGGAAACATTTCATTATAATGGATAAGTATTTCATAATAATAAACGCCTGTATTTCATAATAATAGACTCATTTATTCATTCAATTCAATTCAATTTTATTTGTTCAGGGACAATGCACATTAATGAACATTTCTGTAAATGAGCCAGTTTATAGCTGATCCCCTAATTTTCAACTGTAGTCCCTGGGCAGGATATTAATTGCCTAAGCAGGATATTAATTTCCATTGAATTGTGACCCAAACGAGGCTCCATATTTCTAAAGAGTAAAAAGAAAAACTAGAAAAGCACTCGGAGAGCGCAGACCTCCGCCAAGTGCAACATATAGCGATTTACAGATAATAAAATCCACATTCTGGATCAGATTTGAGGTTCCCATTGTCAATCCCTGAATCAATGAGTTCATGATTTTTGGTCAATAATTAACGGAGATATTGAGAAACAAAATTTTCGGCCCCATTGACCAAAATGGCTGTGTTTACATGATGTTTTTTAATTCGGAATTAATAATTAGGAATTAAATAATTCCGAATTAAACTATTTTCCTTTGAGTTTACATGGAAATAGTAATTCCGAATTAAGGTTTACATGGAAAACACGTTTGTTCGGCTTTATCCAACTCCGCTTTAGGTCTGGGGGTTGGGAAGGGTTCTGATTGGATGGGGGGGGGCGGACGTCTTTACATCTACTGGAAGAAAACAAACTTAGCTAACTCGGTTAGCAACAACATTCCACTTATTTTTGACCTGGGTGGCGTCTCTATCAGTGAAACCTCCTTCATTTAACCTGGCCGCTACAACTTTGAAAAGCTCACAATTTTTATGTTTCCTGCCATCTGTTCTTTTAATTATTTCCAGTTCCTCCAAGCTAATTATTAAATAAATCGTCTCTGCTCTTGAACAATGTTTACTGCGTGCTGCCGTTTTGAAAACAAGCCCAGCGCGGAATATAAGCGTCATTGCGACAGACGGGCAAGAGAACTAGCATGCGCAGAAAGACGGGAATTAATTTAAACAGGAATGAGTGTAAACATGACCGCAGAATTATTTAATTTGGAATTAAAATCAGAATAAACCAGCCACTTACTTCAGAATTAAGTTTAATTCGGAATTGACATTTTCATATGGAATTAAGTGTTTACATGGTAACTTTTATTCGGCTTTAACTTTAATTCTGAATTAAAGAGGAATTAAACTTCCCATGTAAACGCACCCAATGTTATAGAAAATTTGAAAGTGATCCAGAATCCAGGATTTCTTCCGGATCAAATCCAAAATGAAATCAGTTCTTCCTTTTCACATTTCTGACAACTCATGAACATTTCATCAAAATCCATCCAGAACTTTTTGAGTTATCGTGAACACAGACAGACAGACAGATAACCTCCTTGTTGGAGGTAATGAAGCTTTAAAAAAGTGACATCCCGATGATTTAACCAGCTCATTTGTTGGAAAACTGCGACTGTCACGGTTTCTCCTTTTGGTCACTTAACAGCATTAAATTTGTCTTTGGAGAGTTGAAAGCTGTGATGTTTTCTCGGGACCGGACCGTCCGGTCGGTCTTCAGTTGGGTTTGGGTCAGACTTTCCATCTGAGGGGCCGGTTTCTGTTAAAACAAAGGCTTTATTCTGCTGTGAGATCGAAACACACGATGGAAACATGGAATCAGTAGCTCAGATGGGTTTTTAATAGAAGGATTCATGACAGATTTTAAATTTATAATCAGCTTTGAGGAGAAAATTTAGAAAAAAAATGGAAAAACAATGATTACATGGATTATTAGATCCAGATCCATCTGGGCCTTCCCAGTGTTATTTACTCCAGTGCTATAATCTAATGTAAATACATAAATAAATATCTGAGGAAATACATAATTACATCCAGAAATAATTAAACTAGTTTTAAATAAACTTTTTTTTTTTTTTTAAATCTATGTATTTAACTGATTCTTTGATGATTCATTGTCCCAGGTTGGTTCTTCCAGGTGATCAGTACAGCGTATGACCCTACACACAGAGATAAAAGAAATGAATTAATCTCTAAATAAATTAAATGCAAAGATGCTGTTAGGCCCTTTTGTAATGTTTTATGCATGTAAAAACATTAAAAATCAGCCGACTGGTGTGGGTTGGTAGATGAACGTTTCCACTGCAGCATTATTTACTGAACAAAAGAGAAAAAAATTTGAGCAGCTTGTTAGTCTGGACAATTCAGGTGTGTGCCAAAGAGGAAAGACATCAGCGACGAGCTTAGAGAAGCAACAGGTTTAAACAACCGTTTCGACAATCTGGAGGAAAATATTCTTCTCAAACATTCAAGACAGTTGTCAATCTTCCCAAGAGTGAATGTTCCAGTAAATTTACCCCCGAGGTCAGACCTGGCAATGTTCTGAAGAAAAAAAAATCCAAGAGGCCTGACTGAGGATGGTAAATGTTCAAGTCCATGACAGAACAACAAGCGCTGAATGAGTACAGTTTATTTGTAAGAGTTACCAAACAAACCGAAAGCTTTTTGGTCGTCTTTAAACAGAAAACAGCCTTTAAACAGTCACAACTGAGGCTCATTAAACTGCATCTGAGCGAACCAGAGTACCTGGAACAAACAATCTTATTTATTTATTTATTTATTTATTATGATGGCAAATGTAGAGCTTCATAAACAAAGGGTGAATTCGTTTGAAGCTGTTTAGAGATGACGCCATGAAATAAATATCGCGGCTGTGACCTCACAAAACAGCCAAGCGGCGTCTGAGGCCACGTTTCTGGTTGGACTTTTATACCGTCCGAAGGGTTTGTTGGGATGTTGTGATGATGTTGTGAGACAGTATGGAGTCAACAAAGACGAAGACAGCGCGTGTGCACGCCTACACACACACACACACATGCTGTGTGTAACGCAGCTTAAGAGCTTTAACCTTGGCTTTGAAGCTGTTCGGGGAGTAAAGTGAGCTATGTTCACAATGCTCTCCTCATGCTTGTCCTTGTCCGGTCTTTCTCTAGAGGACACACGTGTATATAAACGAAGCTGTTACGTGGCATTACTAACGTTTTTAAATCATCGCAGTCTCTCCGTCTGCATATGTTTGACTGATAAATGTGTGAAGGTGTAAGACTAGAAGTAGATCGTGAACTGAAGCTGGACTGTAAAGATCAGAGTGAAAATGGAAAAAAAAAAAAAACTCTTTCTAAGGTTTAAACAGCAGCTCGTCTGGGGCCCACAGGAAGGACCTCGCCGCTGCGAGCTCCTGTCCAGATGATCGCCTGCTAATCCGGGTTGTTTTCCCGTGGAATCAGCCCAGACTTTCTGTTTTCTGCTGGGATCTTCAGGAGCTCATCAGACCAGTTCAAGGTCACTGAGAGGACAGAGAGGACAGCCTCTGTGGACGCTCTTATCCAGCTTATTTTGGACGCGGTCCTCACAGCAAGCTTTAAAGTAGATGTGTTTGCTCCATCTAGTGGTCAGGAGTCGTTACAGCAGCTCTGTCTCTGGAAATGATATATGTATTCTATCATTTCTATATTTGAGTTCTATGTTATTGAGAAAGATTACTAACAAAGGACTTATTAACTTTAGCCCAAAGTCAGACTGTACAATGCTCAGAGAAATGGAGAAAAAAAAAAAGAGTATGAGGCAATGTTGTAAAGAAGAGACTGATGGATACAGGAAACGACTTCTGGAAGTCATTCAGTCATTCACGGTGGATCTGCAGGTGAAATATAGACGTCTTAAAATGTGGATCTTTTTTCGCTAAATAATTAATGGCGCAGTGAAAAAGTGAAATGTTACTGCCCAGCGGAGTTTGGGGTCAGAGTAGAGCCAGATTCTTCTCAGCAGAAGAACAGATGAGTTCATTCAAAGTTACCTGATTTTAAGAACCACTACAATTAGACTGAAAAAAAAAAGTCTGGGCGTCCATGTTGAACAGAACGGGTTCACCTTAAGACAGCGTTCCTGTTCAGGGCGTCTGATGTCGAGTGTGAATGTTTGGATCTGGTCTCGTCGGGTTTCTGTCGTGAAGGAGGATGAAGGAGGATGAAGGAGGATGAAGGAGGACGAAGGAGGATGAAGGAGGACGAAGGAGGACGTCCTCCTTCCTCTGAGCTTCTGCCGCAGCTTTGATTTATCCCGGTCTGAAGGGTGTAACTGCTGATGTTTCCATCCACTCTGCAGGGCCATGAAGGGAAGAGGGGTCTCCCAGGAGAGAGGGGAGACAAGGTAGAGTGAAAAGCAAGCATGGAGTTGTGTGTGTGTGTGTGTGCATGTGTGTGTGTGTGTTTCCTTCATGCATGTCAAGATCACATGCCTCTGCTGGAGTCTCAACGATGAGAGTTAGTTTAAATTCATCTTGAAAAGTTCTGAGGGGAACCGAACCTCTGATCTGTCATGAACTCAGGTTTGGAGGAATCCATGTGACTCTGTTGTGCTTCCATCATCAGGTTTATAAACTGTTTAGGACCAACATGAAGCAGGTTCTGGTGCAGGGCTGGTCAGAACCAGTAGGTCTCTCCGGTGTTAATGTGAACAGATCACGGTTCTGGTCTTTCCCTCCCAACCAGTATCCTCACCTTCCCAGACTGCAGTTATGAAGGTTGTTGACGTTTGTGATCTCTCTCTGCTCTGCTGGTCCCTTCGTTTCCAAATGTTGACAGGAATTTATGAACGTTGTTACAAAGAGGATTTATAGCTGCTGTTTTTATTGATAAATGACAGCATGTGATGTTGAAACAGTCCAGTCCTGGGTTGGGTTTTCAGTTTGTCCAGCGTAGTTCTCCAACTACGGTGTGCAGATGGATGGATGGATGGATGATTAATGTTTGATTTTTTTTAATTATTTTCTTTTGAACTTTTGAATCAGGGTATATGGAGGGGATAGGACCTCTATTATTTTTTTAAATATTTATTTTCCTAACCCTAACCTAGCTTCTGAGTGTGCAGTCAAATTTGTTTTGCTCTTTGGCTGACGAAACTGCTTGTCGATTCCTTTTCGTTAGCGTTTTTGCTAACGTGGTTGGTCGTGATAATCCCGCGCCCAGATGAAGCTGGTTCCTGCATCTGACCCGGCAGAGTTTAAAGAAAGAGTAGCAGCAGGTTTTCTGCCTCTGATTCCCGCTTTGTTTGTAGTTGGCCGTAGATCAGTGATTCCCAAAGTGTGGGGCCGCGGCCCCCCGGTGGGCCGTCGTGGGACTGCAGGTGGGCCGTGAGAGGTCATTAAAATTAAACAAATGTGTTTTAAATCCTATATCTTTTTTTAATGTGTTTTTAATTACTGTAAAATATTCATGACATGATTAAAAAAAACATTAAGAAGTAATAAAACAAACCAGTTAAGTGTTATTTTACTGTCATCTTAACTTAATATGACAAGTGTCACCTTATTTGTTGACCCCTCACATTAATATCGGATCATGGTTCCTTTTCCTGTATGATGATCACAGTTGTGATTAAAGGTTTCGGTGGGACAAGGAGATTTTTCACATTTCAAATTGGGCCTTGGACTCTTGTAGGACGTCGGATCTTTTACTGTTTCATCGAACCAAGGAGCGGTTCTGTTTTTGGAGAGAAAGCGGTGACCAACAGAGATTCTCTCTGAACGTATTGTTGCCTCTAACTGCTCCCAGCGCTTGAAAGACAAGTTTGCAAACCTTCTTTTTCAATGACCCGACTCAGATTTATGCAAAGCAAAGTAGCGGTATGTCAGTTCAGAGACAAATGGAAGTTCTGAATAGTTCTGCCGGTCTTTCCTGCTTCCTTTATGTCTGAACATGTAACCGTTATCCAGGGGAAGCGTTCAACCTGAAGAGTATTGAAGTCCTTATTCACAGTCAGCACCACGCAGAGATTATTGATTGTTGTGTAAACCCCCGACCCTCCAGCCGGCCCGATCTGCAGCCTCGACTCGACTCCTGAGGCGACCATTCCTCAACGCTGAAGGATCGGCCTGCAAAATCACTTTCCCTTCATTCTTAAAGAGCGCCGGTCGTTTCCTGACCATCTCCATGGATATGAGAGTTTTCTTCTCTCTCTTTTTCATCTGTTTGAGCTACTTAATGATGAAAACACACACATGGCTGCCATGCTGCAGGAGAGCTGGAGCTCCAGGTCAGCTGAGAGTCCTGGGGTGGTGGAGGGGGGGGGGGGTCTGGTAGCGTGGGACGATGGAAACCAGAATAAACCAGAATAAAAAATCATGTGATTTACAGCAGGTGTTCGGCCAAAACATCCTCCATCTCTAAGGGCAAATATAACGTCCGACAAACAGCAACATCTACCTTCTGCTGTTATTTATTCAGAATAAATTAACAAAGGAAAAAAGAAAAAAATAACAATCATATACTAAGAACCTCCTTGACTCAGTCTCTGGTGACTTTGTTCGTCTCTCGCTTCGTTGTTGAGGAGTTTTGGTCCATTTGTCTTAACGGTGTTGCTTCAGTTCATCACAGCTGTTTTTTTTTTTTCCTCTGAACATGAACGTTCCAGACGAGCCATAAGGAGGTTATCGTATTTACTAGGGATGTCCGATATTAGCTTTTTTGCCGATATCCGATATGCAGATATTGTCCAACTCTCAATTTCCGATACCGATATATGCGGGCTATTTTTCCTCAAAACTAATTTTAGGTAACATCACATATCTCCTGTCGTGGAATTAACACATTGTCTGTGCAAAAAAAAAAAAAAAAAAAAAAAAACCCGATACCGATATTTACTGATATAACATTTTTATGCCAATATCGGGCCGATAATATCGGTGGGCCGATATTATCGGACATCCCTAGTTTTTACTTAACGTGCCGCGGTGCATCAGTGGGAAAGATCGATGCACGACACGGAAACAGAGACGTCCAAACAGCAGCACGATTATATGGACATTCAATTCATGTCAATTCAATTCAGAAATACTTTATTGATCCCTGAAGGGAAATTAAATGAAAAAAAAAAATGAATGAGAGTAATCAGTGATCACTGATGCCGTCTGTTCTCAGGATCGTTTTTTTAAGCATCGCTTGAAGTTTTCATAGCATTTCCTCACATCTAAGACGCTACAACCTCAGACAGAAACATATTTTATAGGACCAAACATCATCGCAACCATCAAAATCACAGATGCAACTCTTCATAACTCTCAGACCCTTAATGTTTTTAGTGGAGAATGGGCTTAAAAGAGGAGTGAATGTCAGACGTTTCATCTTTTTCATCACTGAAATTTGACAAAAATGTACCTGGTTGCAGTTCCATTTGGTAATTTTATCCAGAGAAATTATTATACTGCAACTCCCTTCCATCTCTCCCGCAAAGGACATCCAGTTGGACCAGTAGCGAACGATCACTCCTGGTACCACTGGCACCACTGGTAGCATGAGTGATCGTTCGCTACTGGTACCACTGGTACCAGGAGTGATCGTTCGCTACTGGTACCACTGGTACCAGGGCCAGATGACACGTTCAAGCCACTTCTAATCACACAAAGTATGATACGCTGAAATGGATCAATACCTGGTTATTTATGGCAAACTAGGCAAGTGTTAGTAGTAGGGATGGGCATTTGGTCGAGATTTATTCATCGATCGTCGGGAGAATTAATGATTAATAATCGATTAATCATTAACATTTTAATATTGAAAACTATCACAAATATTCTCGATATCGGCGTGGCGTTTGTTTTCCACTTTGGCCTGGTTGCTATGGCCTGGTTGCTATGGCCCGTGCATGCCCACATGTGTTCAGTGAACCGGATGTTCGTGGTTGACAATAACGTGACATTTCCTGTTTCTTTTCTTTAAAAAAACAACGATAATAAAACAAGAGATATCGAGGAGACTACGTAACAAGGACAATTTATATCAAGGCGCCAGTATTACAGGCTTTTTGTTTCTTAAAAAGATGCGCTTGTTGTGTGCTCGATGTGCGCTGCAGCTCCTTCTGGTCCGTGCTAACACCGAGTTCAGGCTAGGCTAGGCTAGGCTAGGCTAGGATGAACCGCCTCCACCGTCCTTTACAAGGCTTGGATGCGCGTTGTTCAAGTGATACATCATTGTCGTTGTCGATTAATTGTATTTGTAATTAGCATTGCAGTGATTGTAGTACACTTGCTCATTTTCTAAATGAAAATGGTTCCACGCCACACTTCACCACGACCGCTTCATGATTAGGCGATGACCTACAGAAGCTCGCATGTAACAACTGAGGCCAGCCAGGGTAGGGTGATGGTGAAATGTTGCCCCCTGGTGGCAAATTTCTATCGGTGACACAGAGAAATGCATCGCATTGTTTGAGGACGTGCACTGATAACCTACGTTCGGATTGTTTAACAAAAAAAAAAAAAAAAAATCGGTTCATCGACGAAAATTAATTTCTTCGACCAAATTCTTAATGATCAATCATCGATTAATCGATTAATTATGCCCATCCCTAGTTAGTAGCAGGGGCCGTAAACTCTCCCCCTCCTCTTTTCATCTATTGACACTAGCTTGAACAACATTTGGTAGTTGACTTGTAGCAAAGTGGGAGCAACTGGACGGTAAAAATGACCCTGATTTGTCTGTAAGGACTCCATCTATACTGTCACTTAAGTGGAAGGCATTTCTTCTTATCAAAAATGCAGTTTATTTAACCATTTATTTTGATGTATGCTATTTGCCTCTAGTGGCATCATTAACTGTAATTTTGCTGCAAACACATATTCCGTTTTCTCTCGAAACTGCTTTTATTCACATCGTTTTGGTCCCTTATTAAAGTTAAGTTTTCCTTAACATCTAAGAACAGACCCAGATTTGTTTTAGCCCCAGAATGTTCATTTATCGATCACTGGAGATGGCTCAATCATGAAGCCACACCCTGCTGGTCATTCAAGGAAGTGCATGTTTTGAAACCAGAGGCTGTTCCACAAGTGCAACACATGTGCATGTGATATCTGTGTGTGTCTGCACGAATCTTTCAACGTTCTGAAGAAAACAAACTTCTCCTTCTTACTCTGATGTTGTTGCTGTCGTAGGGAGAACGAGGTTTCCCAGGTGCTCCGGGGTTAAAGGTAAAGTCATGTCTGACCCCTCTGAGGCAGTTATTACGTAGGCCTGAATGCTCAGTGGTCAATAACTGTCTTTCTTCAACTGCTAAGGGCCAGGCTGGAGTCCCTGGTATACCTGGCATCCCTGGAAAGAGGGGCTACAGGGTAGGAATGGATGGAGCTAGCATCCCACCTGTCCGCTTGTGTTTGTGTTATTTAATGTTATTGTGATGTTTGTCTTGTGACTAAACGGCAGCAACGTCGTCTCACAGCAGGAAGCTTCCTGCGTTGGACCTGGTTTGCATGTTCTGCTCATGCCTGCGTGGGTTTTCTCCAAAAACATGACTGTTAGGTTAACTCGTGCTTCAGAACTGACCACAGACGTGTGATCGTGCACGGTTGTTTTGACCTTTGTTTGTGTTTTTGCCCTGTGATGTGGCAACGTGTCCTCTTACCCTGTTGAAGCTGTGGTTTGAATTTGATGGCATCAAAAAAGAAGTTAACAACAGTCTATAAATGTCCGGGAACTGAAGAGACCAGCTGACTGATCCTGGCTCTTCTTTATTGTATTTTTTTGTTTTATGATGCACCAAATGTTTTCAGTTGGTGAAAGGTCTGGACCGCAGACAGACCGGTTCAGCATCTAGAGCCATCAACAGCATGACAATGGCTGCGGTTACATGATGTTTTTTAATTCGGAATTAAAATTAGGAATTAAATAATTCCGAATTAAACTATTTTCCTTCGACTTTATATGGAAATAGTAATTCCGAATTAAGGTTTACATTGAAAACACGTTAGTTCGGCTTTATCCAACTCTGCTTAAGGTCTGGGGGTTGGGAAGGGTTCTGATTGGATGGGGGGGGGGGCGGACGTCTTTACGTCTACCGGAAGAAAACAAACTTAGCTAACTGGTTAGCAACAACATTCCACTTATTTTTGACCTGGGTGGCGTCTCTATCTGTGAAACCTCCTTCATTTAACCTAGCCGCTACAACTTTGAAACGCTCACAATTTTTATGTTTCCTGCCATCTGTTCTTTTAATTATTTCCAGTTCCTCCAAGCTATTTATTAAATAAATCGTCTCTGCTTTTATACACCGTTTACTGCGTGCTGCCGGAATATAAGCGTCATCGCGACAGACGGGCAAGACAACTAGCATGCGCAGAAAGACGGGAATTAATTTAAAGAGGAATGAGTGTATACATGACCGCGGAATTATTTAATGCGGAATTAAAATGGGAATAAACCAGCCACTTACTTCGGAATTAAGTTTAATTCGGAATTGACATTTTCATATGGAATTAAGTGTTTACATGGTAACTTTTATTCGGCTTTAACTTTATTTCTGAATTAAAGAGGAATTAAACTTCCCATGTAAACGCACCCATTGTCCTGCTGAAGTACGCAAGGCCTTCCCTGAAAAATAATGTTGCCTGGATGGGAGCATGTGTTCTTCTGCAACCTGATGTTTTGTTCCCAGATGTGAAACCATTTCCACTAATGAACCCCATAACATTAGAGATGCAGGCTTTATGAACCGCTGAGGTGCTGATATCAAGCCAGATGGTCCTTCTCCTCATTAGTCCAGACGACGTGGTGTCCAGAGTTTCCAGAACAACAGGACAGTTTCCACTTCTCCTCAGCACATTTTAAATGAGCTGTGTTTCTGGATCACATGACCTCGTCTTTGCACGACAGACGGCACGACCAACTGAACGGCAGTGATTTCTGGAAGTTTCCATGCAGGGATTTCTATTATAGAAGTGAAGGTCTGCTATTTTTGGCCTTGTCTCTTGTGCGTAGAGATTTCTCCACATTTAGACATTTACAGTCTTAACAGTTTAAAGCTGATTAACGTTGCTCTGAAATTGATTTACAATTGGTCAGCTCAGTTTCTCACAGACTGGTGAGTATCTACTGGGCATGCCAAGATTCACTCAACTCACGATACAATTCGAATCACGATTCGAATCATGTACAACAAAAAATTAATTTTAATTTTTTTTTTTTTTTTTTTTTTATTCTTGAAGTGGATAAGCCAGGCACAAACTAAGGCATATTTATTTTTGTCTGAACAAAAATTGGAGTTTGACCCTTGCCAGGACTGCTGCACTGTTTATTTTTTAATCTGCATTGGGCGCTGCCCCCCCCCGCGCCTTCTTTAGCTAGATTCTCATATAGTGACATTGAACAAGAACGTAGTTTATCTCGAGTGCGCCCTCTGCTGGCCTGGAGGCTACATCGCGATTCATAGCTTAATTAAAGGTGGGGTAGGTGATCTTTTTTTGCAGCACTTTTTACAATATTGCCTGAAAACCTTTTCACATTCCCATTGCACCCACTGAAATAAAATGTTTCTAAACGTTTTGATCCAGTCTAGAGGGTATAATCAGAGAAAAACTCTGACCAATCAAAATAGTGATCATCATTACTTTCATTGGCTGCCTAATATGTCAATCAAATATCAATGCACTCCCCCCCACCCCTCCCTCCCTCCCTCCCTGTGATTCATGTAGTCGTGAATCGTGTGAAGGCGTGGTTTCGAGGGGTGAGCTGAAGAGGAGGAGGCGGAGCCTTTGGGAGGAGGGAGGGAGTGTATATTTTCAAAATCTCACTTGAGTTGGATTGATGGAACCATTTTTTCAAAGAACACCTACCCCACCTTTAAATTGATTTGAATCGTATTTTAATTAAATCAATTTAAATCGATTTTTTTCAAAAATCGCAGCATGCCTAGTATCTACTCATCTTTACTTCCAATATGAATTTTTTTAAATACCCAAAACACGTTATTGACCTGGTGGCAGTTAACATCATGAGTTTTAGATGTTCCTCCAGGTGTTTTTTTTTTTTCAGAACCACTTACTTTTTGTCTCCAATGTTTCAACTTTTTCACTCAAATTTAAAATTATCTCATATTTTTCTTTAAACTGTAAAAGATCTCATCTTCAACATCTGATGTTTTTATGTTGTACTGCGGATGACATTTGCGAATCATTCCATCATCTGTATTTATTTGTTTTTTTTTCGCAGCACCCCAACTTTTTTGGATTCAGGGTTTAACATCAGATTAACTCATTAAATTAACCCTTTAAACTGATGCTTGTGTTCCCATCGCACAGAGGAAACATCGGGTTTTCATTTTTTAACCACTGGTGCATTTTGTTACTTTCTGCTTAATTGTCCTTCACTTCTTGTTGGTTGAAGTGTTTTTTTTTTTAAGTTCGAATTAATCTTTGTTGAGTGATACTAACTTAATATTACAGACCATATTACGTCTAACTACAGCCTTAATTTGATCACAGAGGTACAGAGGTAGCAGTGTATAAGATTTTACTTGTTTGCACAGATGTTTCACAGATGACGTTGGGTTTCAGTGGGTTGATAAGTAAATATTTTCAACAAACACTTAATATTATGACAGTGAAATACAAGTTTACAAAGTTTATTTGGCCGCATGATTTTCCCTTTTTAAAATTTTGTTTTGTTCTATTAACCGTAAAAATCAGAAGATTTAAATGGCAACTAAAGACCTTTTTATTTGTGCAGGCTTTTGCCTAATTGTCTTGGGGCTGTTATGATCATAAATGTGTTGTCTTGGCCTTTTAATCTTAAATTTGTATGTATCTTTTACTGTGTTTTTATTTTTATTTTAATTGTGAAGCGCTCTGTGACCATGGTCTGTGAAGGGCGCTGTATAAATAAAGTTTACTTACTTACTTACTTACTTAAATATGATGTCAAGGTGACATAAAAACCGTCCCAGGACAACAACTTTAATAACGCACTTTAAATAATTTCCCTCAAAAGTGTTATAAAATAGTAATAAGTATGAAAAGTAAGAAAAACCTTCAAATTAGCCAGAAAGAGCCACATAAATGTATTAACCCAAGCACACTTAAAGGGGGGCATCTTTGATTGTTTTCACATCAACTAGACCTTTAGACGGCTACATTTAAGGGACATATACCAGTATGTCATTCGTTAGACAATAAACAACTTATTTGTGTTTTCCATGAGTTAAGACTTCTGTCTGAATGTATCTCAGGGGGAGAAAGGAGATCCGAGCCCTCCAGCTCAGGGACTCAAAGGAGAGCCAGGTTCACCGGGGCAGCCGGGCCTACTGGGACCTAAGGTAACTGGAAATAGTTAACTGGTTGACCTCCTTCAAAGATATTATGAACTTTTTTTCAAAAGCTGGCATAATAATCCTGAGACCCTAATGACATTTATGACCTGCTTTGGTCAAAATACTGCAGGGATTCAGTCCAAAAGTCCCCTTAACAGCCACGTCTCTACAGCTCTGCTCAGAGCAGCCAGGTTAAGGGGGCGGAGCCTGTTTTTAAAGTTCCTACTATGGAGCCAAATCAAGGCTAATGACCCATTCATTCGAATCAGGTGTGTTGGAAGAGGGAGACATCTAAAACATGCAGGACACCGGCCCTCCATGGATTCAGTTTGACACCTGTGCTGTAATGACTGTAAAATTCAGAACCACTAGCTACTGTAATAGCATAAAGCTAGTTAATGCTAGCCCTATGTTTAATCTCCAGCTTTCCCCACCTAAAGACGTCTTTTCCCTTTATGTACCTATTTACACACGCTACACATCATTATAATTTTTAAGATATTTCCCCAGAGCATCTATTGAAAAAGTAGCTAACATTTCTTACCTGAGTGCTGGGGCCCGCGGCTGGTCCTGGCGGAGCGGATGCCATGGAAAGTGGGAAATGTCAAACTTTAAAGTGTGGCTTTTGAACTGTACAGTCTGGCATAGTTTATTGCTTTTATAATGCGATTGGTGCCAAGTACAGTCTAAAACAGCTTTTTAAACAGAAATGTGTCACTAGTGTCAGTTTTTTCCACTGCCGATCACGTGAATATGGTGTATATAAAGTGTTGAATCATACTTCTACTGATAACTTCTGCAACCTACGTTTCCTGAAGGCAACATGACTGAGGAAGGTCCCCAGCCTTCTCTGTTATGCTGTCACTCATGATTCCACGCCCCTCTCAGTTGATGCCACGCCCCCTACGCCAGATCAGGGCCAAAAGTCTGAAACTGAAAAAAAGATGTGAAACTGAAAAAAAAGATATGAAACTGAAAAAAAAGATGTGAAACTGAAAAAAAAAGATCTGAAACCGAAAAAAAAAAGATCTGAAACCGAAAAAAAAGATCTGATACTGAAAAAAAAAAGATCTGAAACTGAAAAAAAAAATTAAAAAACTGTAAAAAAAATAAGTTCATATTCAAAACTTGAATTTTCAGGTTCAAATCTTAGTTTTTCAATTACAATTTCATTTTCAAATTAGCAAAACTTTTGTCCTTGATTTGGCTCCATACATACAGGCTGGATTATTGTACTCTGATCTGGGTCTGCAAATCTAAACAGCTCAATAAGAAACGTTCAGATCAAAGCTTCACCAAACAATATGACTGGGTTGGAATAGATTAGAATTCTTGAGTTGGTTTTAAACAAATAAATGGTTTTAAGCACAGAAAAAGTGATACTCTTCATAGTATGCCCTCTTCAAATAAAGTGAATGCTTAATGAGGACGGCTTCTTCTTTCAGGGTGACAAAGGTGACCAGGGAGACGAGGTGAGACAAAAGCTTAATGAACGTACTCAAACATGAGAAAACCACTTTTCAAACGAAAATGCAGGAAAATGTTATTTAATCCTCATTTACGCTTCAGGGGGAACTCGGTCCTGAAGGCCCAGCTGGACCAAGAGTAAGTCTTCACTGACAGATTAACATCATCTCGTTACAAATGTTGGCTTACAGAGGAAAGACAAGGAAATTTTACAAATGATCCTTCTCTCTTCACAGGGTCCTCCAGGCCCAACCGGAGAGCCAGGAAGAGCTGAAATCCAGAGCAATGAAAATGTAAGTCACAGTAGTTGGACTTTTATTTATCTGCAGAACAATTAAGAAATAAAATAACAGCTGATCAATATCAAACTTTCTCTCACAGCATATCCGCAACATACCACTGATGGTAAGTTAGTTTCAAGAGTCCATCGAGACGATACACACAGTATTTATCCCAGTTGGTGACATCATCTCTTACCATCCCAGGGTCCACCTGGATTACCTGGACCTCCGGGATCACCTGGAGCCCCTGGTTCCAAGGTAGGACAAGTTTTAGAAGAACAATCCCGCTAGCTGCTAGCCACTAGCCACAGATTGCGGGTTAAGGAGCCTCCGCTAACCGCTAATGCAATCTTCTGCTTCCCTAAAGCCGCTACCCGCTATGCCGACTCCCTTACTCCCATTTTAGGTGTGGCAGTGGGCGTGTCTTTTGCGCTTTCCACAAACTCGGTATCTTGTGATCGCGGGTTTAGGATAGCAACGGCTACTGACGCACTGATTGGTTTAACAGGTGGAACACCCTAACCACTCCCACGCACAATATAGCAGTTAGCGCAGGTAAGATCGCGGGTTTAGGGAGGTGGAAGATTGCGTTCTTTGCAGGGGAACGCCCCTCCCGCTACCCGCTATCCCTTAATAGCGTCTTAGGAGGTTTGGCGGAAGATCGGGCCCATAATATGCTCACTATATTACGATGACGATACAATACATGTGAACCTTGTGGAATTAACTGTTTTTTTTTTTTCATTAACTCATTGGCTGCCAGTGAGTTAATTTGGCATAACATGTGTTTAATGTGTTTAATCTTATAAACTATTATAATTTTTTGTGTTTTTAATCACACACACTGAATAAACATTCAGTTTTCTTTGATAAAAGCCAGTAAAACATTTGAAGTTCACTGCTTATAAAAAGCACCTGCAGTTAACTCACAAAAACTAGATCAAGAGCAGTTGATCTGCACAAGGCTAGAAATATATATAAAGCATCCAGCAGTCTGCAGTTATCAAACTGTCTAAGAAGAGAGACAGTTTAGTACCGTAGCTACTTTTCCCAGAAGTGGACATCCAGCCAAAATGACTCTAAAGACTAAATGCAGAATCCTCAGTGAGGTAAGGAAGGACGCACAGGTGTCAAATAAAGAGATGGAGACATCACTGGAGGACCGCAGGACACCACCACTGCTCTCCTGAAAACATCGATGCGGAACTTATGATTGCCAAAGAGCACTTTGGCAATCTGCAACAGTACTGGGAAAATGTTTTCTGGCCTGGTGAAACAGTAGTCGAGTTATTCTGGAAGAACATTCAGCGCAACAGCACAGTTTTACCAACATGAAAGTATCATCCCAGGTCAAGGTCAAGGTCAAGGTCAAGGTCATTTATTCGTCTCCCTTGGGAGAAATTTGGTTTAGAGACAGGGTACTACTGCATAGACAGACATAGAACATACAAAAACAACACTGAGTAAGACAATATATACAGTAATCTGAGCTGTGCAATCTGCTCTACCCGATGCATTGCAAAAAATAAAATAAAATTAAAATGCACATTAAAATGCTAATACTGGGTACAATTTACAGTAAGGTCTGCAAAAACCGGTGACCGGAACAGGTGATGTTGAACTGGAGGGGAAAAGTTCACCGAGATGTTTGTCCACCGGATGAAGCTTGGCAGACGTCGGGTGATGCAGCAGGACAATAATCCCAAACATGGAAGTAAATCTACCGCAGAGTGGTTTCAGAAAAGAAAAGCAGGCCTTCAGAGAGGCCCGGTCAGAACCCGGACCCCACAGAAACGCTGCAGGACGAGCTCAGGAGAGCACTTCACACCAGACATCCCATAAATGTGTCTGAGCTGAAGCGGTTCTGGATCCAGGCTTCCTCCTGAATGTTGTTCAGGTCCGATCCAGAGGCGGTCCAGCCGGCGCTGCCAGAAGAGTTTCAGTCAGCAGTTAACTCCAGGGGTTCATTTATTATTATTTCCCCCAGTCCTGTTTTTAAAGGGCCAGTTCAATAAAGATATGAGAGATAGATAGATAGATAGATAGATAGATAGATAGATAGATAGATAGATAGATAGATAGATAGATAGATAGATACTTTATTCATCTCAAAGAGAAATTTGCAGTTCCAGCAGCTTGCTAGTACAAAGAGTACAAATAGTAGAAAAGCAATAAAATAAGTAACTTAAAGCAATAAAGTAAGTAACAGAATAGGAATAAGGGTAATAAAATAAAAATATAAAATAGCATTGCAAAATAAGGTGCAGTGTAGTCACAATTTAAATGCAGTATGATTTAAATGCAGTAATAATTTAAATGCAGTAGTTATTTAAATGCAGTAGAAATTTAAATGCAGTAAAAATGCAGTAAAAAAATTCACATAGTCCAGGGCTCCTTGTCTGTTTTTTTTTTTTTTTTTTTTTTAAACAGTTTGTGTGACATCAGCTTAAGCACATTGTGTTTGTTTATTAGATAAAGATCGATATAAAAATAAATCTGGATACATTTATGCAGAAAACTAGTCGATTCCACTGGGTTTGCAAACGTTTTCTTGCTATTGAATTAAGATGTTTTTGCCAGCGTTCATCTGTTTGTCTGTGTTCAAGATAACTCAAAAAGTTATGGATGGATTTTGATGACATTTTCAGGAGTTGTCAGAAATGTGATAAAGGAAGAACTGGATTTATTTTGGGTTTGATCCGGATGAAATCCTGGATTCTGGATTACTTTCAAATTTTCAATAACATTGCAGTCAATGGGGTTAAAAATTTTGTTTCTCAGTATAGCTCCATTAATTATTGCCCAAAACTCATTAAATTTCACTCAGAGATTGACAATCGAAACCTCTATCAAATTTCAAAGGCCGATCCGGATCTGATCCAGAATGCGGAAGGCGGATCTCAGAGTGCTTTTCTAGTTAATAATATAAGATCATAATTATTAAGGTTCGTAAATAACAGCTTCCAACAGTCAGATTAAACGTTTGGAGAGGAGTTAACGTCCTTCTCCTTACGTTGTTGATAATCCAAACATGGTCCATTCTCAGGGTGAAGTTGGTCTACCTGGTGCTCCTGGGCTTGACGGAGAGAAGGTAATACCTACCAGGTGTCACCATCATTTAATCAATCAGCTGTTGTGACTCATGATTGGACATTGTGGTTTATGTTTAATATTTTCCCAAATGAGTCACTGTGTAAAGGTTATACATACTGGAACACAGTTAGTGGTCCAACGCTGACCTCCTGTGTTTTCAGGGACCCAGAGGAAAGCCCGGAGAGGGCGGTCCCGTTGGCCCAGCTGGTCCCGAAGGTCCCAGAGGAGAGGGCGGCGTCACGGGCTTACCAGGACCCAAGGGAGACAAGGGAGACTTGGGTCCATTCGGATCACCTGTGAGTAATTGTTTGGACCACACAGCACAGATCAGAGCCCCCCCCCGGGCTTTCTGGACCAGAACCACGTCCCACATCTGTCATTATCCAGAGGGAA
This sequence comes from Hirundichthys speculiger, assembly GCA_018398805.1. Taxonomy (NCBI): domain Eukaryota; kingdom Metazoa; phylum Chordata; class Actinopteri; order Beloniformes; family Exocoetidae; genus Hirundichthys; species Hirundichthys speculiger. The sequence continues at coordinate 467,908 of JAGFBZ010002607.1, read as the reverse complement.
GCTCGTCAGAGTATCTAATTAGAGACTTACTCAACTGGAGGAGACCCCAAGAAACACACTCTAAACGTTTTTATTCATTTTGGCAGAGATTTCAAAAAGGTCAGAGCATAAAGCAGTCTGTGTGCTACTTTCATGATAAAAATGTCTTCTTTTTTTTTTTTAGATATATTTGGTAGCATTCAGGCATCTTAAATGTCATGGAGCTGCTTTGATCATTAATCATTTCAGATTTGAAATAAGTATTTAGTTTTCTGCAAAACGTTCCAAAAAAGTTTTTTGGTCAGAACTACAGCCATCTTCTTATGAGCACTAAACTTTTCTGATCCTAAATGTTGTTTTTTTTTTTTTTTGTATTCTTTATATGATCACAAAGATATTTCTGATTTGAAGTTGAATATTGTGGATTCAACTAAAACTTTTCTGCTTTCTGAAATACAAAATTAAAATAGATATATCAATTAATTTTAAAAACAATGATGCCCACAGATGGCGACGCCCACTTTCTGAGCTGAGTTTCGGTTTGCAGAACTAACCTTGGATGAAAACAAAATTTTTTGTTTTGACTAATTGATGAACTCTCTTCAGTCCCTGAACTGAAGCGCTCTGCAACTATTGTGATGTGTATTTTTACTTCCTTGTTCTGTAGGGTTTAGATGGCCCTACGGGTGAAAAGGGGGCTACAGGGTCCCCCGGCCTTATTGGATTACCTGGCGCAATGGTACGCAATGGTGCCCCTCAGGCTGCATCTGTGTGGATGCATTTTTTTGGTCCTGCATGGGGGTATCAGTGTTACAAACCACATTTCATGAAAAACTGTCAAAAAAAAAAAAAGACTTAAAGCTTCTTTTTATTTATTTTTTTTGCTTTGATTCCTTCAGCTGACAGAAGTACAGAGGGAAAAAAAATCAGGGTCTTCACTGACTAACTTCATTATATTTAGATTGTATTAAAAAATGCTGCACGTAACTACATGCTAGAAACAAACTAAGACATAATTCTTGGAATAAAGACAGACCATTTCAGAAAATAGAAATAGTTGTAAGAGAAGATTCTACAACCAGCAGATCAATCAGTAAACAGCAAGACAGTCAGGTTTGGATATAAAAGCAGCATCCATCAAGTATTTTGGTCACTGTTGTGGAAAAAATAAGATCCGATCTTGATGAGAAAATCAGAATAGAATTGATTACAGAGAAAAGAAACAAACATGCAAAAATCTTATGTGCACACGAAGAGAGCTGTCAGCCAGCGCTACCTGAGAATACTGGCTGTTACAGAGAGGGCGTTTTCTTTTATAGCAAGACAAAAAGATGTTGATTCTTCTACAGGTTTTTTCATACAGAGTAGATCACAGCAGGTCAGTGGTGAAAGCAAGGAGAGATTTGTCTTAAATGAGACCGATAATTGAGTTTAGCAACCTTATACAGTTCCTTGATCAAGAGGTTAGTTAGTTGATGATAATTGAGTTTAGGAATGTTTATTCAGAGTCACAGCTAAACCCCTGCTGTGTCTCCTTGATCAATGAATCACAGCTGTCTTCTCTTGCCTTTTATCAGACATTTGGTCTTATTGACTATGATGTGTGTTGGTCTTGTTAAGAAAGACAAATCACTTTTAAACATATTGTTAGAGACAAACTAAAATGACAAAATTACAAGGATGGATAAACCAAATGAAAAATTTCCTCCACAGTCACACTGATCCTTTTTCATTTTTATGGAAAGTGTTTAGCTTAAAATTTCAGCTTGGCAAAGGCTTTTGCAAATTAATTCACCCAACGCAATATATGAGGGTGTCACACCTTAGTCTTTTTAAAATCTTTCTAAAGTTTTTGCAAAATGATCTACATGTACGTCCAGTTAGCATCAGTCGTTGCAAGCCAGGGGGGTGGGTAGTGGGTCATCACTTTCTACCAAACTTTCTCAGAGATTATTTTAAAGAACAAATGCTTATCAATCCAAACAGCAGCAAAACTCAGGTTTTTTATCCTCCTCAGTGTGTCCATGCATTAACTTAACTCCCACCCGCCAGCCACGTCCTCCGTCTCTTCCAGGAGAATAATGAGGTATTCCCATGAGACTGAGTTTGACCAGCGTGTCCATTGTGTGTCCCAGGGCCTCTTCCTGGTTGGACATGCTGTAACCATCTAGTAACGAATCTTTGAAAAGACTGTAATCATCACAGTTACTGCAACAATTTAATTTCCCTTTGGGGATCAATAAAGTATTTCTGAGTAAAATTTCTAATTGAACTGAGACACCTCCTCAGAGACACGAGGGGACATCTTGGTATCACTAGTAAGAGAAGCTGCTGCGTAGTTTGATGAAACTGGAGTTCCTCCATTTTGTTTACAGCCACATAAATCAGTCCATCACTGCATTTAAAAATGTAGCCTGGACGTGTATTAGACATGAAGGAAACCCTGAATCAACTCTGTACAGAACCAGCTGTGATCAAACATGTCCACATTTCAGCTTTTGAGTAAAAAAATGTATTTTTTACTTTATGTTCCAAAGATGCCAAAGACCCTTCAGGTTGTCTTTGATGGCATCAGGGTGTATCGGTCTCTGTGATGTCACGGCTGAACGTCACGCATTGTCCCATCATGAAGGTCTTTTCCCAGGATGCCTGTGGTTATTTCAGTCCTCCGCCTGCAGTCCAGATACGTCTCCTGTTGAAACTGTCTGGAGGAGAAGATTCAGGCAGAAATGATAACAGGCTGTTAAACAGATGAGTCCACTCTCAAAACTAAAACAGCAAATAAAAAAGTATAATTATTTGTAAAATGAAACGTGACCTAAGACATTAAGGATGCCTATCACAACCTTTTTCTTTTTTTTTTATTATATTTTCTAAATACAATGACATAGAGTAGCAAAGACGCTGAAAATAATTCCCTTTGTACTTGTGTCTGCTTAAAAAAAGGAAAAGGTTAAAATTTTTAAATAAATTATAGATTTAAGATTTCTTTGCATTCATTAAAAATTCCCAACTTTTCTGGAAATGGGGTTTGTGATTAATTTTGTGTTCATCCCAAGTGCTGTGTGGGAAAGTCTTTCGTCCGGTAGTTTGTGTTACCGCTGGATAAATAAACGGTTCCCGCCTGTTGTCGCAGGGTCCCAAAGGAGATCCTGGAGACGGAGGACGGTCGGAGCTGGTAAGGACCGATCCGAACGGACCGACTGGTGCACCTCAGGCTGAGTCGCGTCACAGTCTGTTTCTGTCTGTGTGTCTCTAGATCTACGGTCCTCCGGGGCCCCCAGGACCTCCAGGACCGGTCGGCCCCGCAGTAAGTAAAATAGTCTAAAGAAAGCTAGCGTTAAAGATGGACACGGTTCAGATTCAGCCTCCTCCTCAGGTACCACTGAGCTACTGCTCCTGGTGTATTCATGGTTTTCTGTTAAAGATGAGAACTAGGAGATGTCCGATATTGGCTTTTTTGCCGATATCTGATATGCCGATATTGTCCAACTCTCAATTTCCGATACCGATATATGCGGGCTAGTTTTCCTCAAAACTAATTTTAGGTAACATCACATATCTCTTGTCGTGGAATTAACACATTGTCTGTGCAAAAAAAAAAAAAAAAAGGATACCGATATTTACCGATATTACATTTTTATGCCAATATTGGGCCGATAATATCGGTGGGCCGATATTATCGGACATCCCTAATTTTTTTTTTTTTTTTTTTTTACCTGCCATTATCATTTATCATTAATTGGATTTAATTATATAATCTTAGTTAATGATATTTGCTCGGGGGTCATGCTCTGGGTCTCTGTAAAAGCGCCTAGAGACAATTGTCATTGTAACAGATACTATATAAATAAAATTGAATTGAAATTGAATTGAACCCAGGAAGAGATAAATAAGCAGATTACTGAATATTTCCGTCTATTATTAGATTGGCTCCTTTCTTAAAAAAAAATCAACGTATTACCATATTTACCTCGTTTATCTGTCTGTCTGTGTTCAAGATAACTCAAAAAGTTATCGATGGATTTTGATGAAATTTTCAGGAGTTGTCAGAAATGTAAAAAATGAAGAACTGATTTCATTTTGGTTGTGATCCGGAAGAAATCCTGGATTCTGGATCACTTTCAAATTTGTTTCTCAATATCTCCGATAATTATTGCCCAGAACTCATGAAATTTGACTCAGGGATTCAATTCAATTCAATTCAATTTTATTTATATAGCGTCTGTTACAATGACAATTGTCTCTAGGCGCTTGACAGATTGACAATTGGATCCGGATCTGATCCAGAAGGCAGATTTTATCGCAATCTGTAAATCGCTATATAAGAGAATTGTTGCGCTTGGTGGAGGTCTGCGCTCTCCAACTGCTTTTCTAGTTAAAAATGTTTTTTTCGTGCCTTCATAATTATTGATAAGTTTACAAATCGAAATCAAGAAATTAAATTGGTTCAGTGTAGTCCAGTTCACCCATTTCTAATTAAATATGTACCAGAGTCCAGATTCAAAATTCCTACAGTCATGGAAAAAATTATTAGACCACCATTTTTTCTTCACTTTCTTGTTCATTTTAATACCTGGTACCACTAAACGTCATCATGTGACTAAAACAGACAGAAAAGAAAACACTGAATGCATAAAAGCAGTGTTTTTGGCAGTACAACGCCATAGCTATTGATGTAAAAACTTAAGTGATGTAGGTTATAATCAAGAAAACCATGGAAAATGGTAAGATATCAGCTCTTAAATAAAACTCTTATGAGCAATCTTTGTGGTTATCGTTATGTTTGTCCAAACAAATGTACCTTTAGTTGTACCAGGCATTAAAATGAACAAGAAACTGAAGAAAACAAGGGGGTCTAATAATTTTTTCCATGACTGTATCTTGTAAATGTGTGAAACTGTTGAGCTGAGAAACCCAACAGATACGTCGGATCCTCGCTTTGGTTCAGAACGAGGCTCCACCAAGAATGGAGAGATTAGTCCAGTCACATCTGCTACGAGGCGAAAAAGAGAAACGCAGAGCTCTGACAGTAATAACTGCAGGTACTGGAGGATAAAGTCAACTGCACTCTCAGAAATAGGGGTACAGTACGAGTCCTTTTTTGTCCCCTGAGGTACAATCTACACAAATGTTCCCCCTAGGGTTAATTATTGGACCTTAAGGTACCTATATGTACCTTTTTGATGGTCCAAAAGGTACATATATGTACTCAAGTGGGTACAAAAGGTACAAAAGGGTACAAAACTGTACCTTCTGAGGGTACTGCCCCAGTGACAAGCCATTGTACCTCTAAAGGTACAATTCTGTACCTTCTTTTCTGAGAGTGTGGGCCCAGAACATGGAAGGTCTCCAAACAGTCTAGATGGACGGTTCAGGGTAAACTGAGCCGGCCCACCTATAAACTTCATCAAAAAAGAAAGTTTTATGTCTCAAGGTAAGAAGGACCCGAGCCCTTAATGGCTTTATATGCAAGAAGAAGATTTAGAACTTCTATCCTCCTTAACGGAATTCATGGAAGGGAGGCTGAGATTGGAGAAACCCGATCTCTCCCGCTAATCCTCGTCACGACTCTCACGGCGGCATTTAGGAGCAGTTGGAGGCTGGAGGCTCCTCACATTAGCACTAAACGTCAAAGTAATGTCCTCCAGAGTTACTCAATGACTGAGGCAGTCTATTTCTGAAGACACCAAACCTGTATTTCTACACGTTGAAGAAGTGAGTGTTGGTAATTGTTCTTTTTGTTTTGTTTTTTTCTGTCCAGGGATCTCAAGGACCTTCAGGGCCAAAGGTGAAGCACGTTCCCCTAAAAATCCAGCATCATGCAGATTTATTCCATCTCTGCTTCTCGTTTTCTGTGTCGTGCACACATCCTTCAGAGCTGTTGTGTGTCGTCCTCAGGGAGAGCCAGGCATCGGTATTAAAGGAGAGAAGGGAGCGTCGGGTCAGAAGGGGGACAAGGGGGACAGAGGCCATCTTGGACTCCCTGTGAGTACCGTCTCTGCCTGTCCACGCCCATTCATGATTCACAGCTGACGTCGTTACCTTTATTTACTGTCGTCGTCACTGAAAGTGTCACTCAGAAACATGTCGTGGATGTTTTATGCCCAGAGACATTTACGCTGTCACTGTGAGCTTTTAGTCTTCGTTCTTGCTTTACACTTACATTTATACATTTAGCTGCACCAGCGGCTCCCAACTTTTATTTATTTATTTATTTTTTTGTAAGCTACAAAAAAAGAGCTGTACACGGACACGTGAACATAAATATAAAAGCATCAGTTTTCACTCCTTTTCCAGAGCAGAGCTTGGCCACATGACAGGTGTAATTCACCGCTCAGAGTGATACCTGCTGTGAAGCAACAGAAAGCATTGTGATTTTTTTTTTATTTTTTATTTTTTATAAGTAAAGCCACATAAAGCCAATATTTTTATCACAATTTCTGTGCAATATTTATATATTTGTATATTCCATAGTCATATTCATATTCATACATATATATATTTTTATTGCTGCTACGTAGCTCTGCACTGCACTCGAACCTGCTGTTTACACCGGATTCTGCTGTTTTACATCCTGGTTTTATCTATTTATTCTCTACGCTGCACTCACTACAACCTTTAGGTTTTTTAGGTCTGTAGCACTACAGTATTGTCTTGTAATTTTTTTAAGCTGTAATACAGAAAGCCAAGCAACGACATTTCGTTGACGAAAAACCTCACTGCCGTGTGTTTTTTTGTGCAATGACAATAAAGAAAGTCTAAGTCTAAGTCTATGACATAAACTCATTGACGGGCAGTAGATCAACCCTCACAGGTGGTACAGAAGACACATTATATTTATGTCGTTTATGTCGCGGCCCTGACAGTAAGAACAGTCAGTGTTCAAGCATCGCTGTGATGTCATCGTCCACCCACCTTAGCTCCACCCTCACCACCTTCATCACCCTTCATTCGTCATCATCTGAATGTGTTGTTGAAGTCACTGGAGTCACAGCTTCACTCACCTCCCACCCATCCTCCTCCCCCACCCCCCCCACCCCCCACCGACCATCCCCCCCCCACCATCTCTGCTCTCTAACTGTGTTACGACGCTATACAGGGGGCTCATGGGTTAGACGGCAGACCCGGTCCAGTGGTGAGTGGCGCAAGTCCGCTTCCGGTCCCCCCCTAACCCTCTTCCTCTCCTCCTCTTCCTCCCTCCAACCCCTTTCCCCCCCCCTGCCGCTGCTTGCTCGCCTGCCATGTCTGTCCGTCCTGTTCGGCTTGCTTCTCTGCTTTCCATCCTTGTCTCGTCTCGTTTCCTTTCTGAAATAAGCTCTGCGAGGAGAGGACTGTTCAGGGTTCAGGGCTGGGTTCTGAGGATACACTGACACCAACCGAGCAACCGTGCACGTCAGATATAATCTGTTTCATAACTTCATACTGGCTTTTGTGAGGACGCCGACCAGTCCAGCAACCATCTGTGCTGCCTGACTGATCCTTAATAGTTTGTTACGAAGCGCAAAAAGTGGAGGGAATTTGTGTTTGGTGGATATTTCTTTGTCGCATCAGTGCTTATATTAGTGCTGGGCGATATGGAAAAAATCATATATCACGATATGGACTATTTTATATCACGATAACGATATATATCACGATATACCATAATAAAGTATGTTTTCAATTATTCTCTGAAAAGTTTGACAAAAACTTCATTGCTTACTTTTCAACTTTATTTTGAAAGGACATTTAGCTGAACTGTCACAAACATACATTTTAGTGCAGCAAAAACAGGTAGGTACTGAGGTACAGTAGCTTTCACATTTTTTTTAAAGTGCACAACAGTTTCTGAGAGGAAAAACACATTTTTGCACTGAAGTTCAGCTATAAAAAATAAACACAAATTATTTTTCAACTTTCTGAAATCTGTAACCTTGTAGTGCAAAGTTTGCAAACCAATATAAAGTGTCTAAAGTAAACATCAGGGTTGAAGAGAACTCTGTTTAAGACATTAACCATGAATAAAAGTGCAAACTTAAAAGGCTACTTTGTAGAAGTAGATATGTTTCTATCAAATTTATCGTTGCAGGTTATTTATTTACATATTTGCTGTAATAATTGATAAAATTAGGTTAGAAACGATAGAAGAGAAATGGCACAATACACACTTTTATATTGTCCCCACAATATGTATCGTTATATTGCCCAGCACTAGCTTATATTGTAGAAAAGTCTGTTATTTCCCTTCCTAAATGGTGTCATATCTGTCAGGAACATGTATTTGAGGGATGAGCAACCCACATCCTCATCTCAGCTTCTCATCCCACAAATGAAAGTTTCATTCAAAAGGGAAACAAACTCTCTTTCCAGTGATATAAGATTTAAAGCCAAGAAGCACAACATGCAAAAAAAAAAAAATCTACCAAACACTAATTTCCTTACTTTTTGTGCTCAGTTCAAATGCATAAATATAAAGAAAACTGCATTTACTGGACATTTATTGCTAACTTTGAAGTTATATAATGGGTCCATAAATTCAAACATTCAAATGAAGTGAGTTTTATTTCACAAAGCATTAAAACGGTAAAGTTATTAAAAACATTAGATGTTCCTACCATGTGGGAGGTCCGGGGGTTCGAGTCCTGGTTGCGTCAGGACGGGCGTCTGGCGTTAAACTTGTGCCAAATCAATCATGCGGTTCACTCCCGGCTGAAATGAAATCATGAAACATCAGATTTAGTTTTCAAAAACAGGAACTCTGAGTACAAAAGCAGTGAATATCTTTAAGTTGCACAAGAAACGTCCTTTACAAGAGAGTTTAGTGGTCGAGCACCACAAAATTACAGTTTGGTGCATCAGAACAGTGACGCGGATCAGTTGTGGTTCTTTTTCACGGCCTTTCTGGGTCTGTGAATGTGCAGAACTGTCCAACCGGTCCTAAAACCCAGAGTAAGGCCCGTCCATTAACATGCAACGCTGCCAAATCCTTTCTGAGTCCCGTTTTTAAAAGATTTGGACGTAATTCCAGTGTAAATGCTCAGTCCTCAATCCTGCCTCAGCCGTTTTCCCGCCTCCTGAACCTTTCATCGGCAGCGGGCTGCGAAGCTGCATCTCTTTACCCAGACGGCGCATGCAGAGACGTCCACGCTGCATGTTGACGTGTCGTACAGCACATCTGGATGGCTGTACTCCGCACGTAAATGTACATATCGTTCATGCCTGAGTCTCTGCGGTCCCGACGCCTTCTCTGACAGAGATCCACAGCTCTTCATTTATTTCTCTTCGTCCTTTTTAACTTATTCAAACAGTAGTTTAACAAGCTTGTGCAGATTAAGAACAAAATTTGGTCTAAATGTACGCAACATCAGTTCAAAGCTTGTTGATTTACTGATTTGAGGAATTCAGTGATGATGATCCTCTCTGTACTTCCTCCCAGGTATTTATTTGGTTTTTTTTTTTTCTACTTTAAAGGGTCTAATAGGACCAGCAGGTGTTCCAGGACCAGCCGGACCAAAGGGAGACAGAGTGAGAAACTGACTTTTATTCTCTTTTTTGTGATCAAATTTAAAAAAACATCTGCTTTTAGCTGCTTTTCTACGTCATTTCTGATCACAACAGGGTGAAAAAGGAGACGCAGGATTACCAGGACCAACTGGGCCGCAAGGCATCCCTGTAAGTCCGAGAAAACCAACTTTACACATTAACCTGAGGCGTTTAGATTATTGAAAGAAGCATTTTTATAACAATGAGAGTCTCCTAAGAGAGTCTGGCATGATTTCATTAAGAGAATAATGCTGACTGTGACATAGCTGATAAAACAACTGAGGTTTTCATTAATTCAACATCTAACAGAGACTCAACTCTGCAAACACTGAACTTTGAATCAAAATGGCTCAAAACATCTCATGTGGCCAGCACAGATGTTATTAAAAAAATACTAATAGTTGCATATTAGTTTACCAATAAATGGGTGGAGGTTCCAGTGAGGCAGTTATACAACAATTAACCCTCATTCTACCGACATATTTCACATACATGGATTACCGACAAGAATAAACTACTGTAATAAACAACCATCAAAGAAAAATTACAACTTTTTTCTTCTCAGAATATTATTACTGATGTATTAAATGTCATCTGAGGAAAAAAACAACAACAGATTATTATTATTTTAAGAAAGTTATAGTTAATTTGCATATTTTATAAAACGAAAATATACTTTTCTTTAACCCAAAAATGTCAACAGTGGAATTTTATGATCTCCTTTACAGCAATTAAGATCCTATCTGAGCTAAGCACAAATCCATTGAAATGTTTCAAATCAGTTAAAGAATGAGGCTACAGCGCAGCTTTTCCCGCTCTATTACCATCTCTATGGTAGTCACGTTAGACTTGATTCTGATATAATCTAGTGTTCAGTAATTTCAATTGAACATTATTTGTGTTGTATTTATATGGTGAAACCAACCAAGGTCATTTTGAACCAAATATATATAAAAAACTTAAATAAACCCACAATCATTTAAAGGTCACTACATTTTAATTTTATTTGAATTTTAATACAAAAGTCAAAAATACAAAAGTAAGATACTTTAAATTAGGACTCATGGCAAACATTGACTCAATAAATGGTTCCATCTATTAAAAATACATAGGCGGAATTAGAGATTTTGACTGAGGTCCTCTTGGACCACAATGCATTGGAATTTTTAAAAAGCACAGAAACAATCAAAAAAATCATATGACATCATTAGGAACAAATTGATTGACAAAGTCATGAAAAATTTGGAATTATAGAATAAAGCACATCTGAGATATGACAAAAAGTACACCTCTGTGGTCCGAGAGGACCCCAGTCGGCGGTATGAGGGTTAAACACGACACTTGACCACAGACGAGGGCGCAGAGTGGATTTAATCTCCATTGTTTACAGCAGAGATGTTCATTTACTGCAGGGGAAATGCAGTTACTCTTAAACACTGTTATCAGTAACAACGAAGCCTTGGCTAACGTCTCCAGACGACTACGCGTCCCAAAATCATACGATTGACGTCTGAGTGACGATATTCCACATTCCAGAGGAGAAAAACACAGATGCATAGATTTAAAATGATTCGATAAACAGTGACCTGATCCCATTTTTAATATAACAACAGACTTGAACAATTAACATTTGGGGCTTCTTATTTGACAAGCAGATGGATACTTAGTCATCCCTGAAGTGTTTTTTGACCGCTACAAATAAAGTTTCTGCAACCATAAGTAATAGACTGACGATGAAAGATTCCCCAAGACAGGCTGGCGCTCACATTTGTATTTTAAAAAAACCTCTCAACTCTTACGTGACTTTGAAAAGCTGCGACTAGTGCTGGGCAATATGGCGATATATATCGTGGGGACAATATAAAAGTGTATATCGTGCCATTTCTCTTCTATCGTTTCTATCGTTTCTATCGTTTCTAACCTAATTTTATCAATTATTACAGCAAATATGTAATTAAATAACCTGCAATGATAAATTTGATAGAATCATATCTACTTCTACAAAGTAGCCTTTTATGTTTGCACTTTTATTCATGGTTAATGCCTTAAACAGAGTTCTCTTCAACCCTGATGTTTACTTTAGACACTTTATATTGGTTTGCAAACTTTGCACTACAAGGTTACAGATTTCAGAAAGTTGAAAAATAATTTGTGTTTATTTTTTAGAGCTGAACTTCAGTGCAAAAATGTGTTTTTCCTCTCAGAAACTGTTGTGCAGTTTAAAAAAAATGTGAAAGCTACTGTACCTCTGTACCTACCTGTTTTTGCTGCACTAAAATGTATGTTTGTGACAGTTCAGCTAAATGTCCTTTCAAAATAAAGTTGAAAGGTAAGCAATGAAATTTTTGTCAAACTCTTCAGAGAATAACTGAAAACATACTTTATTATGGTATATCGTGATATATATCGTTATCGTGATATAAAATAGTCCATATCGTGATATATGATTTTTTCCATATCGCCCAGCACTAGCTGCGACTCATTCACAGTCAGTCTTGATGCACATTTCAGAAATATTCTGGTTCATTGGTCCAAATATGAGCTGGTCTCTTCTTTGTGGCCGTCCAGCTGTCTTTGGCGGCCATCATGGAGGAGGCGGCATGCGTTCAGATTTACCTGGCTCAATGGTGCACAAACCTCATGTTCTGAAATGAAATTAAAACATAGCTCAAATTAGTTTAAACCTTGCTGTAACAAAGACATTAAGCGTCTGTGCCCCCCCCCCCCCCCAACTAACTGAGCTGCAGAGAAAACTGCTCCAAACACCAACCAACCGCATGTAAACTTCTGACTTTAAAGAAAAAACTTTGAAGAAAGTTTACTCTAAAATTCTCATTATTCTGACATTTCATCAAAAAAAAAAATAACTTTAAGGAACTGGAAGCGACCCAAAGTAGAAAAGTGTGGCCTCATCTCCTAAAGTTTGTAAAACTGTATGTAACGTCTGGTTTTAACTGAATTTCTCTCCCTCATAAAGAATAAAAAACAGCTCTAAAGTGTCTATGAACATAACAAACAAGCACATTTGCTAGTTTGGTATTTAAACATATTCTTCAAAAGAAGACAAAGACAAATAATTTCTCATTTTATTTTTCAGGGTTTAGTAGGACCACAAGGATTCAAAGGAAATCGGGTAAGAAACCACCAGTCGTGTTTTGTCTGTAATAAAAAGAGTAGAAATAAGGACCTTTGACCTAATTAACACAGATTTTATTTGTGGAAAAAAAGGTTATTTCCCACTTGATTCATTAATTTAAGCAGCTTAATTGAACGCTGCGTCCAGAGTTGTTAAACTTCAAAGACTTCAAAGAGCTGCATATCCAGAAAATGGATGCTGTCTTTGATATCGTGCATGATTATGAATACATTTGCTCGAGATGCCCTTTGCCTTTCTGAGGCAAATTATTTGTTTTGCAGTGGCTTTGTTTTGAATGATGCACTTCAAAAAAGACTTTATTGGATGAAAAGGCATGAATAATTCTTGGGAATACTTGAGTTATGCTTTTTCATCAAAGACAAAGTATGTTAATGTTTAATGACCAGGGACCTGTATTTGCTACACTTCTTCTGTTTTATCATTTATTACATGACAGTCAGTCTCGTCTTGAATTTAATCGAAGATAATAGTCTCATTTGTGTCAAAAGGGCTTTAATTAAGGTTAATTCCCGACTAATTCCCCTCTATCTACGCTGCCTGGCCATAAAAACAACTCAATGACCACCTAAATTTAAGAAAGCAAACAGATAATAGCCACACAATGGACAAACACCGGAGTGATTAACGTTTTTGAAACTGTGAGTAAGTTACACAACATGAACTGATGCAGCAAGAAGCTTCTTCTTTCTTAAAGCAGCACAAAGTACTGTTTTCAGGTAAAAATCAGTAGATCGGATCAGTAGAAAACGATCATGTGGTTCGATCAGTCCAGATCCAAGTAGAGGGACGCTGACTACCTGAATACAGGCAAGGCCAGTTTATCTCTATAACATATTTCCTACACAAAGACAATTACAAATGTTTTTACACACGGAATAATGATGAAGAGAACAGAAAAAAAATCCCTAAATTAAACAGCAATAAAATGCCGATCAGAATGTCAGAAAAAGGATAATGCAATAAACAAAAGCAGATAATTAACATATCAACATAATCAGCTTTTCTTTTTCTTGGATTGCTGAAGAGTGGTTCAAGGACCATGATGCATCATTTTCACACATGACCCCATTAACCATGAACTGGTTGTACTGGAGAAGACTTAGTGGTTCCACTCAGCTGCCCGACTGTCCTCCATCAGTACAAGATCTTAGAAAAAAGCAATTCTGAACAGAAATAAATGTTGTGACTAGAGCTGAGCGATTTTATCGATTCTGCGATATATATCGATATTTTATCGAGTATCGATTTTTTTTTCAGCCGCTGGTATCGGTATTCTAAGCTTCTTCCAAAACCCCCGTGTCCCACCTTTAAAAGCTTGCAAACAACAATTTGCACTGTTTAAATAAATGAAACTATTTTTCTCAACACATGCCAATACACTGCCTGTCAGCCATATAATGTGTAATTGATGCTTTCAGTTCAATTAATTCAAAGTCATTGGAACACTCACAAGATGTCACCAAAATCACTTTGTCCCTTTAAAATCTTTCGGAAAATGATGTAAATGTATTGTAAGATGAATATTGAGATATATATATATATATATATATATATATATATATATATATATATATATATATATATATATATCGATATACGTGAGCCGTGTATCGTATCGTATTGTGAGATTAGTGTATCGTTACAGCCCTAGTTGTGACACTGAATAAGCTTTTTAGAACAGTGTCATTGGGTGCGTTTACATGGGAAGTTTAATTCCTCTTTAATTCAGAATTAAAGTTAAAGCCGAATAAAAATTACCATGTAAACACTTAATTCCATATGAAAATGTCCATTCCGAATTAAACTTAATTCCGAAGTAAGTGACTGGTTTATTCCCATTTTAATTCCGCATTAAGTAATTCCGCGGTCATGTATACACTCATTCCTGTTTAAATGAATTCCCGTCTTTCTGCGCATGCTAGTTCTCTTGCCCGTCTGTCGAGATGACGCTTATATTCCGGCAGCACGCAGTAAACGGTGTTCAAGAGCAGAGACGATTTATTTAATAAATAGCTTGGAGGAACTGGAAATAATTAAAAGAACAAATGGCAGGAAACATAAAAATTGTGAGCTTTTCAAAGTTGTAGCGGCCAGGTTAAATAAAGGAGGTTTCACAGATAGAGACGCCACCCAGGTCAAAAATAAGTGGAATGTTGTTGCTAACCAGTTAGCTAAGTTTGTTTTCTTCCAGTAGATGTAAAGACGTCCGCCCCCCCATCCAATCAGAACCCTTCCCAACCCCCAGACCTAAAGCTGAGTTGGATAAAGCCGAACAAACGTGTTTTCCATGTAATCCTTAATTTGGAATTACTATTTCCATGTAAACTCGAAGGAAAATAGTTTAATTCGGAATTATTTAATTCCTAATTATTAATTCCGAATTAAAACCGCAGCCATTGTGAGTGTAATCATAGCTAAAGGTGGTTCAACAAAATATTTGTTGTGGCCAGGTAGCGGATGTCCCGACCCCTGGATTAGACACACAGAATGAAGGTTGAATGATTTTTTTACACAAAACTAGAGCAAAAGCATGTAGACGTATTTATATCGTTAAATACTGAGCTTTTCCTTTAATTGGCACTGACAAATCAAAACAGCCCTGCAAAATAAAACTGTGTAAAACCTGAATTTCCTTTCCAGGTTTGCTGTGAATCTGTAATGTGAACACACCCTTCCCTTCCAGAATGTTCTCGTTTCCATCCCATTAACCTGTGACTCTTTAATATTTCCACTCCTGCCGTGTAAGTCATCATGATTTCATGAGCTGTCTCAGCACATTCAACTGGGCCGTGTTATCAGAGCAGAACAGAACCGGACCGACCCTCCTGGCAAACACACGGAGGTCCGACGGTCCAGTTGAAAGTGCTGACGTCAAAGCTGTGACATAATCCTGGTGTTTTCACTCTTTGTCCTGTCTTCCTTTGTTTCCGCAGGTCTTCCTTTCCCCTTTTCCTTCCCTCCAGCTTGTTCTGTGACCCGCGGCCCTCTTTATTTCAGGGGTCGCCCTCTCTCCCTCTTACAAACCTGCTGTTCCTCCTCCTGCACCCTAATGTCCTCCCGGGTTAATCCTCTTACACCTCCCTTTTACTACTCCTCCTCCTCCTGCTTAACAGAACCTCCTACTTGCAAGTCACTCCAACCCTAATTTCTTACCAAACTGCCCATCACTATTATACTCTGCTCAATTTCATATACACATTTTTTTCTTTTCTTTTTTTGTTTTTTAAATCTGAAACCACACAGCCTTTAACCTTGGTGAGCAGGTGTTCTGTAATAGGGAGCATTTTCTTTTTTTTTTAACAAATAACACATTTTTTTTTTCTTTTTGGCATCCTTCAGTCCCTGTGGTCCCTGGTGTTTAGATGATCCACACTCTTACTGGAAACATGAGGAACTTGTGCTGTTGAGAAAATCACATTTGAAGGTCGATGACAAGCTTTAGGGCGTGTTCACGCTTTTAATCTGGTCCTGTCAGTTTAGTCCCAGTTCGTTTAGCGTTCACATTAGCCTCAACGTCTTATCAATCAAAGTGACAACAGAAGAAAAGCAGAAAAGGTCACAAGGTTGGACACATGGGGCCAGATCTTCCGCCAAACCTCCTAAAGCCACTATTAAGGGATAGCGGGTAGCGGGAGGGGCGTTCCCCCGCAAAGAAGGCAATCTTCCACCTCCCTAAACCTGAGATCTCACCTGCGCTAACCGCTATATTTATGCATAGTAGTGGTTAGGGCGTTCCACCTGTTTAACCAATCAGTGCGTCAGTAGCCATTGCCTTTAAGAGCAGGTTGCGCTACCCGCTAACTGCTATGGAGCGTCTTTTCATCCAGATCGGAGCAGCTCTCACACGCCGACATAGCAGGTAGCTATCCTAAACCCGCGATCGCAAGATACCGAGTTTGCAGAAAGCTCAAATGACACGCCCATTGCCGCACCTACGATGTGAATAAGGGAGTCAGCAAAGTGGATAGCGGCTTTAGGGAAGCGGAAGATTGCATAGCGGTTAGCAGAGGTTCCTAAATCCGCAATTTGCGGGTAGTGGCTAGCGGGTAACGGCTAGCGGGAGGTGTACGATCGGGCCCATGGTTTGATCCGTTTCTGAAGTGGACTTTGACCCACCTTTTAAAAGGGTCTCGGTCCACTTGCTTGGTGCACACCACAGTTCAAGTGAACCACAACGGGACGACCACACCAGATCAAATATGCCAAGTGTGAACGCACCCTTACTGTAGTGGACGTACGTGTTATACGGTCCTGTTTGGTAGCTTCCAGGATGATCGCTATGGAAGTATTTCTGTGCCACCTGAGTTTGAATACGAATTTTTAAGATTGAAAATTTTCAGCATCAAAATCAGACTTTGAATTTTAAAAAACATCAGATTTCTAGCACTGATTTTTTTTTTTGCCTCTGAATTTTATTTTGTTAAAATAAATTCAGTGTTAAAAAAAATTGTTGTCTTAAAATATTCAGTTTTTCAAAATTCAACATGTAAAGAAATTCAACACCCCAAAAAATTCAGTATAAAAAAAAAAAATCAACATCTCAAAAAAATTCAGTGTAAAAGAATTCAATTTCTAAAAAAAAAAAATCAGTGTAAAAAATTAAATTTATTAAATGATATTACTCGACACGTTGCACATTAACCGGATTTATTGATCAATATGTACAATACGTCTGTCTACGCACAGACAGGCCGCTAATAAACGGTAAATGCGCTATTGCACGGTAATTGTACAGTGTTAAAATTAATAATATCATTTACTAAATCTATTTTAAATGTTTAATACAAACAGCAAATAAAGTAAACAGACTCACCGCAGCACCATCACCTAAGTTTGCTGCCATGGCCGACCGGTCCGTCTTACTATCTGGGTGGGTGTCACATGACCAATGGAGCATAATGTGATTGGCTGGACGTTGGCTGAATTGAGACAGGGATCAATTGCTTCTCCCTGGTGACCCGGATGTTGAGTCTGGTTCTTTTTACACTGAATTTTTTGAGGTTGAATTTTTTTTACACTGAATTTTTTGAGGTTGAATTTTTTTACACTGAATTTTTTGAGGTTGAATTTTTTTACACTGATTTTTTTTTAGAAATTGAATTCTTTTACACTAAATTTTTTCTATATGTTGATTTTTTTTTTTACACTGACTTTTTTGGGGTGTTGAATTTCTTTACGTGTTGAATTTTGAAAAACTGAATATTTTAAGACAACAATTTTTTTTAACACTGAATTTATTTTAACAAAATAAAATTCAGAGGCAAAAAAAATTCTGTGCTAGAAATCTGATGTTTTTTAAAATTCAAAGTCTGATTTTGATGCTGAAAAATTTCAATCTTAAAAATTCGTATTCAAACTCAGATGGCACAGAAATACTTCCATAGATCGCTTCCCTAGAAACTGGGCAAAACTGGAATTGTGACAAGAAAATATATCTGACTGAAACATGTCGACTTTTAAACTCCCTTATATTGTTTGATTCAGTTTCAATTTTATTTGAATTACAATGCTAATTACAATGTTAATTGTCTCTAGACACTAGATACTGGGAATTTTGGAATCGATCCGATACCAAGTAAATATTGCCGATACCGATACCAATACAGATACTTTTTCATAATAAGCTTAATCTGTCATGAAACTGCTGACCTTTTGGTGTTTTTGTGATTCTGTCGTTTGATTATTTTGTTAATCAGGATAACATTTCGGCAAACTTTATAGTTGACAATAAAATACTTTATTATCACAATTAACATTTTTGTGTAAATATTGATTGGAGTTGAATTGTTCTGTTTTTAATGTTTTTTCTAAGTGGGCGGTCCTGGGGGAGGGGCTAGGCCGAGTCTACCTGCATTAGGGGTATGAAAAAAAAAATCGATTTGGCAATATATCGGGAATTTTGGCCTCCCAATATAATATCGATTTTTCAGCTCCTAATATTGATTTTTTTTTTAGGAAAATTTTATTCTATTTATTTTATTTATTTATTAAATGTGCAAAAACACTAATAATAAACAGCAACAGCGTGTCAGACACAGACTTGAATGAATTCTTAGTGTTGTGGGAGAAAAAAAAAAGCTTGAGTATCGATCTTTTTACACGAGTATCATTTGATATCAGTACCGGCGTTGGTATCGATATTATCGATATTTGGATCGATCCGCCCACCTCTACTAGGCACTTTACAGAGACCCAGAGCAAATATCATTAACTAAAATTATAATACTCGATCCAAATCAAGGATAATGGCAAGTAAAAAACTCCCACAGAGGGAGAAAAAAAAACTTTAAGCCAAACAGTGGCAAGAAAAAACTCCACTTTAAGAGGAAGAAACCT
Source organism: Hirundichthys speculiger (assembly GCA_018398805.1). NCBI lineage: Eukaryota > Metazoa > Chordata > Actinopteri > Beloniformes > Exocoetidae > Hirundichthys > Hirundichthys speculiger. Next base: position 448,911 of record JAGFBZ010002607.1, on the reverse strand, counting down.
GGACCAGGAGTCACATTTGAGTTTTATCAATGTGTTGAAATAATCATCATTACCTTTATTTAAACTCAGAAATACATTGAGGTAAAGACCTCATTTACTATGCAGCTGAGTGAAACAACAAAAATAAAAATAAAGGCACTTAGACACAGAAAAAGCCAAAGAGAAACTTACATAAAAGTGGCAACAAGAATAAAAAAAAAACACAATAAAATTGCAATTAAAATGTAATAATTAAATAAAAACACAAATAAATAATAAATTAATTAAAATGTAGAACACAATAATCAGGTAAAACAGGAACAGATAGAAGTAAAATGTGATACAATTAAAGATTTTAATTGTCCTTTGGATAAAAATGATGAAAGCTTGAAATAGTTCTGCTATTCCAAGTTGCAGTTGCACAATATGAAAAACTGGATTTTACAGGTTCAGTAAAAACAGCTGGAACCTGCAGCGTAATCAAATCAGACCGAGTTTGATAAGAGCCATCTTTAAAAGAAAGCATGGAACTGATGTAAGGAGGTTAAAGACCAATAAGAGCTTTATGAATAAATAAAACCCAGTGTCTTTCACGTCTAACAGCAAGAGAGGGTCACCCAACATTAGAATACAAGTCACAATGATGATGTCATAGCCGTCTCCAGTGATGAATCTTAATGCAGAGTGGTAAACAGAGTCCAGGGGTTTAAGAGTCGCAGCAGAGGCGTGCATGTACAAAATATCACCATAGTCCAACACTGATAAAAAACGTTGCCTCAACAAGCATCTTCCTACAATGTGGTGGAAAGGAGAGTCTTTTTCTATTAAAAGAAACCAATTCTATTTCATACACACCAGAATAAAGGACAACTGAAGCGAATCTTTGTGGCTACACTGTCTGCAACATATTTTGAACCCTTTTCCCACCAGACAATGCAGCGCACTTCTTTTGTTCCTATGAGGATATTTTGGATTTTCTTTTTGAATCTTGTCCGCGGCTCATTTTCAAAGCTGATCTTTTTTATGGGTTTTATCTTCCGTGGTCACATGAAAGCATCAAAGTATGTCCCTCTTGGACTTACGTTTCACTTTCTCAGATGCTTTTTTTTTTACTGTTTAATTAATCCTGATAAGAAACCTGCTCACCAACTGTCGTGGCTTTGATGTCGCTTCTCTAACTTCCTCTTCTCACGTTCCCTGTCCTCCATATTTACACTGCTAAATTATTATTATTATCAGCGTCCGGGAATAGAAAAGACAAAGTGCTAAATAAGAATAACTTCTTTCCCATACTGACTTTATTACTTTATATGGAAGAAAAAAAAAACACAATAGCTGTGCGTCGTTTACTGAGGAGGATTAAAGTTTGTCTTCTTTAATACGCTGTTGTTTGCAGGGAGAGAGGGGCAAGAAAGGCAACAGGGGGGCCAAAGGGGATAAGGGAGACCAAGGAGCACCTGGATTAGATGCCCCCTGTCCGTTGGTATGTCAGTGGTTCGATGGAGGAGGACGAGAGGCAAAGGGAAGCAGAGCCGTCTGAGAATACGACATGATCCCATGGAGCTTCAGCTTCTCTGAGGACTCGTATTCAGGAGTGATCTTCCCTTTGGCTCTGGTTCCAAACACTTCTAATAAACCTGAGGAAGGGTTGTGGTCGGGCTGTCCAGGCACTGATATGCCAAAGACTCTATGACATTTGATGTCCCAGTCTATTAAGAAAAAAAAAAAGCTTGATGAAAAGGTTCGATCATTATTTCTGGAGCTCAGACCACAGCTCTGCTGAAGGAAGTCCTCTTTTCCAGGGACGTGACTGACAGGAACCAGGCGACCACTGCTGGAGAAACGATCCCAAACCACACTGAATCCGGTCCAAGCCTCAAACCACACAATAAAATTGGTTTACACAGCAGAACTATTAAAAAAAAAAAAAAAACCTGTCATCCCAGTGAGCCCGGTTCTCCCAGTGAGCCCGGTTCCTGTCTGTCCCAGGTACCAGTCAGCCCACTGGACTGAAGTGGAGATCCTCCTGCCGTCCGGCAGTGACGGAGGTTCCACTGAAATGGATTTTAAATGGCTGATTTCATGAACAGGGTTTCCGAGGCTTTAAAGGGGAGAAAGGTGAACCGGGCCTGCCGGGCCTGGATGGGCTGGATGCCCCCTGCCCTGTGGTATGGTGCTCTTCCTTTCCCTTCAGCATGTCTGTGTTGTCCACGGTCGCAGTCCTAACTGAAGACAGAAACATGGACGTTTTCATTAGTTACCCTCATTTACTAACTATACTGAGCTTTTCTTGCTATCCTGCTGAAATCTACATATTTACATATTTCAGTTAATCAGCCAGTTTGAATTTAGGTGCAGAGCTAAGATTCTTCTAATATCACTAACTAACTAACTTTAATTGCTTTTAAAACATTTTAACATATCCTATGCAGTCTTTTGCATGTAGCAACCTATTTTATCTCTGTTAAAGCACAGTACCACAGGTTATTAAAAAAAAAAAATTTTAAAAAAGAGATAGAGATTTATTCATTTGTTTTAAAGAAATCAAAACGCGTAAACTGCTGAGCATTTTCATGACTAAAACTGTGTCTGTGTGCAGTTTAAAGCCAGAAAGTCTGTGATTGACCAGAATTTGATGAGGTCACATTTTGACAGGTGAAAGAGTGGAAAGATCAAAAAAATTAACATACATTGGTGGTAAAAAGTTTACTGTCTTGAGTTTCCAGTTATTTCTACAACTCTGATTTCTCTCTGATATAGTGATTGAAACAGATCCTTCTTTGTCACAAAAAACATTCATGAAGTTTGGTTCTTTTATGATTTTATTATGGGTAAACTGAAAATGTGACCAAATCTGCTGGGTCAAAAATATACATACAGCAACATGAATGAGCAATTTTGGAGACTTGGAAAGTTGTGTCAATTAGGCTTGGGCGGTATTACAGTAATACCGTATACTTCCGGTATTTAAAATTAGCGGCAGTATCAGTTTCAATACCGTCATAAAAATGCAATGAATGATTTCTGTGGTTTAAAGTTTAGTTTCTCTCCTGTATCTCTGTGTGTTCTGCTTTATTTTACCGTTTATTCGTGTTTGCTCGCAGCTCATCTCGGTTTGACTCGTCCTGTTAAGGTACTGACGATGAAAACAACACTTCCTGAGTTTGCTGCTTCAAAATAAAAGCTTCCAATGAAACTAATAATGTTGGACTTTTATCTTGAAGAATTTATAGGAAGTAAAACATCCGGCATCAGACACGTTACTATTAAGCGCGTTTCAGCAAACACACACCAGCCAGAGCAGAGAAGGAACAGTTAAAACTACAGTGAAAAGCAAGAAATACACAAATAAATAACTGTAGTTGAGCCAACTTTATATTGAAGCACTGAACTGCTGTTTCGAGGTAAACTCGCCTTTTTTTTAGGCGTAAAGCCCCGTGGCGGCGCACATAATGGGGACGGCTGTTTTGACGCGCGGCGTCCACCGGTGGTGTTTGTTCGCCTTAATAGTCGCGGGAATACCGTATACCCCGGTAAAATGTGAGGGAAGTTTGAGGGTATCAAAATTTGGATACCGCCCAAGCCTACTGTCAATGACATGAGCTTCATAGCATGACCTCTTAACTTCTAGTGAGTGATCATGAGTGACTACAGCTGGTGACTTCTCTGAGGCCATTTAAAAAGGGCTCATTGGATAAAAACACCCACAAACGCTACAGTGGGAAAGTCAAAGGAGCTCAGCACGGATCTGAAAAAGAGAATCATTGACTTGAACAAGTCAGGAAAGTCACTTGGAGCCATTTCAAAGCAGCTGCAGGTTCCAAGAGCAACAGTGCAAACAATTGTTTGTAAGTATAAAGTGCACGGTGCTGTTTCGTCACTGCCACGATCAGGAAGAAAACGCAAGCTGTCACCTGCTGCTGAGAGAAAACTGGTCAGGAGGGTGAAGAGTCAACCCAGGAGCACCAAAAAGCAGATCTGCCAAGAACTAGAAGCTGCTGGAACACAGGTGTCAGTGTTCACAGTCAAGCGTGTTTTGCATCAACATGGACTGAGAGGCTGCCGTTGCTCCAAAAGCGGCACCTTAAGGCGCGACTAAAGTTTGCTGCTGATCACATGGACAAAGATAAGACCTTCTGGAGGAAAGTTCTGTGGTCAGATGAAACAAAAATTGAGCTGTTTGGCCACGATGCCCAGCAATATGTTTGGAGGAGAAAAGGTGAGGCCTTTAACCCCCAAGAACACCATGCCTACCATCAAGCACGGTGGTGGTAGTATTATGCTGTGGGCCTGTTTTGCTGCCAATGGAAATGGTGCTTTACAGCGAGTCAATGGGGCAATGAAGAAGGAGGATTACCTTCAAATTCTTCAAGAAAACCTAAAGTCATCAGCCCGAAGGTGTTCCAACAGGCCAATGACCCCAAACACACATCAAAAGTGGTAATGGAATGGCTAAACCAGGCTAGAATTAAGGTTTTAGAATGGCCTGACTTAAACCCCATTGAGAACATGTGGATAATGCTGAAGAAACAAGTCCATGTCAGAAAGCCAACAAATTTAACTGAACTGCACCAGTTCTGTCAAGAGGTCAAAGATTCAACCAGAAACTCGCCAGAAGCTTGTGGATGGCTACCAAAAGCGCCTTATCGAAGTAAAAATGGACAAGGGACATGTAACCAAATATTAGCATTGCTGTATGTATATTTTTGACCCAGCTGATTTCGTCACATTTTCAGTTTACCCATAATAAAGTCATAAAAGAACCAAACTTCATGAATGTTTTTTGTGACAAAGAAGGATCTGTTCCAATCACTATATCAGTATTATATATATTATTGAACAGGTCACACTTGAAAATGAGATCATGATCTCAATGTGTCTTACCTGTATAAATAATGGTTAAATAAAATAAGATAAAAAATCAGAGAAAAATCTGAGTTGTAGAAATAACTGGAAACTCAAGACAGCCATGACATTATGTTCTTTACAAGTGTATGTAAACTTTTTACCACCACTGTATCATTTGAATTGGACATGTGAGGTTAAGTAAAGGCTTTGGGCTCTTATACCAGCATCACTGTGGAGCCTGAATATTATAACTCCTTATAACCACCGCAGTCAACATAACTTCATTACTCAGACGTTTGTCCCCACGGGACTATAAATGATCCTGACCTCTGTCTTTGCTGAAATGTGGTCAGTAATTTTAACTTTAAAAATTACACTCATGCCACATTCACACTTTATCAGGGATGTTCCTCCATAATCAGTACGAATGACCAAAGATCCCGAAGGAATATTGGCCCCGTGCAAGAAGGCCATTTCAGTTAATGACTTCCATCATCACTGTTGTAGCGAGAATGAAAACTGTTTTATTAAAAAACAAAGGCAAATTAAGACATCATTATCAAAGTAAACCCAATTTGTAAAGATTAATTTATAATCTAAGTTATTGGGTGCGTTTACATGGGAAGTTTAATTCCTCTTTAATTCAGAATTAAAGTTAAAGCCGAATAAAAGTTACCATGTAAACACTTAATTCCATATGAAAATGTCAATTCCGAATTAACTTAATTCCGAAGTAAGTGGCTGGTTTATTCCCATTTTAATTCCGAATTAAATAATTCCGCGGTCATGTATACACTCATTCCTGTTTAAATTAATTCCCGTCTTTCTGCGCATGCTAGTTCTCTTGCCCGTCTGTCGCGATGACGCTTATATTCCGGCAGACGCAGTAAATGGTGTTCAAGAGCAGACACGCTTTATTTAATAAATAGCTTGGAGGAACTGGAAATAATTAAAATAACAGATTGCAGGAAACATAAAAATTGTGAGCTTTTCAAAGCGGCCAGGTTAAATGAAGGAGGTTTCGCAGATAGAGACGCCACCCAGGTCAAAAATAAGTGGAATGTTGTTGCTAACCAGTTAGCTAAGTTTGTTTTCTTCCGGTAGATGTAAAGACGTCCGCCCCCCATCCAATCAGAACCCTTCCCAACCCCCAGACCTAAAGCGGAGTTGGATAAAGCCGAACTAACGTGTTTTCCATGTAAACCTTAATTCGGAATTACTATTTCCATGTAAACTCGAAGGAAAATAGTTTAATTCGGAATTATTTAATTCCTAATTTTAATTCCGAATTAAAAAACATCATGTAACCGCAGCCATTGTCATTAAATCCAGTTCCTATTGAAATAATGTCAACTCATAAAAAGCTAAGGAACCCAACAGATTGTATACGGTTCATCATATGTGTTTGGGCCCTGTTCACAATTAGAAACAACCAGCTGACAAGGAGATAGTCACATGTTTCCATCTATAACCCACAGGAAACCCAGTTCCTCACACAGGCTGTGATCTCTAAATACTTATGAACTATTAGAAGTTACCAGAGCAGACATCTTTATACATGTTGTCAATAACTGCAGTTATTCACAGAAATGACAATTAAAATGAGAGTATTCATTTTTTCATGCAAATTTGTTTATGCATTTGACCAGGTGTTTGCATGGTGAGAATTATTCCTTTACACTTTTAAGTCTGTTTCTTGGGTAATTCAATGAAATCCAAGCAGTTATGAATTGTTGGGACTTCTCTGGATCGTCATTGGTCAGTCAGACCCGTAATCACAAATACAACTACAGTGATCCCTCGCCAAGTCGCGCTTTAAGTTGCGCGGTTTTAGTTATTCGTTGATTTTTCAGAAATATATAATATCATTTTTAAAAAAATCAAGAAAAAATCACGGAACCATCACAGGATGTTGTGCGTGTTCTCTCACAGTGAAAAAATGCTGTGAGCTAGCTCGGCCCCTTTAAGAAGGTGGCCTTATGGGTAATGGTGTGGCCTTATGGGTAATGGTGTGGCCTTATGGGTAATGTAGTGGACTGAGCATCAACAGCAGCCCAGCGTGTATAGATTTACATTCTCTGTTAACCGACCGTCTTTTGTTGTTGTTGTTAGCGTGTTAGCCGCTAATTACGAGCCAAAAATAGCACAATAGCAGCGGTTTGTTCACTACAGTTCAGAGACCAGAGGCTGAAAAGGTAACAGAAAGACCACAGTTGAGCCTTTGTCTTGTTTCACTGCAGTGCCTCGCTACGTTTTTGCGGTTTTTAAACATATTTTAAACACATTATTTAGGCTCTGGAGCTCCGGCTCCAGTTCACGGACTTTAACTGCGAAAAATAAGGGATCACTGTATAAGAAATAGTTCCAAGGGCAGATGTGCCGTCTGTACTCTGCTTTTTGTCTAAATTGCATCTTGTCATCCATGGTTAGTTCTCATAACGTTTCCAAATATAGATTTTTAAAGCTGAGTATGTGAGCTGTGGTTGGGTTTTTATAGGGATTGTAATTTAAATATGGTGCTGGAAGCTACATTGATCACGGTTCATAAAGGTAGAGGTGAGGTTTAGCTTTTCAGCATGTGTTTGGAAACATGTGTCGTCGAAACGTGTCGTCATGAAACCATCAGTCCGACAGTTAAGCCCGGTGGAGGGAGGATCAGGACCTGGAACTTCACTGCATTAGGGCCTGGTCCACTGCCACCATGGAGGGGAAAATCAAAATGTCCTCCAGAATTAAGTCGTGGCGTCTGTCCACCAGCTGAAACTTAGATGAAGCTGGGTGATGCTGCTGGACACTGACCCGGATCAGTTCTGAGGTAAATCCACCTCAGAATGGCTTCAGGAGCGGTCCAGTCAGAACCGAGACCTTAACCCTGTAGAGAGCCGTTCAATCCTGCAGATGTGTCTGAGCTGATGCACATCTGGAAAGAGGAAAGGTCCAAAACTGATCCTGAATGCTGTGCGGTTCTGATCCAGAGATACTGAAAGATCCTGATTAAGGAGGTTTGATCACTTATTACCTCCAAGGATTCATTTCATTGTTCCACCAGCAATGTGAAAGTTTAATGGTGTGAAGACAAACAAAATTATAATTGTTATCAGTTTCAGGTAATTATTGATGACTATTATTGTGATTAAGATGATCACTGATTTCTGATTAACGCAGAAAACTTTTTTTTTTTTTTTGCGTTTGGGAATTGAGTGTAAAACAGATGATTTTACTTCATGAACCATAAAGTTGCTGTTTGAAACTTGGTTACTCTGTAGCTATGGAGCCCCGTTTGGGTCATAATTCAATGAATAAATGAGTCTATTATTATGAAATACAGGCGTTTATTATTAATATGAAATATGTATCCATTATTATGAAATGTTTCCCATTACTATGAAATACATGTTTAAAATACTGAAATATTTCCCATTATTATGAAACTGTTCTGTTGCTTATGCCTGAATGAAAGAGCAGCCAATCACATAAATGGCTCCGCCCTCTCTGCTGTGATTGACACACAAATCATTCTTATGAAAAACAAAAGCCATTATTATGTAAAGGTTCATTCTTATACAAAACCATTATCATAATAATGGGAAATATTTCATAATAATAAACGCCTATATTTTATAATTATAGACTAATTTATTCATTGAATTATGACCCAAATGGGGCTCCATATGTAGCGAGTCTTTTTCTTTTCTCTGTTGTTAAACGCTTTATTGACTGGCCTCTGCGTGACCCATCATGCTTCACATCACAGAAACCTTCACTCACATCTGTTTTCTCTCTTTTCCAGGGAGATGACGGCTTACCTGTACCTGGATGTTGGAATAAAGTAAGTTTGAAACGCTGTTCCTGGTTGCTTTAGTTTTAATGCTAACTACACCGCTGATACTGTTTGAACTAACGTTTGGATTTTTTTTTTGCTTTTTCCTTGCAGTGACGATAACTTTGGAATGGCTTGTGTGATTGTACATAGGATATTTATTTTTTTACTTGTCCTATTCTGCTATTCATGGAAAACATTTTTTTAATCCTGAAAAGATATGACAAAAATGTTTGTACAGATTGTTTATTTTAATACTTATAACAGTGCTTATGTAATGGATTTTTTTTTTTTTTTACATTTATGCATTATGTTAAAATGATTGGATAAGTAAAAAAGAAAAATTATGAAGTGGATACATATGCATGATATTTGTGCATAATGTGAAGTGGATAATGGTTATTAACTTATTGCATTATGTTGTTTTATTCTGATGTAATAGACCACGCTGCACTGAGTTGTGGGGCTGGAAAGATTATGTTTGCATTTGAAATGTCTTAGTTGGACTCTCCTCTTAGAGATGAAGTGTTAAAAAACATGGAGAAGTACTACATGTCCCCTATTTTTGTTTTGTTTGTTTATTTTTTTTTTATTAAAAGGCCACTTTTTGACAGAAAGCTTAGTGTGACAGACAGATTTGGAGCCGTCATCAAACCCCGAGTGTTTCCTGTGTGATGCAGATCCGTCCAAGCACTTCGGTCCAGAACAGTTTAGTTTAAATAACAGCAACAACGACGGGCATGAAGGTCAGAAAGGAAGCAAATGACAATTTAGCAACTGTACATCAGGCCTGATGCTGAATGCTCACCATTTAAGCAAAATAACAATCCCATGAAATAATGCCATTCGATTATTTGTTTATATGACATCACCATGGGTTATAAATTAGTATAAAAGAGTCATACAATGAAATTAATGAAAGTTTTGTGAACCCCTTGGAATGAACTGGTTTCCAGCTGGTGAACATTATCTTCAGTGATAGCCCACATCATGATGATCCCTCCGCCATGTTTCACCATTGGGATAAAAAAAAAATTTCTTCATTTTCAAGTAACCAGTTTAATTTTTACCAAATTATTTCTTTTTAATTCTAAAGATTTTTTTTAATATTTTGCAGTCTTTTTTTCAAAGTAGATCTTAATCACAGCCAAGTTAGTTTCATTAACTGGACCCCAGGTGAGTAGACCGGTGACTCCAGTGAGCCTTCGTTGAAGAGATTACTCTCAGCGCTGCGAATGTTTAACTGGTGATTTCAATAAAGACATGAGAAAATAAAATCAGTTTATTTGTGTAGACATTGTCTTTGTCTATTATGATAACTTAAATTATGATCAGATTACATTTCAGTTAATGCAGAAGCCAGTTAATTTTAAAGGGTTCACATACTTTTTCATTTACCATTGAGTATGTTTGGGATTAATATAGAAAAGGCTTGATTAAGCCTGACTTTACATGTATATGATGATTGATAATCACTAAGTTCTATAGTTTTGTGGTGAGCAACCTGATGGCTGTTGACTGAATGGAAAATTACATTTTCCATTGGGGATCAATAAAGTATTATTGAACTGAAACCAAGGTGGATGAAACTGAGACCTTTTGCAGGAAAAGATATATACATATATATATATATATATATACATATATAGAGTAGGTGAGGGGTGTTACTGTGCTGGCACAGTGAGGATACGATGCTACATATTAATTCTATTAGCCGTCATATGCTCCAGTTTTTGCATTGTCAGTGGCATTAATTCTTACTTTAGATACATTAGGTTTCTACTTTCCACGTCCGTTTCTGAACAAAAGCTATCTTTAAGCCCTAAATAAATATTTCCCTTTGAGTTCCAAGATGATGATAATGATAATAATAACAGATTAGATGATCATTTGTTCCAGATGATCGGCCCATAAAAGGAAGATGATTCCAGCCCAAACATTCAGTTGGTCAGACAAAAAGTACAAAAATAAATGAAAGTATGAGTATCTGCTGTCCATGACACTTCAGTCATGGAGGAGAGCATCAACTAAGATCTCTTTATCATGTCATTGTTCAAGTTCAGACACAAAAAAAACAACATGTTCGGTTGTACAGCAGGAATGAAGCAGCTTTAAATGTTATCTTTATGTTATTCCCAGTGTAAATAGTTTGTTTAAATTCTACGTGCGGCCGATTTCCTGCTTTATGACTGCCCAGTTCCAGGTTAGCCGTAGTGTCTTTAGCGCTGCTGCTCGTGCTAGCATGCTGCTACCTTCTTGGCGAACGAAGATGGTTCCTTCGTTAAAACAAGAGCTTTGTGTCCACGTGCTTTTTGATGAAGATCCTGTGCTCAGTAAGCTAACCTCATTGACTTCCCCAAGTAGTTCGGTCCGGAAGAACCGGGGGAACCGACCCGAGTGAAGCTCGATCCATTATGCTGCTGCTCGTTGTTTCTTTTGTTCTGCCTGTTTGATGTCGCCATGAGATTGTGTCGTTGCACAGTTCCTCACATTCACCCATGACACCAGCCGGCCTTCGTCTTTGCTCATTTTGTTGTATTGATCTGCTTACTAATGTTTAAACATGCTTTTAAAAAAAAACAGCTCATTGTGTTGAAGGTGACAATCATGATTAAATGGACTTTTTTTTTTTTGAGTATTTTGGTTTTGTGTTTGAAACCTACTGTAGCCAAAAAAAGGCACAAGGTGCATTTTGTGTCCATCGGGTGATTAAAAACGGTCATGTGCAACAGTTATGTGCAAGTACAATATCAGATGAACAATGTTTTTCACTGTGCTATTATCTATTTAACAAAAATTAGGCCAAAAGAAAGAAAAGAAAAATTTATACTCTTATAGTCAATGCCACGGTTGACGTTGGGACGTTCACTCCTGGAAATGTTTTGTAGCGGTCTTTAATGATTTCCAGTTGCAAATCACCCTTATCGCTGCAGGAAGTTTAAATAGTTTGGAAACGATTGTAAAAACCTTTTCCAGACTGAAAGGTCTGTAAAACCATTGCGTCTGCTTTTACTCCTGAAACCTCAAAACATCTGTTTCAATAGACGTCTGCACAAATACTGATTATCACTTCATCAAGGACCGATGATCAGCTGCAACGTGTCCTCTTAGTACTACCCACATGATTTTAATCTATTTTATTATATAAATGCATTAATGTATTATAAGTATAATTTTAAGTTATTTATTATGAAAGTTCACATTTACCTAAGCACGCTATGAACTGTTTGTGGTTTCTGAATGTAGCCTAGCATTTAAATGGAGCCACTGACTGTTGCACATGAGAGAGCAGTTTTAGAGATAAATCATTCCAGGTTGATGTCCTGTCATTAGCTTTGATCCAGTTGGCCATTTAAAATTAATTAAAAATAGCAAGATGCTACATTAGTGTACTGATGTAAAATGTAGAGGTTTTGATTGTTCATAGGTATTTTCATATTATGCTCCTTTATTCTCTCACTTCCACTTTGGATAACAGTACAAGGTTTAAAAGTGTAACACATTAGTAAAGATTTAAATTGTGTTTTATAAACCTTTTGGTAAAAAGGAAAAAAAAAAAGAATGACAGAACAATTAATAATAGCTCGTTTTTAATCTGACTCACATCTCAGGTGTCTGCTTTGTCTGCTTTGTCCACCGCTTGAATAAATACTGATTATACTCTGCTCTCTGGAAATGTTTAATTCAGCCGTTCCCAAACTTCAGAACACCAAGGCCCAATTTGAAATGAAATTAAATTAAATTAAATGAAAAATACTTTATTAAATGAAATGTGAAAAATCTGCGTGGCCCACCAGAACCTTTAATCACAAGTGTGATCAACATCCAGGACTAGGAAGCTATGTTCTGATATTAATGTGAGGGGTCAACAAATAAGGTGACACTTGTCATATAAAGGTAAGATGACAGTAGAACAACACTTAACTGGTTTGTTTTGTTACTTCTTAATGTTTTTTAATCATACCATTAATACTTCACTGTAATTAAAAACATATTTTTAAAAGTTCGAGGATTTAAAACATATTTGTTTAATTTTAATGACCTCTCACGGCCCACCTGCAGTACCGCGACGGCCCACCAGGGGGCCGCGGCCCACACTTTGGGAATCTCTGGTTTAATTGATCCAAAATCTCAACTAAAATCAGGAATTAGAAGCAGAAAAAAGTTTAAAAAATAAAATAAAATAAAATAAATTACTCCTATTGATTATGTCCCAACCCCCTCAGATTTATCGATGTGCCACTATATTCAGATTTGTATAATTCAGATTTATAGCTGACGCAGTTTAAACTGCTGTTTACACTTGTGCCAAACTTATAAAGATCCTCTGTCTTTAAATCAAGTTTTAGATGTATCATGATTAAAATTAGGCATCAATCCTCAGTGAATTCTGATTTGAATATAGAGACCACCACATGTTTTGGTCCTAACTATCCTCTTCTGACTGTCTCAACTGAAGTTCTGATCTCCTCGATAGTTCTGCAGGTCATCTGATCCATTGTTTCTCTGGTGTCAGCTGTGTTACAGAGGCACCAAGGACTATTTTTCATGTTGAAATATCAGTTTCAGTTTTATTCAAAGGAGCATCGGACAGCTAGCTGTTGCAGCTTCTCGTCCCTACAACCGGCACAAAAACCACCCAACGTAACAGATGTTGTGACGACTGCGTATCACTTTAAAGCACTTTACAACACTGAAACTGAAACTAGCTCACAGAGTTACAGTGGACAGAAGTTCAACCCAGAAGACCGGATGAACCAGTCCTGACTACGTTTAGCAGGAAGGTTTAAGGAAACTTAAAGGAGCTGATGAAGAGAAGTTAGCAGAATCGATGCAGAGAAGGTGCTCGGTGTGTTTTTTTCCTTCATGCTGCAAAAAAGGCAGACCTGACCTTTTCTGATAGCACAAAATCAGATTCTGTAAGTGTTAAAGATGTTAAACCACAGCCGATTTGGACTCAGTCCAACGTCACAATGACATCACAGCATGAGCTGGAGGCAAAAGAAAAACTGGAAGGAAACAGGAGACGTCACCGCAGGGTGGGAGGCTACATACGAGTCCTAAAAGGAATAACTTTAGACTCCAAACTACAACTTTATTGTCCACTGTGCTTTAACAAAAACACATACGCCAGAAGGACTAAAATGAAGCATCATCAAAGTTCAGGGAGAGTAAAATCATCTCTTGTGTTGGTTTTTATGGTATTTTAATCAGAAAATTGAGGCGTTATTAAGGTTAATGTTGGATTTCTCTGTAATTCTAACTTTTATTGGTATATTAGCGTATTTTTAGGTATTCATGTCACTAACATGGAGGACACCATTCAGGTGTCACAGTCAACCACGATGACTGAGCCCTCAGAAGCAGCTACAGGTCAGTCAGTCTGCTAGCTTGCTAGCTAACCCTAATGTTAAATCTGAATCTAAAAGTTAAATCTAAATTTTAAATCTAAATCTAAAAGTTAAATGTTTCATCTAAATTTAAATGTTAAATCGAAATGTTAAATCTAAATATTTAATCTAAATCTAAATGTTAAACATAAATCTAAATGTTAAATATAAATGTTGAATCTAAATATTTAATCTAAATCTAAATGTTAAATCTAAATCATCTAGAACATTTATAGATTTAGATTTAACATTTAGATTTAACTTTTAGATTCAGATTTAACATTAGGGTTAGCTAGCAAGCTAGCAGACTGACTCATCTAGAATCACCTAGAACCTTTAGATTTAACATTTAGATTTAGATTTAGATTTAACATTTAGATTTAGATGAAACATTTAGATTTAACATTTAAATTAAGATTTAACATTTAGATTTGGATTTAACATTTAGATTTAGATTTAACAATTAGATTTAGATTTAGATTTAACATTTAGATTTAGATGAAACATTTAGATTTAACATTTAAATTAAGATTTAACATTTAGATTTAACTTTTAGATTTGGATTTAACATTTAGATTTAGATTTAACATTTAGATTAAATATTTAGGTTAAACATTTAGATTCAGATTTAGATTTAACATTTAGGCATAACATTTAGATTTAACTTTTAGATTTAGATTTAACTTTTAGATTAAACATTTAGATTTAACATTTATATTTAGATTTAAATATTGACTACATTTTAAAAGTTAACAAATATTGTGTTAAATGTGCTAAAAAAGTGACTTTCAAAAATTCACACCACTTTTTAAAACATGATTTGAAGCTAAATGTGACAAAATGTTGCTGTTATTTTCAGCATGACCAACTTTATAAATGGCGCCCCATAGACATGTGGGCTATGTGGAGAATCATTTGGCCTCCAGATTCACCCTGTTTACCAAAATATGTCATATAGTTTACAAACAGCATTTCAAAAATGGCTCTAACAAAATAAATCTATCAATGTTGAGACACAAAACCAGACACGGCTTTTGCCTGTAAACTATGAAGTCTGATGGTGTCTGGTGTTCCAACCATTTATACGACTGACACCGCGAGTGTAAGTAGGCACATCTGCAAATAACATTAAAAAAAAACTCTAAAAATAACATTTTAGAGTTTTTTTTTTTAATAAGTTTTCTTTCTTTCTCAAGCAGCAACCCCTCATTTCCTCAAACATGTCTTTCATGTGTGAGTGAACTGGAGGTTTGCTCTTTCCTACAGAAATCCAGTTGGGGTTCAACTCTCTTAGGTGTTTGTTTGTTTGTTTTTGTTCAAACCCCTTCAATTATTTAAAAAAAATAACAGTCCACCCCCAAAATGTCTAAAACACCTTTAAAATTCATACCCAAATTAAATAAGATGCTGTCCTTGAACCGTTTGAGGCAGATGCGAAATCTTGGTCTCTCTGCAAAGGTAACTCTGAATGTTCAACCCCAACAGTCGAACCGGTTGTAACTGGGACGGTAAACTGGTAAACTGGTGTGGAGTTATTGAAGGTGCGACACACAGAATTTTATGGATTTTATGGATTTTATTTTTTTTTTTTTCTTTCCTTGTTCAAGTAGCTGCTAATGAAGGATGGAGGTATTGGCTGGGAAATCAGATCAGGCTGTAGAATTAAGTCTTGCCTATTGTCAGTTCAAATTTGATATCAATAGGACAAAAA
This sequence comes from Hirundichthys speculiger, assembly GCA_018398805.1. Taxonomy (NCBI): domain Eukaryota; kingdom Metazoa; phylum Chordata; class Actinopteri; order Beloniformes; family Exocoetidae; genus Hirundichthys; species Hirundichthys speculiger. Next base: position 433,163 of record JAGFBZ010002607.1, on the reverse strand, counting down.
AAAAATTACTTTTTTGTCAATGTTTTTCAGTGGGTGTGTCCAGGCTTTATCCGAAGTTATCCGTTTGGAGTCATCTCTATTTCTATTTTAATGCCTTTTGGGTGGTTTTTGCTGAAAGAAGAGACGGGAAGCTTCCTAAAAGTAATCAAATATTCTTTAGAAGTGAAAATGAAACATCAGTCTCTTATATGTTTGGTCCATTGTCCTTTAAAATGCTGCTTCAGCTCGTTGAGGCTGTTGTGCATTTGCTTATGAATAGTTCTTCTACGATCCTGCCACAGTCTGGACTTAGACTGGTCCAGAACCAAAAGTACTCAGGTCCCTTCCACTTCAGTGTTTGACAGTAGGTATGAGGCACTTCTGGTGACCAAACCACTCAAAACTCTAATGAATTACTAATTAATCAATTACTAATCTTAAAAAACTTTTGCTTGTGCTTCTGAAGGGATTAAATTGTATTCACTCATTTGTTTAAAGGGTCAGCATCCTTTCCAACTGGCTAAGAAGTAGCCCAGTCAAACACACCTCCATGAAGCTACAGGAAGGACATCTGAAGATATCTGGAGACAACTTTGAGTCGAAACCCGAACTTGGAGTTGGCGTTTCAGTGTTTTTTCCAGGAGGCTGGACGCAGGGCCAGTAGTGTTGGAGTCTCTGGAGGCAATGAGCAGATTCACTTTGAAAAGAAAGGATAACGGAGATCTTTCATCATCCTACAGCAAAGACTCTCTGGACGGGACAACACCACAGTCGCAGGTACAGACCTACCGACGCGCCTTCGTTGGCTGCAAACACTTTCATCTATTCAACCGATGGTGAAATCAAGGCATGGACACATTCTGTTTCTTCTGTCTGATATGACATCATTACTGTAACTGTGATTTTAAAAAAAAAATTCAGAGCAGCTCACAGAGCAGATAGATGCCATGAATTTCCATAGAAAGCTAAAAAAAAACAAACAAACAAACATGATTCCTTCTTCATATAATCTGACTCACTGCCTTTTTCAAAAAGATCCCTTAAAGTGCAGCTACGGCATTTTGTAGGAATGTTGCGCTGTGTTGGGAATACTTTGAAACCAGCATCACGTGTCATGTCAGGAGGCGTTTTTCTCTATTCTCTACTTTATTTGTACTGAGGTGTTAAAAGGCACCGTGTTTCAATGAAGTATATGTAAGTATCGTGGAATACAAAGCAAGAATGTTCTGTATAAAAGTACTTTGTAAATAGGACGCATTGTTGAAACAAGAATTTGTAGGCTGATTATCCACAGGGGCCTTGCACAAGTACACCCCCCCCCCCCCCCCCTTGTTGCATGGCAACCTGGATTTGAAATATAACTGAAAACTTCAGCGTGCATAACTGTCTTCCCCCCAGAAGCATTGACTTTGTAGAGCGACTGTGCCTTTTAGAGCAATTATAACGAGCAGGTTTTCTGGGACATGTGATCCAGGTAAATATTTGTTCACTTTTCAAGACTAAATCGCTCCGGGCTCAGGTTCACGTTGCTTTACTGAAAGAACACGGGTTCATCCACAGTTCAGTAAATCGCAGTAACTCACATCACGGACAGTCGAACTAGAAAAGGCTATTATTATATATCTATTATTAAGTCTCTTTTGGTGGTCAGACATCCATTTACATATCTGTTTACAGATCAAGCTGGCAGGAAGTCAGACACAAGAGCAGTTTCAAAATAAAACACCGTGACTGGATTCCAACTCATTCATCAACGTTACCTTAACATGTGGAGGCCGCCGGTAAAAGAATCATAAGGTCTCCGATGAGGTTTCAACCACGTAAGAGGAGAGGTCCATCATGTCAGAGAGCACAGAACAGTCACACAAAGGCTTAGACAGTTACCTTGTTACTACCGGCAGGTAAATGAGGCAGATTACCACATGAGTCTCATGTGATCTCAACATTTTGAGGTAAATTCATAATCCCATGAATGCAACCAAAGCAGCAGCACCAGGATACACAGCTCTTCTGAAAAACGCCCATGCTGAGCACAGAGCACAGCTGTATTCCAGCTGTAGTCAGGCTGTAGTCCAGCTGTTGTCCAGTTGTAGTCCAGTTGTAGTCCAGCTGTAGTCCATCTGTTGTCCAGCTGCAGTCCAGCTGTAGCCCAGCTGCGGTCCAGCTGCAGTCAGGCTGTAGTCCATCTGTAGTCCAGCTGTTGTCCATCTGTAGTCCAGCTGCAGTCCAGCTGCAGTCCAGCTGTAGTCAGGCTGTAGTCAGGCTGTAGTCCAGCTGTAGTCCAGCTGTAGTCCATCTGTAGTCCAGCTGCAGTCCAGCTGTAGTCAGGCTGTAGTCCAGCTGTAGTCCAGCTGTAGTCCAGCTGTAGTCCATCTGTAGTCCAGTTGTAGTCCAGCTGTAGTCCATCTGTTGTCCAGCTGCAGTCCAGCTGTAGTCCAGCTGCGGTCCAGCTGCAGTCAGGCTGTAGTCCATCTGTAGTCCAGCTGTTGTCCAGCTGTAGTCCAGCTGCAGTCCATCTGTAGTCCAGCTGCAGTCCAGCTGCAGTCCAGCTGTAGTCAGGCTGTAGTCAGGCTGTAGTCCAGCTGTAGTCCAGCTGTAGTCCATCTGTAGTCCAGCTGCAGTCCAGCTGTAGTCAGGCTGTAGTCCAGCTGTAGTCCAGCTGTAGTCCAGCTGCAGTCCAGCTGTAGTCCAGCTGCAGTCCAGCTGTAGTCAGGCTGTAGTCCAGCTGTAGTCCAGCTGTAGTCCAGCTGCAGTCCAGCTGTAGTCAGGCTGTAGTCCAGCTGTAGTCCAGCTGTAGTCCATCTGTAATCCAGCTGCAGTCCAGCTGCAGTCCAGCTGTACTCAGGCTGTAGTCCAGCTGCAGTCCAGCTGTAGTCCAGCTGTAGTCCAGCTGCAGTCCAGTTGTAGTCCAGCTGTACTCAGGCTGTAGTCCAGCTGTAGTCCATCTGCAGTCCAGTTGTAGTCCAGCTGTACTCAGGCTGTAGTCCAGCTGTAGTCCAGCTGTAGTCCATCTGTAATCCAGCTGCAGTCCAGCTGCAGTCCAGCTGTACTCAGGCTGTAGTCCAGCTGCAGTCCAGCTGTAGTCCAGCTGTAGTCCAGCTGCAGTCCAGTTGTAGTCCAGCTGTACTCAGGCTGTAGTCCAGCTGTAATCCAGCTGTGGTCCAGCTGTAGTCCAGCTGCAGTCCAGTTGTAGTCCAGCTGCAGTCCAGCTGCAGTCCAGCTGCGGTCCAGCTGTAGTCCAGCTGCGGTCCAGCTGTGGTCCAGCTGTAGTCCAGCTGTAGTCCAGCTGCAGTCCAGTTGTAGTCCAGCTGCAGTCCAGCTGCAGTCCAGCTGCAGTCCAGCTGTGGTCCAGCTGTAGTCCAGCTGCGGTCCAGCTGTAGTCCAGCTGCGGTCCAGCTGTGGTCCAGCTGTAGTCCAGCTGTAGTCCAGCTGCAGTCCAGCTGCAGTCCAGCTGTAGTCCAGCTGCAGTCCAGCAGTCCAGCTGTAGTCCAGCTGCAGTCCAGCTGTAGTCCAGCTGTAGTCAGGCTGTAGTCCAGCTGTAATCCAGCTGTGGTCCAGCTGTAGTCCAGCTGCAGTCCAGCTGCAGTCCAGCTGCAGTCCAGCTGTACTCAGGCTGTAGTCCAGCTGTAATCCAGCTGTGGTCCAGCTGTAGTCCAGCTGCAGTCCAGTTGTAGTCCAGCTGCAGTCCAGCTGCAGTCCAGCTGCAGTCCAGCTGTAGTCCAGCTGTAGTCCAGCTGTAGTCCAGCTGCAGTCCAGCTGCAGTCCAGCTGCAGTCCAGCTGTAGTCCAGTAGTCCAGTTGTAGTCCAGTTGTAGTCCAGCTGCAGTCCAGCTGCAGTCCAGCTGCAGTCCAGCTGTAGTAGTCCAGCTGCAGTCCAGCTGCAGTCCAGCTGTAGTCCAGCTGCAGTCCAGCTGTAGTCCAGCTGCGGTCCAGCTGTGGTCCAGCTGTGGTCCAGCAGTGGTCCAGCTGTAGTCCAGCTGCAGTCCAGCTGCAGTCCAGCTGTGGTCCAGCTGTGGTCCAGCTGTGGTCCAGCTGTGGTCCAGCAGGGCCTGGTGGGACTCCGGCATTAAAGCCCTCAAACGCTGCTTTGCTGTATTTGCAAATCTTTATAAAGTAACAAACTATCTTTGTCCTGGAATATACGTGCTGTTCATACTGCATGTGAACGCATCATGGCTGCCATGATTCGTTTGGCTCGTCGGTTGTGTACATCCTTTGAAAAAGTAGATGCAAATTAAACAGGTTTTACTCAAGAATTTGCCTGCATTTATAATTCCTTCTGGCTACACCAGAATATATTTAGGGGTTCACAGCAAAAGGGGGTGAATCACAGATGCACAAACCACTTTTCAGTTTTTGTTTTTTTTTTTCATTCAACTTCTTCAACTTGGGCTATTTCTGTGTGGCTACATCATATTTAGCCTAAATTAAAATAATGCAACTAAACAGGAAATATTAATAGAGGGTCAGTGCTTTTGCAAGGCACCTTACATGTAATCAAAAAAATCTTATATTTACAGTTTATTAGATATTCTGGCTTCTTGCTTCTTTCAGAATCTTCAACGTTCACATTAACATCTCCGTATATCCTGTCTCCTGTCACTTCAAAAAGGATAAACGGTGTGTAAATATCAGAAGTTTTTGTTATAGTTGAAGAAAGCAGCAGGAAGTAGAGAAATGTATTTTTAACATTAGTCACTGATACTCAAATCAAATGAGCAACAACACACTGGTCTAAACTGGTTTAAGTGGTGTTACTGAAGGATGTAAACTGACTATAAATGCCCATTTGATTTTTCTTTTAATATATATATATATATATATATATATATATATACAAAACAAACTTTCTTGTTTCATTTAAAATTAATGCACAGAAGCATTCCTTTTGTCGTAAAGACAGCTGCCGTGTAATCAGACCTGGGTCAAAATGGTATTTCATTTTCATTTGTATTCATTTTTTTTTGTCTCTTTTTCAGGTTTGACTTTAGTAGTGTGTAAATGAAGAAAAGAAAAGTTAATGAAATATGTTTCAGTGTTTTTGAGATGTAACTATTATTGTTATTATCGTTTGTTTTTTTTATTTAAAATAGATGTGTGATGTGACCTGACAATCACAGATAAATAATGATTTTTTTTTTTTCCTGTAATATTGAGTCACTTTTATATAGAAGATTAAAACGATCACTGGCCCACAGACCTCAAATAACTGCAATATTTTAAAGAAATGTCAGCAAACAGATGGTTTCAAATCATCTGTTTCCTTCACGTGCTTCTGTTTTCTGTTATATTTTTTTGATGAGTTCATGTTTTAGCCGAACTGAATCTTGTCTGAAACCCCAGTTCCAAAACAGCTGGGACACTGTGGTAAAATTTGAATAAAAATGAATCTCACAAACACGTATTTTAATCACAGAACATAATGAACAAATAAAATTCTACCTTATCAACCCTGGTCATCTGAATTAAGAGAAAAGCTCCTGCAGCGTAGCAGATGTTTACTAGCGTGTAGCATTAGCTCCTCTTTTAACAACGCTCAGTTAGGACGTCTAGGAACAGAATATTGTCCCTGATACAGGATCAGAGCTGCTCCACAGCGCTGCCTCTTTTTTGTAGTCTTTTTTATTTCATGATGCCGTGAATGTTTTCAGCTGGTGACAGGTCTGGACTGCAGGCAGACCAGTACAGCATCTAGACTCTTCTACTTCGAAGCTTTTGTAACGAGCCATTGTCTTGCTGAAAGATGCAAGGAATTCCCTGAAACATTCAGGTTTGTGGGTGTATATGTTTCTCTAAACCCTGAATAGACCTCTCAGCTATTGATGTTTCCTTTTCCACATGTGCAAACATCTGGACAACATGGCGTTCATACTTCCGAAGATGATTTTTTTAAACTTTGATTCATGTGACGACAGGACAGTTTTCCACGTTGTTTCAGTCCATTTTAAAGGAGCTTTGGTTCAGAAAACATAGTGTTTCTGGATCATATTTGCATATAATTTAACCTGCATCTGTGGATAAAACAGCCAGCTGTGTTCCTGGACACCTGGGGCCCAGGTTCCTGGGATTTCTGAGTGTCCCTGAGTCAAAGCAGTGATTTCTGATTTTGATGCACCACTAGCTGAGCACCTGAAGATCACAAAACTGGAGTTTTTTTCACCGTGTTCTCTGAACACAGAGACTTCTTCAGGTTCCCTGAATGTTTTTATAATATTATGTACTGTAGATGCACAGTGAGGAACAATAATGAACATTTACGAACTCATCTTTACTCAGGAGAGTCTGCCTCTTTAAGATGCTGTTTTTAAACCCAATCAAGCTACTGGCCTGTTGACGACTGACCTAATTAGAAGTAAACGTTCCTTTCTTTCTAACACCACTTACTTTTCCAGGCTTTTCAGGCCCATGTCCCAACTTTTTTCAATTTGAGCGAATATTTCTCATGAAATGGTATCTATTATTATTCATTCTATTTTTAATTTACCGTACGGGATAACTAACTTTTTGGAACTGGGGTTGTGTTAATTATTATTGTGTGATGTATTTTTATGTTTGTCCATTTGTGATTGTTTTATCTGTGTACTATATATATACAGTGGTACCTCTACTTATGAAATTAATTGATTCTGGAAGTAGTTTCGTGACCTGAAAATTTCGTAAGTAGTAACGCATTTTCCATGTAATCGCCCTAATTCGTTCCAAACCACCCAAAATTCTAACATAAAATTATAAAGAATACATGAAACGACATAAAAACCTGTAAGAAATACATGTTAGAACTAGAAAAGCACTCGGAGAGCGCAGACCTCTGCTAGCGCAACAATTATCGAAAATTTGAAAGTGATCCAGAATCCAAGATTTCTTCCGGATCAGAACCAAAATGAAATCAGTTCTCCCTTTTCACATTTCCGATAAATTTCTTCAAAATCCATCCACAACTTTTTGAGTTATCTTGAATACAGACAGACAGACAGATAAACGCCGGCAAAAACATAACCTCTTGGTGGAGGTAAAAATTGTTCGTTAATCTGAGTTGCTGGGTTACGCTCATACAGACAAGGGGCCCTCCTAGCCTATAAGATGCCAGGAAGATGCTAAGCGATAGCCAATGGCAGAGCAGTTCGGACGCACCGCTTTCAAACCAAGATACAGAGCCGACAAGTATGTTTACATTCGGTAAACTCTGGGAGCTGCGTGTAGCGGCACGTATTTTAAAAAATTTTGGCCTTCGTAACCTGGAAATTTTTTCATATATGGATGCAATATTTTTCCGAAGAAGCCTTTCGTTAGCTGGAAATTTCGTTAATAGATAAGTTCGTAAGTAGAGGTACCACTGTGTGTGTGTGTATATATATATATATATATATACATATGGACATGCTTGGATGTTGTCCGTTAATGTCTAGTGACCTGAGGTCTCAGCCATCGTACAAAAAAAATGAATCATAAATGCAGTTCACAATAATGAAAATCTATATTTTTATTGGTTAAATTTTTTCGGTTGTTTGGTTTGTTTTTCTTTTCGCCTTCCTGCAGGACAGCGTACATTCATTAGGAAGGATTTTCAGATACACTTGTTTTTGTCACCTGCTTTAGCAGCTCTCACTGTCCCACCGGCTTCTTTAAGCTCACTGCTGACTTTTAAAACTTTAAACTGTTAGTTTTTAAAAGAACAGCAGGAATGGAGGGATAGTTAGGGTTGTCTTGGGCATTGGGGTGTAAGTGTATACTAGGGTGTTATATTTCTTTCTTGCACAATAATGAAACCTTGTTAACTTGTTTTACTTTGCTTCAGCTGTAAATTACAGAGTTGCGGTGTACTCTTCATGTCACTAATTGTACTGTATGAATCTGGATTCAGAAAGGAAATGCACGATTATTATAAACTGAAATGAGTATACAGATTAACAGTGTCACTAAATCCAAATGAAGGCATTATTGACTCGCTCCACATGAAGGGTATACTGTGAGTTTTTGCTTTAGTCTCAAAGTATTCAATCTGCAGTCATGTTCAAATGTTAGCATTCCTTCTTTTAATCCAGTGGGGTTATCGTTTTTTTATTTTATAAAAATTATAATAATAAAAAATCATTGTTCCATTATTAACCAACCAGAAATGAATCCATAAAGAAGAAGTCATGTGAGCAATACTGAATCCATCTTTAGCAGCAATAACTTGAAGCAGCTTTGTCCTGAATATCAGTCTCTCAGGAATTTTAGTTTATTACTTCTTCACAACATTGCCTCGGTTCAAACATTTTTTTTGGACATTCACAATGCAAAATTCTCTTCAATAGGCGCTACCCAGCTACAGCAGAATATAAGGTAATCTAACATACGGCTGTCGGCTGTGGTTTCCTCCAGTTATTCCAGTAGAAGCAGACAGGATTATTGCTGAATAACGGGAACGTAGCCTGGAATTTCTTAAGAGGCTCAGCACTATAGGGGTGTGAAAAAAAAAATCGATTCGGCAATATATCACGATTTTCAGCCGCCCAATATAATATAGATTTTTCAGCTCTTAATATCAATATTTTTTTAGTAAGTTGTAATGGTTACTTAAATGTGCAAAAACACTAATAATAAACAATAAATAGGTTGTTTTTGAAGCAAATAGTTTTGACTCAAATTGTCCTCTGAATGATCAATATCATCTGATGAACATATACAGCAACAAGATTTTTCATCTCTACTTTTAATTTTGATATTAACTGGGTAGAATATCGCAATATATCGCGATATCGTGATAATATCGTATCGCGACCCAAGTATCATGATACATATCGTATTGCAAGGTCCTTGCCAATACTCGCCCCTACTCAGCACGTCGATATTCTTCCCCGTTTTGTCCTCACCCTCGTGCTAAATCAGCAGCTTATTAATCATCAGAGTTCAAACAGACAAACGCAAAATCCCTCAAATGTAGCATTAACGCCCGATTCCTGCCACGCGGTGGACACCATCTTCATGGTACGTGTTAGAAATCTTTTTTAAAGAGAATCTAACTGCGTGTTCTTTGCTGGAAAGGAGAGTCTCGGTCGGTAGTACAAGTACAACACAGATGTTTATTTGCAATAACGTGATCACGGCTCCTTTTGTAGAGGCAGTCTCAAGCAAAAAGAAGAACGAATTAACAATACCACAACAATTTATACAGAAACTAGATGGGGAGGAGCCGCGGTTTAGACTTGGCTCTCCCATTGGCCAGTCCTGGTCTTCATGTCCAATCCACTGCTGGTGTTTTCTAACAAAGGAAGGTGATCACCCTTTCCCACAATCCTATGCTGCTCACCTGGCTAGGTCCTTTGTTCAGTGCAGCACATGGCGTTTACTGGCTAACTGGGCTAGTTTGCTACATTTTGGTGAAGACAAAACATACACTAAGAATGATCAATACTGGGATATTAATAATACTATTGATAACAGTACTATTTCCAATATTTAACTAATGTGTATTTGTGTACAAATGTGACCCTCTAGCTACACTGGTTCTGGGCCTAAAAGTTAAGAAAATTCTGACCTAACATACGCTGACCGGGCCTTTCCAAACTTTATTTTCTTTTTCATACATTCATGTACATAGTTCGTCTGAGGTTGTATGTGCCTGGTGGTAAAACCCTCTATGATCAGATGATTTTTATCGGGCTTTTACACAACATAACAGGATTTTAAAAAGGGCTACTAGCATTTGCGCGTGACTGCACACAAGATACAATTAGCCGTTTAAGTTATTTTACCAGTTCTAGTTCATGCCTGACTGGAGGAGTGAACTGGTTTTTCTAGTCATGATTGAAGCTGATGGAGACGGCAGCATGAAATGATGTTGTAATAATTACAGCTGAAGAAAACAACGTAAGCTTCGTGTGGTTTTTACACGATCACGCCTGTATTCTGTAGCACACAAAACACAACTGCTACTTTTCTTTTGTTTCTCCTGTGACCACCGGATTAAAGGCATTCACGACAACATCGTGCTGAGATGTGCAATTAATGTGTAAAATAATCTGTACAGAAATAATGGTTGCCTTCTTTATGATTTTCACTTGGATTTAAAAGTTCTGTATTTGTCAGATGACAATATCTGAGGATGGATAGTGGGCATTATACAGAATTTGCATGCTATTGTTTAGCCTGTATGAGGCATTATTTACACTTTTCCCTTGTATTGATTATAGAATATTATAGCAGATAAACAGTCTTCTTTTGTCTGCAGAGTCAAAAGAAAGAGTGACAGAGTTTTCAGATATCTGAGCTGTCCTGATATTCAACCTTGTACATGTTTTCCTGGATTCAATGTACAGCAGGTGAGTTTTTTTTTTTTTTTTTTTTTTTTTTAGTTTTGTTTTTTACTGGAATCCATATGCTGAATCTCTTTTATTTGTGTCAGAAGCGAATGTGGAAAGAGCCCATGTTCTTTTTGTTTCCAAAGGAATTTATTTTTGCTTTTTATTATCCGAGCAATGGCAGCTGATGTCACTGATTGCCCAACAGGTTCGCCGTTACATGAAAGTAAAATGTTGAATCGATCTGTCACTGTATCATAATAAAGAAACCTGTTTTAAGTCAAATTTGTTCTTGTGTCCTTTTTTATTTTCAACACAAACGCAGCAGTTTATTTGGAAGTCATTACACAAAGACACTGACACACCTTAAACCTATGGAGCCCTGTTTAGGTCAAAATTCAATGAATAAATGAGTCTACTATTATGAAATACAGGCGTTTATTATTATGAAATATTTCCCATTATTATGATGATGGTTTCATTTTTCATAAGAATGATTTGTGTGTCAATCACAGCAGAGAGGGCGGAGCCATTTATGTGATTGGCTGCTCTTTCATTCAGGTATAAGCAACAGAACAGTGAATCGTCAAATCGGGTCAAAATAGTATCACCTGATAAATGATCATTTTTGATATCGTCTGCTAACCTGGTCAAGGTTTCCCGTAGCTCAGTCCAAGCTAGCATAGCTACAATCGGACTAGGAGCGCACCTTGATGACGCCACGGCCCGCTGCTAACGGGACCTCACGGCCAAAACTAGTCGATGTCAGAGCGTAGAATGGAGAAGGATCAGCCAATGAGCACGCAGGTCAACCACTGGCCCCGCCCACTGGCAAAATGTCATTATTATGTAAAAGCTCATTCTAATGAAAAAGGAAGCCATTATGTAAAAACACATTCTTAGATTAAAAAAAAATCCATTCTGAAATAAACTATTGTACATTAAACTAAGATTAAATGATAATAAAAATATAATTCATAATAATTACATTTTTTTCATAATAATGGAAACTATTCCATAACAATACACATGTATTTCATAAAAATGGGAGATATATTTTATAATAATAAACATGTATTTCATAATAATAAACGCCTGTATTTCATAATAATAAACTCATTAATTCATTGAATTATGACCCAAACAGGGCTCCATATAAAACCTGGTTTTATATCTATAGTTCCAGACAATGAGACAGTATTTCAGTTAAACATTTTAGAAGAAATCTTAACTGACTTGTGACAGCCAGGAAATACTAAATACTACCACTCACACATTCAGCTGGCTGATGTGAAGAGGAGTATTACAGCTTCATAAAGTCCACAAACTGCCCTCACAGTCACAACCAGATGTTTACATGCAGTTTAGAAAAAGGATGTAACATTTTTGTTCATTTCTCACTCTGACAGTAAAGTTAAGGGAAACGTCTTCTGTTTTAAGTCAGTTTCTTTCCCAAACAGTTGTTTATTTGTAAAAATGACAGACCCTCAACTATTTCCTATTTTTTGTTTTAACTGTTGAACTTGCCTCAAACATTTTGGTTAACCCCCTGCAGACCAGGGGTGTTCAACCCGCGGCTCTGGGGCCACATGCGGCTCTTTAGCCTCTCTGCTGCGGGTCCCTGTAGCTTTGGGAGAAAACTTGTCAGAAGGCGATTCCCGCTCTGGAGCTCATGTAGCGTCCTGTAGGTTGCTCGCCAGCAGGGGGCAGAATGACTGTGTTTATTGCAAAATACTGCCAGGTTACTGCAACGAGGAAGTCGTGTCTGTGTGTGGCATCCTGGGAAAGAAGATAAAGGTGAGCGCGCTTTTGGTGACTAGCGCCGGACATCTTTGTGTTCCTCGTGTACCGCCGTAAAAAAAATAAAAGAAAAATTTTCCACACTACGTCGGTGCTGTCGTGGTGTAAAACACAAATGGAAACTCCTGTTTCAGCCACAATCTTGACAGTTTAGAAAAAAAGCACATCATTTTTATTATGTATAAAAACATAATAAATACATCCTCAGATGAACAACAGCATATAATTCTTTTCACCGTGCGATTATGTATTGAATATAAGTGAAGCCCAAAATGTAATATTTCACATTTGACCAGCTGTTTTAACGTATTTCTCATGGACTTTGACGAAGGGCACTGATTCTTTAATTAGTCAGATTTGTAGATTCAAATTCACGTCCTGCTACATGAACCAGTTTAACCCTCATTCTACCGACATATTTCTCATACATGGATTACCGACTGGGGTCCGTGCGGACCCCAAGAATAAATACTGTAATAAACAACCATCAAATTACAACTTTTTTCTTCTCAGAATATTATTACTGATGTATTAAATGTCATCTGAGGAAAAAAACAACAACAATTATTATTTTTAAGAAAGTTATAGTTAATTTGCAATTTTATAAAACGAAAATATACTTTTCTTTAACCCAAAAATGTCAACAGTGGAATTTTAATGATCTCCTTTACAGCAATTAAGATCCTATCTGAGCTGAGCACAATCCATTGAAATTTTTCAAATCAGTTAAAAGAATGAGGCTCTCTATTACCATCTCTATGGTAGTCACGTTAGACTTGATTCTGATATAATTTAGTGTTTCAGTCATTTCAAGTAAACATTTTTGTGTTGTATTTATATGGGTGAAACCAACCAAGGTCATTTTGAACCCAATATATATAAAAAACTTAAATAAACCCACAATCATTTAATGTCACTACATTTTAATTTTATTTGAATTAATACAAAAGTCAAAAATACAAAAGTAGATACTTTAAATTAGGGACCCATGGCAAACACTGACTCAATAAATGGTTCCATCTGATTAAAAAACATCGGATTAGATTTTGACTGGGGCTTTGACCCCAATGCATTGGAATTTTAAAAGCACAGAAACAGAAAAAATCATATGACATCATTAGGAACAAATTGATTGACAAAGTCATGAAAAATTGGAATTATAGAATAAAGCACCTCTGAGTCGGCGGTATGAGGGTTATACTAAGGTTATATATTCAACAAACAGCATCACATTTCTGGTACGCAGCAGGCGTTCGTGACCCACTCAGTGACTGAAAGGTGTGCAGCTCCTGTGGCTGCACTGGTGGAGCCCGACCTTATGGACCCAGTGGACTTCAGAGATGAACGTGGATATATTTTTTTGCTGAAGAGGAGAAGCTTGGTAAATATGTGATGCCTCAAATAAAAAAAGGAAAAAGGTAACTCCTCTCTCTACTCCCTCGGGTCTGTGTGATTGAGTGTGTCCTACGTGGCCACCAGGGGCTGCCAGATCCTTCCAGTTCATCTTGGTATCACATGAAATCCCTCCCAGCAAAGAAGTGTCATCGTGTTTGCAGACGGACGCCAAGCAGGACGTCTCTGAATTCAGGGGTCAGTTTGAAGCAGTGACTTCACTGTCAGCACTTCAGAGCCTCTGGATTATTTTGGGAACAATCCTTTGCCACCAAGTGAGTAAACACTAGAAAATGTTCTCTGTGATTCTTGGTAGACCATAAAGAGTTTGGAAAAGGCACAAGGATGGTGCAGTGACAGGTAGGCTGAGTTACACCTTTAACTTCTGATGCAGTCTGGAATATGTGACATTCATTTACCATATGAGTTTTATCCCAGGCAATATTTGTAAAGTCTGAAACACAACTTTACAAATTATCAGACAAATTTGCATTTCATGGTGCTTGTACTTTTTATTTCTGTGGAGGGTTTTAGGATTTAAGAGAATAAAAGAAGGAAGAGCACCTTGCCTGGTTGCAAAGACTCCGCTTGGATCATTTTTGTGGTGGGTTTTTACCTGCGGCCCATCCCTATGGTGGCCAGCCAGTGGCTGGCCATGGGCAATGGTTCAATAAAAGCCCCGCGGGCTGAAGAGAACAGCTGCCTGGCCTCCATCCACACAGAACCTCCGGGCCTGGACACCGGCGTCTTTCGGTAAGAATCAACCATATGTATCCACAACATGCGTCTTCTCGTGAAAACCTATACGTAAGCATGCAGGACAGAGTATGTCAAACCTCTGGAATTCAATGTTACTTGCATTAATTTGTCATAAAATGTGATAAAATGTGAAAATAATAAACGCAGTGTGCTGAAGCTGATAACGTATTGTTGTGGCAATTTTATAAATTATAGATCCTAAACAAAATGCAACAGCAGAGAGCTCAAATTTGAACCAAGTTTATTTTAGCTGAACGCCGCAGCGGGACACAGTCTTGCAGCCTGCAGGCTGGATGGTTGCGCCCGTCGTTACACACATTTACATCTCTTATATAGGTGACTCTAAGTAAATGAAAGAGCAAGACCAAACAATGATCATCCACTACACATTGTGGTATTTTAATGTTGATGAGTTGTGCTCTTTTAGTGCTACAGTGCTGCATATTCTTACCAAACAATTGAAACGCTGTATCATCAGTCAGGGTTAGGGTTAGGGGTTAGAGGTTAGGGTTAGGGTTAGGGTTAGGAGTTAGGGTTAGGGGTTAGAGTTAGGGTTAGGAGTTAGGGGTTAGGGTTAGGGTTAGGAGTTAGGGTTAGGGTTAGGGTTAGGGTCAGGGGTCAGGGTTAGGAGTTAGGGTTAGGGTTAGGGGTTAGGGGTTAGGAGTTAGGGGTTAGGGTTAGGGTTAGGTTAGGGTTAGGGTTAGGGTTAGGGTTAGGGTTAGGAGTTAGGGTTAGGGGTTAGGGTTAGGGTTAGGGGTTAGAGTTAGGTTAGGGGTTAGGGTTAGGGTTAGGGTTAGGGTTAGGGTTAGGGTTAGGGTTAGGGTTAGGGTTAGGGTTAGGGTTAGGGTTAGGGTTAGGGTTAGGAGTTAGGGTTAGGGTTAGGGTTAGGGTTAGGGTTAGGGTTAGGGTTAGGGTTAGGGTTAGGGTTAGGGTTAGGGGTTAGGGGTTAGGGTTAGGGTTAGGGTTAGGGTTAGGGGTTAGGGTTAGGGGGGTTGGGTTAGGGTTAGGGGTTAGGGGTTAGGGTTGGGGTTAGGGTTTAGGGTTAGGGGGGGTTAGGGTTGGGTTAGGGTTAGGGTTTGGGTTGGGTTAGGGTTGGGGTTAGGGTTAGGGTTAGGGTTAGGGTTAGGGTTAGGGTTAGGGTTAGGGTTAGGGGTTAGGGGTTAGGGTTAGGGGTTAGGGGTTAGGGTTAGGGTTAGGGTTAGGGTTAGGGTTAGGGTTTGGGGTTAGGGTTAGGGTTAGGGGTTAGGGTTAGGGGTTAGGGGTTAGGGTTTGGGGTTAGGATTAGGGTTAGGAGTTAGGGTTAGGGGTTAGGGTTGGGGTTAGGCTTAGGGGTTAGGGGTTAGGGTTAGGGTTAGGAGTTAGGGTTAGGGTTAGGAGTTAGGGTTGGGGTTAGGGGTTAGGGTTAGGGTTAGGAGTTAGGGTTAGGGTTAGATGTTAGACGTCCTCGTGGATAACCAAGGTGCTCTTTGGCAAACTGCACATCAGTTCACAGTTTACATGTTTCACATCAGCAGATAAACTAATAAACTAATAAACATCAATTTTATCAGTCAAGGTAGCTGTAAACCAAACCTCCAAACTAATTCATTGATTATATTCCAGTCGCACACACTACTGACTCCAGTTAGCTCTTGTTGATGTCTATGGTTTTGTTCCTCTTTTCTTCCAGCTCTGTGAATGTTTAATAAATGACTTCAGTTAAGACACAAGAAATCATAAATGTGTTTTTTCAGCTTAAGGCCATTACGTTTATCGGTTATTGTGACTTATGAAGACAAGATCACATTTTATGGCTGATTTTATGGCAAAATACAACTTTTTTCTCAACTTGGCATTCATATTTAACTAACGCATCAAATGTGGCCACGGCTTTATGAAATTAAGTCCAGTGGTCGGTGTGACGTGTATGTTCAACCTCTCATGAACCGTGTGTTTTGTTGGCTGGGTTTGCGGGTCGTACTGTCCTCCTGGATATGCTCACTGATCCAGTTCTGATGTGCAGGTTGAGGATCATCCACCTGGAGACGGAGCTGGCACGTCGAAACCAGGAGTTTCACGCCCAGGAGCTCCAGCTGCAGCATCTCCAGAAGGAGCTCGAGGCCAAGGTCTCCCAGATCGAGAAGCTCCAGGATGCCATCTGCTACAACAAAGGTCTGGCCGGCCCCCCACCCCCCCTCTGCCACCACAGCTGTCGCTGCAGCCTCAGCGCCATCAACCAGGGTCCCAGTCGTTTCCACCGGGTGGCCGTGGAAGTCCACCGCCGGCTCAAAGCGAAGGAAGGCGTCTCTGCGGAGCCCACCTCTGAAAACTTCTGCGGAGGGTTCAGACCGGCACACATTTCCCCGGCAAAGGCCGTCCGCAAAAAATCACAGTAAGTTCAACTCACAAAATCGACTTTGAATCAGAACAAAAATGGATAAATAAAGCTTTATGAAGCATTGTCTAGCTTTCACGGTGTCCCGTCCCCAGTTTTAAACTAAGTTCTGTTGATTTAACAGTTACATGTATCACCGAACGGTAGGCCGACTGCTGCATTTAAATGGAGGAAACTTTGACAGCTTGCATCATTTTAATATGGATGACTTTGTAAAAAAAGGAACGTACATGCAACTACTGCTCATTATTGTCAGCAGGAAAGAACAACAAGAGGGCATCTGACAGCTCACAAAGGCATGTTACCACAGGTAACACCAGATTAGATTTTTAAATTTAGATGAGCTATAACAACAAGCCAGCAGTCATTGGGTGCATTTACATGGGAAGTTTAATTCCTCTTTAATTCAGAATTAAAGTTAAAGCCGAATAAAAGTTACCATGTAAACACTTAATTCCATATGAAAATGTCAATTCCGAATTAACTTAATTCCAAAGTAAGTGGCTGGTTTATTCCCATTTTAATTCCGCATTAAGTAATTCCGCGGTCATGTATACACTCATTCCTCTTTAAATTAATTCCCGTCTTTCTGCGCATGCTAGTTCTCTTGCCCGTCTGTCGCGATGACGCTTATATTCCACGCTGGGCTTGTTTTCAAAACGGCAGCACGCAGTAAACGGTGTTCAAGAGCAGAGACGATTTATTTAATAAATAGCTTGGAGGAACTGGAAATAATTAAAAGAACAGATGGCAGGAAACATAAAAATTGTGAGCTTTTCAAAGCGGCCAGGTTAAATGAAGGAGGTTTCGCAGATAGAGACGCCACCCAGGTCAAAAATAAGTGGAATGTTGTTGCTAACCAGTTAGCTAAGTTTGTTTTCTTCCGGTAGACGTAAAGACGTCCGCCCCCCCATCCAATCAGAACCCTTCCCAACCCCCAGACCTAAAGCGGAGTTGGATAAAGCCGAACTAACGTGTTTTCCATGTAAACCTTAATTCGGAATTACTATTTCCATGTAAACTCGAAGGAAAATAGTTTAATTCGGAATTATTTAATTCCTAATTTTAATTCCGAATTAAAAAACATCATGTAACCGCAGCCAGTGTACGATATGGAAAACTGAAGCTGTCGTCAAGTGAACTAGCAGTAAAGATTAAAGATTAAATATTAAAGATAGACTGGAATGAGGATGGTCCACGAGTCACTTCCTGTTCTCGAGTCCTATTTTTCTCATCTGTAATCTTGAATAATAACATAAAACTAACATGAGCAACATTAAAAAAAAAAAAAGATGAGAGAATATGGAAAATGCAAACAAAAATTTAGACACCTGTGTTAACCCAAAATATTTCCTTTTTTTTTTTTTCATTTGTTAATATACATCTGTTTTCACATTTCAGACCTGCAACACATGAATAAATAAATGAATAAAATGAAAGACTTGAGCGTAGGCACTTTAAAATATAATTCTTCAAAACTGACCTCAGATTTATTTGATAAAAGTATAGTGCAGCAGAAAGTCATATTTGTGCATCCTCAGGATGAAGAGCTTGTATTGCAAACAGTCACAGCAAAACTGTATTTCAGTGCAGTTGGGTCATCAGTCTGGAGGTGTGAGTCCAGAGCGCTCTGTTGCATTATAAAGTGGCTGTGGAGCGTGTAGAGTCTTTACAGGTGTTGGTTGCTCTCCTGAGGCATTAGAGCACGTTTTTCTGCTGTAGTTATAACCATAGACATATATAGAGATAGACGCCGCATTGGTTGTTTGGAACGAGAAATGCAGGCCGCCATCTTGGACCGGTCATTCTCTGGGATTATAACCGTAGTAGTATTACCGTACGTCGAGTCGCAGCACAAGTGAGAGAACATGCCTGAACATTGTGTGGGATATTCCTGCTCCATCAGAAGCAGGGCTCAGGGGATTACTTTTCACAAGTAAGATGTAACATATTTTTCGGTCTAAAAGACGTCTAATAAATGTCTAATAAACATCTAACGGTCCCTAGACGTCTGGGCTAAAATTCGGTCTACCACTGGTCTAAATGAAAGTTTTAGACTAGCCGTTTCTAAATCTAAACTACATTGTACATTGATCAATGACTGTTGAAAATGTTTTAATGTAACAGGGGACAGATTGAGATGTTGGTCAGATTATAGCTAATAAGGAGAATAGCAAAAATGAACGTCAATTCAGTCAATAGCATAATGAAATAAACAATAAAAAAATAGGGAAAACAGCAATAATAAACTGTCAATTCAAGCAAAATATAACAGCATGATAGGACTAGCCTACATTAAGGAGAATAGCAGTAGGCTAATGAACAGCAATGTCAAATTAATAAAAAGCCTAATGAAAATGGAATAAAACTATACAAACCATAAGGCATTAAAAGTGCTAAATGAACTAAGTCCATGTTGTAGCCTAAGTCTTTAGACCCTCTTAAAAGACCCTACTTAAAAGGCTACTAGCCTATAACAGGAACGGAGATGTTCATTATATTACTAAGCTCACTATCAATATTAAAATACGCCAAACCATGTGTCATGTATCAAAGCTACATTTATGACCTTTGCAGCAAAAGAAAAAAAAACGCGTGAAAATCAGTTCGTTTCGTGAGGTATGATTAAATACATTGACGGCACACCTGCCAAACAAATAACACTGAGCGGAGCAGGTGACCGGTCCAAGATGGCGGCCCCAAATCTGGTCAGCGCCAGTAGGGAGTAGGGTTCGATGCGGCGTCTATCTCTATATATGTCTATGGTTATAACCCCTGTAGTGTTTTCCTATCGGCTGTGGAACCACGAACAGATACGACACACTTCCATGTTCTCAGATTTTTTTCAACGTGTTGAGCCTTCTCCAGTAGTACGGCGGTGTTGGACGTCCGTGAGAGAGCATCTGAAATATGCATCCCCGAGGATTTGAAGCTTGAAATCCTTTCCACACTCTCCCCCGTTGATGGAAGCTCAACAATGAGCCCCTTTGTTTTCCCTGTGGTACGAGCCGTTTTCCACTTCTGCTCTGGAGGCCGATTCACCACAATGAGAGATCAGCACAATCACTGTTGTATCATCTGCAAACTCTATGTCGGTATTAGAGTTTATGAACAGTCATAAGTGACAGTAGAGTAAGTGGTTAGGGTTACCAGGGACAGCGTACAACCTTATGGCTGTATTGAGGGTTTTGGAGGAGGCGCCAGATAACCCACCTGTGGGCGTCCTGGCAGGAAGCTGAATATTTAGTTTGAATTTAATCTATTTTTCCATTCTTTTTGGACATTTTTGGAAATGATGTGGTCTTAAAAGCAACATATGTTTCTCTAAAATCTCTGTGTACTTTTCTGCATTAATGTTGCAGAAGTGGAAATGAGAGCCTGGATTTTGGACCTGTTGCTGATAAGAATCTGGATGCTCCTTTTCTTCTTTGGTCACAATCACTATTTCTTTAAAAAAAAAAAAAAAAAAAAGTCTGGAATTCAAATTCATCTGACCACAGTAAATATTTCAACCAGTTAAGATAAGATAAGATAAGATAAGATAGAACTTTATTGATCTCACGACGGGGAAATTTGTGCGTTATCACAGCTCAATATACAGAAAAAACAAAAATAAACAATATATAAACAATATATATATAAACAGAAGAGGAACAAATATATACAGTAGAAAAAAATTTGTAAACAACACTATGTACAGCAGCAATTTACAGCAGCAAGCATACACAGTATGCAGTTATGGGTGGAGGGTTGTGGAGGTATTCAGATAAATGAATAAATACATTTATTAGTTGGCCCCAGATGTTGACACTGACTCTGGACAAGGTTATCATCAGACATTTTTTTTTTTTTTTTTGCACACTAACAGCTCTTTAGTACATTACCTGACAAAGGTTTCCACAGTAATCACTGGCGTGTCATCTGAGGGATCAGAGATCACAGGTGCCCACTTTAGACTTTCTCACTTGACCTTTACCCTCTGAAATGCCTCCAGATTCATTGTATGGTTTAATGATAATATGAAGTAACGGTATTTGTTCATCTGAAGTAGATTGTTTTTCAGCATTCCCAAACATTTGTTAACAAAGTGGGCTCCTCTTTGCTGCATTCACCACATGTTTGAAATAGCTTTAATTGCATGTCTGCACCAAACTTCACCAAATTCACTTTTTTCAGTTATGTCACAAGCCTGAAATACAAAAATGGATGTATGTTAACGAATTAAGTGTATATGACTGGATGAAACGTGATCTATCTTAACTGTCAGAGGCTTGAACCAAGGCAACTGGACTTCCTTTGTCTTTGTTCGTGTTTCACCTTCCACACAGAAAGCATCAGTAGTTCAAAATGCTTTCTGGATGGAAGGTGAAACGTCTTCACGAACAAAGGAAAATGAGGTCTTGAGTCAAGCCTTTGAGAGTTACCATGGAGTCTGCAGCAGCGTATGAACTATCTTGGGTTTCTACTGTCTGCAAAGAGACGAAACACAAGGTAAATGTAAGAATCACAGGTTCCATTGTCGTTCAAACAGTTTGAGCCACTATCATCGTCACAAACAGAATATCATTGGCAGAAGGATGTGAGAGCTCCTGCGAGCTTTTGTTTTTACCCTCCTTATCTGAGAGGCTTCATTAGCATGGCGGGATAATAATGAGACACAATGAGACACGATCTAAATGCTGAGACCGGGTCATTACGGGCTTCAGTTACACAACCTATGCTTGCCTACAGCTCCCAGAACCAATCAGCATCTCCCTTCTGACTGGGTGCAACGGTACATCATCCGTGTGATGTGGTAATGAGGTACGCAGGATAATCTGCTGAATGAATTAAGATCACACATAGGCCTCGTGAGGTAGACGACTCTGAAATATGCAATCCTTATAAATATGTAAAATATTGTCAAAATATGAAGAGTGGAAATGCAGGGGGACGACAGTGAGGTAGACAAATATACAAGCAGAATGTACTGTTTGAGCAAAACAAGACTTTACCCAGTATGTTCCTCAAATTCATAGCTGCATATATAACACTGTGTCATTAAGATATCCGTTCCAATTTAGTTGAGTTCGCAGTGATGGAGGAAAAGGCTATTTAAAGATAATTGCTTCAATGAAACCGAAGTACAGTGGTTTGGACATCTGGATAAACTGGAGGTTTTGAGTTACAGTGACTGACAAAGGAAGAATGGGGTGAATAATATCCTGAAAAGGAGATCTCTGAGGACATACAGTCATGAAAAAAAATTATTAGACCACCATTTTTTCTTCACTTTCTTGTTCATTTTAATACCTGGTACCACTAAACGTCATCATGTGACTAAAACAGACAGAAAAGAAAACACTGAATGCATAAAAGCAGTGTTTTTGGAAGTACAACGCCATAGCTATTGATGTAAAAACTTAAGTGATTTAGGTTATAATCAAGAAAACCATGGAAAATGGTAAGATATCAGCTCTTAAATAAAACTCTTATGAGCAATCTTTGTGGTTATCGTTATGTTTGTCCAAACAAATGTACCTTTAGTTGTACCAGGCATTAAAATGAACAAGAAACTGAAGAAAACAAGGGTGGTCTAATAATTACAGTAGCTGAGCCACATGAGGCTGGAAAAGGGTACAAAGTCATCTCAAAGTGTTTAGACATCCACCAGTCCACAGTTATATAAACTGTTTATAAATGGAGACAGTTTAGTACTGCGGCTACTCTTCCTAGAAGTGAATATCTAACCTGATTGACTCCAAAGACAAAACACAGAATCCTCAACTAAAGACATGAAGACATCACTGTCACAGGAAACATCTCTGTTCATGAGTCATGGAAGTCATTGAACAGGCAGGATAAGAACTGATAAAACAAAAGTTGAATCGTTTTGAAAGAATAGCCAGCACTACGTACGGAGCAGAAAGAGAACGGCTTTTCAACATCAAAACATCATCCCTGGGGTGAGGCACGGTGGAGGGAGCATCATGATTTGGGCTTGCTTTTCTGCCTTTTCTGCCTGAGCCACTTGCCATCATGGGGTGAAATCAATTCCCAAATTTATCCCAAATCTCCACCAGGATCGTATCAGGATGGGCGTCCACCAGCTGAAGCTTAGCAGAAGTTGACCAACGCAACGGGACAATGACCCAAAACATGCAAGTAAATCCACCACAGAATGGTTTCAGGAAAAAGAACATCCAGCCTCTGGAGTGGCCCAATCAGAGCCCAGACCTTGACTTGGAGGGAACCATTCACACCAGACATCTTACAAATGTCTGAACTGGAACAGTTTTGGGAAAAATTCCTCCTGAACGTTGTGCAGCTCTGATCCAGAGATCCTGGAAGTCAGTCAGTCATTTCTGGAAAAAAAAAGGAGGCTTCAGCAGCTCTTAACTCCAAGGCCTCTCTTCCTTTGCCTCCAAAACTGAGAATGTTTAATATGTGTTGAGTGAAGACACTATAAATTATACTTAAGCATAAGAAGATCAGATCATATTTTGTGACAAATGAATGCAAGAAAGAGTAGATTTCAAAGGTTTCACATACTTGATAGAATTACATCCTGATACTTGACATGGTTTGTTTTTTTTGGTTTTTTGTTTGTTTGTTTTCACCACAGCACCAGGAGGCTCATCAATGATGCCATCATGACCAATGATTTCCTGAAGAAACTGGAGCCCCAACACACGAGGGAGATGGTGGATTGTATGTATGAGAAGGTTTACACGGAGGGACAGCTGGTGATCCAGGAGGGCGAAGCTGGAAACTACCTCTACGTCCTGGCAGGTCGGCTCAGCAAACGTCTGTGGAATAATGTTCTTTCACCAGCTGGAATAGAAAACAAAAGTCACAGAGTCAACTGTTGTGTTCACAGTTTAACCTTATCAGCAAAGTTTTTCTTTGGTTGGCTCATTCTTCAAAGAAAAAAAAAAAAAGCTACAGGATCCTGTCAAAATATTCAACTCTGCTTCTGGAAGTGATGGTGCTGATGGAGCTGGAGTTTCACTGAGCTGTCATTGGGAATCACTTCCAGCCTGGAGGTTTCCCAGTGTTGTGTGCCAAAGATCTGCCAAATCTTCTCTGTCAATGCCGAACAGCATTTTTTTTTTTTTTTGCTGCTACTATTGACTCTTGTTCTGAGCTTCAGGTAGCCCCAGGTGCTGATAATCAGGTCCCAGTTGTCGGTTGGTGTCTGCTCCAAGAATCGGCGTGCCACGTTAGACTGATTTCGACGGCAGCCGTGCAGCAGAAATACTTCAAGATGGACGACCAGGCTGCAGTATTATTTGGAGTGAGCCCGAGTACCATCTGCAAACTGAAGGCCAAACTCCATATAACGGGGGGAAGTCAGAGACAGGCCATTAAATGGGCTTCCACAAAAGACCGTTTCCTTATCCCGTCGGCACGTTGGAACTGTAGGCAAATTTACAAATTTGCAGTCAGGGTTTGCAGGGCGACGTGTGCCCGGCAGCTCTCTGCCCAGATGATCCAAAACTAACTTCACGTGGCCGATCTCTGGGTGCATAAGATGGCCAGGAGGCCTGGCCTCAACCCACCGAACACTGGTGGCATCAGCTCGGGTGTTCGGTTCCTGCCAGGGTGCCCAACACAACCACGCTGACAGACTTGCAACAAACGCTGGTTGAAGAATGCCAAACCACAGCAGTCATAACCCTAACCAGCATGAGGAGGAGGTGCCAGACTGGGACTGAGGCTGTAGTGGTTCCTGTATGTTAAATGAGTCAAACAGAATAGTTAATTATCCCAATAGGTCTCGTTTCTTCAGATATCAATCATCCAATCAACAAAACAACATTCAATAAGAGTGAATAGCAGAAAAAAGAACTGCTTGGCATTGGCAGAGAAGATTTGGCGAATCTTTCATGGGCACAACCCACAAACTCAGCTCTGCTTCCCTCTAAGATTTATTCCCAGGAAGCATTGTTACAACAAATAAATAATCTACCTAACTTAATTATTTTTTTTCTGTGCTTAGTTTAAATAGTTTAAAAAAATATAAATTACCAGAATTTGTGAATATACTATATGCCTTGCAAAAGCATTTTTTCCTCTTGGCAGATTTTCCTGTTTTTTTGCATTTAATTTGAATTATATTCAATGGAACAACACAAAATTGTGAAAGTTGATCAAATGAAAATGTTTTAAAAGAATCAAATAAAATAAATTATTTTTATAATTTCAAAAATCTTGAGGAAAGAAAAAAATAAGCTGTTAAGTGGTGTTCGCATAATGTGTTCAAGCTAAAAGAGGTCTGGTGCTCCCAGTTAAAGTTCACCCGTATGTAATCTGTGTCACGTGAGTTCAGTGAATATAAACCTGTTCTTAAATATGGAGCCCCTGTTTGGGTCATTATTCAATAAATAAATGAGTCTATTATTATGAAATACAGGTGTTTATTATTATGAAATATTTCCCATTATTATGATAATGGTTTTGTTTTTCATAAGAATGAGCTTTTACATAATAATGGCTTTGTTTTTCATAAGAATGATTTGTGTGTCAATCACAGCAGAGAGGGCGGAGCCATTTATGTGATTGGCTGCTCTTTCATTCAGGCATAAGCAACAGAACAGTGAATATCGATAGTGGGTGAGAGGTGCAATGTATATACTCCAGGCCAGTAGGTGGCAGAATGCACCTCAGTTTACGGTTAAAAGTTGACATCAACTAAAAAAAGCCATAGCTACAATCGGACTAGGAGCGCACCTTGATGACGCCACGGCCCGCTGCTAACGGGACCTCACGGCCAAAACTAGTCGATGTCAGAGCGTAGAATGGAGAAGAATCAGCCAATGAGCATGCAGGTCAACCACTGGTCCCGCCCACTGGCAAAATGTCATTATTATGTAAAAGCTCATTCTTAGATTAAAAAAAAGCCATTCTAAAATTAACTATTATGCTATATAATAATAAAAATATATTTCATAATAATTAAATTTTTTTTCATAATAATGGGAAATATTTCATAATAATGGATACGTATTTCATAATAATAATAAACACCTGTATTTCATAATAATAGACTCATTTATCCATTGAATTATGACCCAAACGGGGCTCCATACTACCACCAAACACCATGAAGACCACAGAGCTCTCGTAACTGCTCAGGGAGAACCAGAAATAACGTTTCCTGTCCACTGCAAACCCAGCAGCTCTCACCACTCCGAGAACACCAGAACCACATTAAAGCTTGGTGAAATAGATTTAAATATATTGGAATGACCCGTCGAGGCCCAGAACCTCAAAATAAACGGTCTGACCTAAAGAATGTCGTTCACCAAAAGAATCCATCCAACTTTCCAACTGGAAGGAGCTGAAGACTTGCAGCTGTGAGAGCTGCAGAAGGTGGCGCTACGTAGCACTTGACTGATAGAAAAAAATGTTTTCAATCTTCAAATCTGTAAGATATGATGTGTAAATCAAATGATGGAAACAAAAAAATAAATTAAATAAATTCCACGCTGTCATGCAACAGAACAGGAAAAACACCAAGGTGACTAATAATTTTGCCTGGTACTGTTAGCAGCTGCTGTTTAGCTCAGATGCTAGCTTGCAAACTGCCAAGCATTTGCAGCCTAGTCGGCTACAGCCCTCAACCATCTGAACGATGAATCTTTTTTTTTTTTTACACATATTTTTATTAGGAACCAAAGCATTACAAAAATCTAACTTGAAATTACAGGGATGCGTTCCCCAGTGGTTTTTCCCCATTTTTTAGGAACGGTGTGCCAGAACAGGAACAGTGCAACACCTTCCTTCCCCATCCCACCCAACCCAGAAAACTAAAAAAAAAACAAAAAAACAAAAAAACAAAAACATAAAAATAATGATAGCAATAATCTCAACAGTAATAATAATTATTATTGTTATTATTATTATTATCTCAACAGTAATAATAATAATGATAATAATAACTATAATAATAGTAGCAATAATGATTAATATTATTATTATTATTATTAATAATAATAATAATTAATATTAATTATTCAAATTAAATTAACCTATTAAAATTAAATTAATATTATATTAAATTAATATTAATGATGATTGTAATAGTAAAGACAGTAGTAATAAAAATAATAGATGAAAAATAAATTAATTAATTAACAGAAGCAAAAGAAGTGAACGATGAATCTGAATGTACCTGCAACGATGAATATTAATATGAGCTGTTTCATTTCTATGTGCACAATCGTGCAAGCACATTTCTGATAGTCGCTACAGCAGAACTCTCACACTAACATACTGTACACATGTGATAATAAACTTTCCAACATTTGAATGATGTGATCGAGGATCAAGGATGAAGATTGTATGAGTGTTGTCTTTCTTCCTGGTTGCTCAGAGGGTTTGCTGGAAGTCATCCAGAATGGAAAACTGCTGGGGGAGATGCTACCTGGTACGGCGTTTGGAGAACTGGCGATACTCTACAACTGTAAAAGAACAGCCACAGTTAAAGGTGAGAGAAAGTAGCTCCGCCCCCAGAAAAGGACCCTTCATCATTCTGGTCCGGGTTTTATTTTTAATCAGTCTGACAGTCTGTCGGTTACCATGGCGATGGCCTCGGCTCATTTTCTGTGTAGATTGGCATTTTGTGCTGCTTTAAGCCTGTCTGACAGAGCTGTTTCTGTTAATGACTGTGTTTCAATCTACATGTGAAGTAGCCAACTGAGTTTAAATAAAGAAAACTCTGGAAGTGTTAATGATAAATAACTTTATAAGCAAGGTGCTTAAGGATTTCACATCTAGAGTGAGTTGACAGCCGTTATCTGATCTGTTGTCCCTGCTGTGGTGGGACACGTCAGCAGATCTTACATACTGTACAAAGGTGCTGATTTTTCATCCTTACAAACATTTTCGGAGCTAGTACGAGGAATTTGTTTGACTTTTCTCTCAAAGGCGTGATGACAGAACCGTTTAAATGTAAATAGGTGGTTAATTGTAACGCTCTAATCCAGCTCTGTCACAGTCTCACATCTGGGTGCTGGACCGCCAGACCTTCCAGACCATCATGATGAGGACCACACAGGCCCGACATGAAGAGTACTTCAGCTTCCTGAGGAGGTAAAGAAGCGTTGATGAGCTGCTAGATGGACACAGTCAAAGTAAAGGTCTATTTCTTAAAAGGATGAAGTTTTTTTTTTTTTATTATTTTCTGTACAAGCAATTGACTTTAGTTTTTAAATTGCATTCTGTACATCTACGAAAAAGAAGGTTGTGTTTTTTGCACTTTATTGTAACTCTGCTGCGATGAACCGTAGATGCAGCAGCTGTGAGCGTGTGCACGAGTGCAGCAGCTGAGGTATGCTCGCAGCCACGGCCATTGTTTCCTGTGTTTGCGCAGCGAGAGAGTAAGAGCATTCTTTGGACTTCACCGTGGAGCTGCGAGGCCCGAGAGCCTCAGTGCACTAAACAGAAAGTAAATGAACCCTTGGAGTCGACATCTGAGTCAATTCTCCTGTGACTTCAACGAACTCTTTCAGTGTCTCTGGATCATATGGAGCCCCGTTTGGGTCATAATTCAATGAATAAATGAGTCTATTATTATGAAATACAGGCGGTTACTATTATGAAATACGTATCCATTATTATGAAATATATGTGTATTATTATGAAATATTTCCCATTATGAAAAAATTTAATTATTATGAAATATTTTTATTATTATTTAATCTTAGTTTAATGCATAATGGTTTATTTCAGGCTTTTTTTTTTAATCTAAGAATGAGTTTTTACATAATTGCTTCCTTTTTCATAAGAATAAGCTTTTATATAATAATGACATTTTGCCAGTGGGCGGGACCAGTGGTTGACCTGCACGCTCATTGGCTGATCCTTCTCCATTCTACGCTCTGACATCGACTAGTTTTGGCCGTGAGGTCCCGTTAGCAGCGGGCCGTGACGTCATCAAGGTGCGCTGCTAGTCCGATTGTAGCTATGCTAGCTTGGACTGAGCTACGGGAAACCTTGACCAGGTTAGCAGACAATATCGAAAATGATAATTTATCAGGTGATATTATTTTGACCCGATTTGATGATTCACTGTTCTGTTGCTTATGCCTGAATGAAAGAGCAGCCAATCACATAAATGGCTCCGCCCTCTTTGCTGTGATTGACACACAACTCATTCTTATGAAAAACGAATCCATTATTATCTAAAAGCTCATTCTTATGAAAAACGAAACCATTATCATAATAATGGAAAATATTTCATAATAATAAACGCCTGTATTTCATAATAATAGACTCATTTATTCATTGAATTATGACCCAAACGGGGCTCCATAGGATCAGAGCTCCAAAACATTCAGGAGGAATTTTGGACCGTTCCTCTGTCCAGAAGAGCTTCAGCTCAGCCTCATTTGTGGGATATTTGGTATGAACGACTCCCTGGAAGCTCATTCAAACATTAAAACCAAAAAAAACAATACAAACTTTTTCTGTTTTAGGTCAGTTAGGAGTCGTATTATTCTTAAAATGTCAGAATAATGAAAGAGAATTTAAGAGAATTTTCATCTTACAGCATCAAAGGTTTTAAAACATTTGGGTTTGCTCATAAGTGTGTAGAACGGATCAAAAAAATGCTGCTCTGAGGCCAACTTTTAAATGCATAAAAAGGTTTATTACAAATAAGAGAA
Source organism: Hirundichthys speculiger (assembly GCA_018398805.1). Lineage (NCBI taxonomy): Eukaryota > Metazoa > Chordata > Actinopteri > Beloniformes > Exocoetidae > Hirundichthys > Hirundichthys speculiger. Next base: position 403,927 of record JAGFBZ010002607.1, on the reverse strand, counting down.
GGCAGCAGTCTGGGATCTTCCTGAGCCTCGATCCTGGAACAAAGGACGGTTCAGCCTTTATAGATGACCCGGCTGGATCTGTCTCTTACCCATGTAACCAGTTAAAACATCCTTTGACAGGTTTATGTGTAGGCGAGCTAGTACATCTCTCTATTCTATACAATGTTCTGACAGCAGACGTAGTTTCACACCAACGTCATCCCAGAATCCAACTCCTAAAAAGGAATGAACCTATTCTGAGAATCTCTGAACTCTTTGACTCCAAGAAACGATCAGACACGACATGTTCAAGAAACACACGAGAAATTATATTTGTGTCTTCGTGTGTTATCAGCTTTAATCGATTGTATTTGTCGATTGTTGTGACTTAGATGATCGTATCACCTTTACTTATTTATGCCAGTCTGTCTTCACATTCCAAATACCTCAAAAATATTCTGTCTTTATGTATTCTTTATTTCTTTTAAATTCAAGAGATTTAAAAAAAAAAAAAAATCCTTCTAGTCACTCAATCAGTCAGTCAAAGATCTCTAATTAATAATTTTGTGCAACAACTTTAACTGATCGTCTTTTTTATTTTTGCTGTCTGTTTTTTTTTTTTCTTCAAGTGTGTCTCTGCTCCGAGATCTGCCCGAAGAAAAACTGGTCAAGATCGTCGATTGTCTCGAAGTGGTGGGTTTATTTATTTGTTTGTTTATTCGTGTATTTATTGTCTTTATGGAGAGTAAAGCATTTGTGGGTTGTTCTTTTCTTTTCAGGACTCTTTTGAAAAAGGGGAGTACATCATTCGAGAAGGAGAAGAGGGAAATACTTTTTTTATCATCGCGAAAGGAGAGGTATGATGAAACATACACTCATGAAAATGTATTTATACTCTAGAACAGTGTTTCTCAACCTTTTTTCAGGCGAGGCACCCTTTAAATTCATGAAAAATCTGAAGGCACCCTAAACTTTTTCTCTCTATTTTAATGTAGGTTAACATTGTCACACATGTTTCAGAGGATCAACAAATACAATGCACATGTAACAAACCACACACATTATATTATTATCCGTGTTTATATTATATTACTTTAATTAATTTATTAATTTTGCTTATTTTGCATACTGTTAGATGCATTTCTGCGGCACCCCCAAGGGGGGCGCACGGCACCCCAGGGTGCCGCGGCACCCTGGTTGAGAAACACTGCTCTAGAATATTGCACATTTATTGCATGTATTCTGTAGTTAACACATGTAACTCCAGTCTTACATCTTTGCAGCTGCTACTGCAGTCACAAAGCACATCATGGAAACTTCCTGACATTTTTTATATAAGTAAGGAAGTGTCTCACTACTTTTTGGGGGTTTTTAAAGATATTTTAAACACATTATTTAGGCTCGGGGGGCGCCGGTTCCAGATCGCAAATTTTGATTGTCATTAACCGCGAAAAGTAAGGGATCACTGTATACAGATTGCGATAAAATCCGTGTTCTGGTTCTGATCCGGATCAGCCTTTGAAATTTGATAGAGGTTCCCAATGTCAATTTTGGTCAATAATTAACAGAGATATTGAGAAACAAAATTTTCGACCCTATTGATCGTAATGTTATCGAAAATTTGAAAGTGATCCAGAATCCAGGATTTCTTCTCGATCACAGCCAAAATGAAATCAGTTCTTCCTTTTCACATTTCTGACAACTCCGGAAACATTTCATTCAAAATCCATCCATAACTTTTTCAGTTATCTTGAACACAGACAGCCAGATAAACGCCACCGAAAACATCACCTCCTTGGCGGAGGGTAAAAAAGTTCCACCGGCGTGTCTTCATCCCCCATCATGGTCTTCCTCTACTCCCAAGTAGCTTGAGACCATGTTGTACAGCTTCTCCTGCGCCCGTTCCTGTTCACCTGTCCTGCACCCTACCTGTTGTACAGCCTGCTGACGCCACCTGTGGCCTCCTGCGAAGCTGCAAAGCTGTGAAGCTGCAAAGCTGCAAAGCATTCCTGCCAAAAAAGGCCAGAATGAGAGAAGCTATATTTTCAGTCATATGTAGTTTGATGATTTATTTATTGCCAGCACCAGACAACACAGTGACATTCTCAGTTAAAATGGAAGTAGGACGATGGATGTGTGGGAGAAGAAAGCATCTAAAACAACATGGCAGCCTTCTTTGATAACTGTTACTCTTATCACACGTAGGTGCTGCTGAACCTCAAATTAATTCATTTTTCTACTCGTGTAGGTCACAGTCACACAGAGCACAGAGGGATTTGCTGAACCTCAGGAAATCAAGACCTTGGGAGTCGGAGACTACTTTGGAGAGAAAGCTCTCATCAGGTACAGCAGTGGACAAGATTTTAATCTCAACAGTAAAGCAGATGCAGCGCTGTGTGAGCCTTCCTGGTTCCATGCCATTTTCTTTTATTAGGATTTAATATTATAATTTTAGTTGATGATATTTGCTCAGGGGTCAAGCTCTGGGTCTCTGAAGACAATTTGTTTTGAATTGACTTTATACAAAAAAAAGTTAAATTACATTACAAAGAGGGCTCATGAATACAAAGTGTTCACAACAATCTTTATAAACAGTAAATGGGAATAAAAATACATGTTATGAAGGAACTCAGATCAACCCTGTGTTGAAGAGCTGCGCTCGTGTATTCTTATTCTTATTTATTAATTTAAAGGACAATGTGCAGGTACATTAAAAAGATGGCTGCACCAGAGTTAGCCACAAGCTAATTTCCATCTGTAGTCCTTAACGTGTAAGCGGCGGGGCTCTGTGTGTCTGGAAATCCAAACCAGTCCTGAAAATATTCCAAAGAGGAACTGGATGGAGCTCCGGTCCAGCACCAGAGGCTGTTTAAAGCTAATATATAATATATGGGTCTTTCTCTTTAATAGAGCTCTACTAGCGCTACGTGCAAAAATACATACTTTGACTCAGTTATCAGAGATGATAATTAACTCATCAGAAAGTTTTCAGTGGAATATGTGACTCTTTCAGTGCACGTGTTAAAGGAAGCCAAACTTTAAAATAATGAGGTATGTGAATGCGTATTATCCAAAAAAGCCACCATTTAAGATCAAAAATTGCAGCGTGAAATGCATTCGCAGCACTTTGAAGTCGATTTTAATTCGACCAGAGAACAAGAACCATGTGGAAAAGATTAGATCAAATACAAATCTGACTCTTTGTGTTTGTGCATAACAAACACAAAGAGTCATTATTTAGACAAACAAAGCTGTTAAAGATGAATTCCAGTGACCAGAGTCGAACGCCTGGTCTTGGGTCAGATGACAGCGAGCTGTGCGTAGGGTTGCATTTATGGCTCAGAAAACAGCATTCTTTTATTTTTTTTTTATAAATGTTTTTATTCTTTCATTCAACAGGTAGAAGTACATACAATGAAAATTCAAGACTTTTTTTTTTTTTTCCACGAACAACAATCACATATTCCCTCCCACCCCCAGCCCCTCCCGGTCCTACAAAATTTAGCTTCAGATCAGTAATAGCACACATCCTTCCGTCTTAGTGTGAACAAACATGTGGATATAAATGTATACCGATAATTAAGAGTACATAAACATTGGAAAATAAAAAGAGCACCCCAGAACAAGACAGCTATAGTATCCTCAATGGATTGAGACACAAGGCAAGGAAGGAAAGGAAAAATAGACAGAGGCAGTTGTCAGAGGTAAACAACTCATCTGTCTTGTAGTGTTTTTAATTTAGTTATGTAATTAATCATGCAGCCCCAAACCAAATCAAATTTTCCAGGTGTCCCCCTCAGATTGTATTTAATTTTCTCTAGGTCTAAGTACAGCATGAGGTCCTTAAGCCACATCGAAGCTTTGGGGGCAGAAAAACAGCATTCTGTAACTTGTTCGTTGTATCACACTCATCTGAAAAGTGATCATTTAATGCTTATAAAAGCACCGGCCACAGATGATCCTTCATGTCACCGCAGCGTATCTGATCCTGGACCAGCAAACACTGGGTTCTGCAGGAATGACATCTGTGTGCGTCGCGATCTTGTTTTGTGCTTTCGTTGCTGAACTGTGTGTGTTTGCTCGCAGCGAGGACGTTCGCTCAGCCAACATCGTCTGCAGCGCAGATGACACCCACTGCCTGGTGGTGGACAGAGAGTGAGTAGATGTTGACATCACCAGTTGTGCTTGCAGCTTGTACAGGTTGAAAGTTGTCCCTCTCTTTCCCCCCCCCCCCCCCCCCCCCCCCCCCCGCCCCTCCAGCAATTTCAACCAAATGGTGGGAACGTATGAGGAGCTTCAGGCCTACCTGAAGGAATATGTGGAAGAACTCTCCAGAAGTGATGAGAGGAGGAACGCCCTGTAAGTGATTCAGTGTTATTAAATCACCACGTTTTAGAGGTGATTTATTTTAGATCTGGATCCAGATGTAACCAGATGTCCCGCGTCGTTCCCACCTCAGGCCTCAGATCGACTCCGTGGAGTCCCACGAGCTCCGGAGGCTGAAGGAGAGGATCGCTCAGCTGCCTGCCAACCAGCCTTTCCAGGAGCTAGAGGTCGTCGCCACGCTGGGCATGGGAGGGTTCGGACGAGTGGAGCTGGTGAGACGCAGCAGCATTATCACGACCAAACCATGTTGTCGGTTTAAAGTGGAAATAGATTGAAGAAATGTTGTTTCCTCAGACTTCATGCTGTCCAATATACACCTTTTCGACTTGAAAATTGTGGACATGCGCCCCCTAGTGGCCCCGCCATACCTGGAGTGTGCGGCGCTCCACCAACTAACCCAAACACAGCAGCGTGGAGCATCTGTTACTGATAACGCAGACATGTCTTGGATTGATGATGTTAGGCAGTGGCCTCCAGTTACAGATGAAGGTAGTTTATCGCTGTTTTTAATGATTGGTTATGGAAATAGCATGATCTATTCCGATAATAGATAACACTAAAAACTGTGGAACGCTGCAACGCTGGTTATAACTAACGTCAACAAAACCATAAAGATTATGCTACTGTAACGTTAACGCTAGCGGTAAATTAGGCTATGTGTTAATGTTATATTTAATTTGTTTTATCATTCTCCTAAGTCATTCATTCATTGATTTATAGGCTTGTGCTAGTACCGAGGGCTACAGTAGCCTCATACTGCTGTTCTTTCGGCCAGAATCGTCCGGGACTCTCAGCGAGACTATGAGTAGTACGAGATTGAATGTTAACGAAAACTCACCCGGCTGTATTTATTTGGAACAAAGTCCTTTCTGTTGATGTTTTTCACCCACGTCTTCCTAACTTCTTGTTCTGCAAATAAGGGCAGTATTCCTGCAGTAAAGGCTTGTGTACTTCGCATACTTTCTTCTTCCATTGTTGAATTTTCACGCCATTGTTGGCACAGTTTATGACGGAACATGTATTCCCACTCGACATTATAAAAATATATATTTGTAGAAAGAGAAAAACACTGGTTAATCTGCGAGCCGGTGAAAGTGTCGCTCTGACCTGGAGCCAGTCTCAAATACAACCCCGGTTACAAAACAGTTGGAAAGCAATGCAAAACATTTGAAAAAAAAAAAACAGAATGCAATGGCCTCCTGCTCTCATGAACCAACATCTTGTTCACAAAAAGCAGACAGAAAACAAATCAAATGTTGAAAGTAAGACATTTTTTCCATTTGTTGAAACATATTAGTTAATTCTGATGCTGCAACACATTAGAAAAGAAAACTGGGACATTACAGGGTCTGGCAGAGACGAGCAACCAGGACGGATCTGCGTTGAACAGATCAACTGATTAAGACATTAAGACATTTGTACAACCCTTAATCTCAAAGTGCTTTATTACAAGAAAAAGAACAGAAAAAAAACAGCATATTTAAAGGAGATTAAAGTATCAGAAGAGAAGAAACACATGTGAAAACATTAGAAATGTACAATAAGAAGAGGATGTGTATAACATTAGCACTATGCTATTAAACGAATGTCTTCTGCATTACATTTAGAAGATGACTGTGACGAGAGAGAGAGTCTGGAAGACATGATTATTTTACTGCTAAAGAATTGTTAATTCTTCATAGTATTTACAGATTTATAGTATTTATCTTTCTTTATTATTATTTTTGAGTGCTTAGTGAGCTCATACATCCTTTTAAAAAGGGAGATTTTTTCATTTCTATTTAGGAAAAATCTGTTAGTAAAATGTTACACATTCTTGTGTATTTGCACAGTTACATATTACAACAGTTAACACGTTATCCAGGCTTTGGGCCTCTTTTGACCTCGCTGTTGAGTTTGTAAGGTCGTGACTTCTAAGCAAAAAAAAATTGATGCTAATAAAACTGTTAGTTCCTCTTTTTTCCCCCAAATTAGAATCGATAAGAGAATCGATAAAGAATCGAATCGTTAAACAGTTTTGATAATAGAATCGGAAAAATCTTATTAATTCCCATCCCTGTTGATGCGTCCCTGCTTCAGTGCACCTGATTTAAATAACTACCTTACTTTTTTCTGATTTGGGGTTGTGTTCTTTTAACACCCAAGTAACACATGACTTTTGAACCATTTTAGGAAAAAAATGCATTTCCATGATACACACATTCAGCCAGTCTGAAAGCATCCATCACCTTTTCTATACCTGTATCATCCCATTCAGGGTTGAAGACTGATAAATGTCTCTCTGCTTCTATCCAGGTGAAGCTGAAGGGTGAAGACATCACGTTTGCTCTGAAATGTATTAAAAAGAAGCACATTGTGGACACCAGACAGCAGGAGCACGTCTACTCTGAGAAAAGCATCCTTCAGCAAATAAACTCAGCGTTTATCATCAGGTGTGAAGCACATCTAACATTCAGGTTCCAGAAAAGCAGCAACCACTGCTGTACTCACCTCATGTACTCGGACAAAAACTGGTGAATGGTTATGATGTTGCTAAGGACCAGCTGGAGGAATGATGGTGACCCACATTCCAGCTCTTTGCTGAGATTTATCCACACTGCAGCTTTAAAGGACAAAAGCCTTGTGTAAACAGTCTGTTGACTATTATTCAGAGAGGAAAGTTCAGCCAAAATGTGATGATCACTCTTTGTTTAGTTCGTTCTTCTTAGCCCCTTTACAACTTTAACAGTGTCATTGGTAAATAAAATATAATGCAAGACATTTTGGTTCTCAGAAGTCAAACTCAAACCCAGTCCAGCATCATAAATATTATGGGTGCACGATAATATCGGGCTGATAACAGGAAATTATGACATCATCCCGATAACTCTGATATCACGACGAATAGCCCCGATAACATATATATTTCTGTCAACACAGCAGTGCCTCGCTCCCTCTGAGCCTTAAATGACCGGCAGTGAATGTTATGTTCAAGTAACGTCGGCATAATCAGAAAAACAATTACTCAACAAGGAAAATCAAGAATACCCCCTCATGCCAGAAAACAACTTGTTAACTCGGTCATAATTTTGGTAATTGCTGACTTGGAATTGATTATTCGCAGTATTTTTCCACATGTTACACATAAAAAAAGAAAAAATCAAAAAGGCTGAAAGAACGACTAGAAACGAGGGAACGTGGGAATTTACGTTACACCTTGAATGCAGCCTGCAGCACAGCGCTGATCACAACAAATATGGCGGCGTGGATTTTCGTTAAAGTTTCAGAAGAAGATAGTTTGGTGGTTATTTGTGACGAATCCTCCGAGTGAATTCTACGAGGAGGGAAGCACAAGCTTTAATACGTAAAACCTGATCAGCCACCTACAACATAACAATCACTTCCATGGAGTTTTGAAATCACACTAACGTGAGCTAACGGAAGCAAATGCTAACGGGAGCAAGCCAGCAGCAGTCTCTCCTCTCCCTCATTCCTCTCATCTAAAGCTTCTAGGAGATTAAAAAATAAAAAACAAAAACTGCTGAACCTCATTTACTTTATTTAAAGGTATTAATTTAAATGGAACCACAAGCCAAAATCCTTTAAATGTTAATCTTTTTCAGTTAGTAATTCTGATGCATGTATTTCCATCAGTTCAAGGAGCCTTTATTTTTTATATCAGTCAGTAATGAACCTTATTTAAGTTGATGTGAGATATCAAATAGGTTTGTTTGATAGCTTTAAGAAAATGTTTGAGAGGCTTGTTAATAGTTTTTCACTGGAAAAAATAAAAATCTGTTCATTTAAAAAGTCAAAACTATTTTTGATTTTGTTCATAGTATTGATGTAATGATCTTAGGTATATGTGTGTGTTGTTGGTTAGGTTAGGAGCCTTTAGGAGCTGAAAGTTATCGGTTATCGGTTTAAAAAAACAGTTATTGTGCATCCCTAATAAATATAATTTCAGAGGGTCAATGATCTGCACTTCCCTATTTATCACTAACAACTCAAACAGTGATGAACTGCTTACAGTGTCAAGGAAAACTATCTGAAACCTTTGGAATTAACTGTTTTTGTTTTTTTTTTTGCATTATATTTATTATAAAATGTGACTTTACCTTCAGCTCAGTCACAATAACAGACAAACACAATGTTCTATAGCTGATAACTTCCAAACGGTTACAATTTCTTGCATCTTTGTCGAAAACTCCCATCAGACGTTCATGGAGGTGAAAGGTTAATGGTTCCTCGGAGGTTATATCCGGTTGAACCTCCTTTGGCAGCTGTGACTTCAATGAACTGTTTCAGTGTCTCTGGATCAGAGGTGCACAAAGTTCCAGGTCGTTCCACAGCATCTGTACGGGGTTAAGGTCTGGACTTCAACTGGACCGCGGTGATGGATTTACTTCCACGTTTAGGCTCGTTGTCCTTCTGCATCACCCGTCACTCAAGCTACTTTTATCAAAGTAGCTGTAAATCACACCTTCAAACTCATTTCATTAATTGGACTCCCTGGTGTGTAAACTACAAATTATGTTTTCTACTGTTGCAAGAATTAGTCTGTGGGTTCACTTAATTTATTATCCAGCTGTGTGAGTCATCATGAGCAGATGTTCTCAATGAAGACATGGAAACGCCTGTTATCAGCTTAACATATTAATTGTCTATTATTGTGACTTACAGAAAGATTAGATCACATCTTATGGTGAATTAATGAAGGAAACCAGTTAATTCAAGTTGTTGCCTCGTCTCTATAGCTGTTCCCCCCCCCCCCCCCCCCCCCCTTCTAGTGTGACTTAAAATTGAAGCATGATTCTCTTTGTTGGTAATTATTTTAGTTTACAAAATTCAACATTTTTATTTAAAAATGTACTTCACGTGTGTTGCAGGTTATTCCGCACATTTCGGGACAGTAAGTTCGTTTACATGTTGCTGGAGGTTTGTCTCGGTGGGGAGTTGTGGACTGTGCTGCGGGACATGTGAGTGTATGTCCTTTCACTTCATTCATTCAACTACAAATCGAAAACATCCAGAAACCAGAATTATGAAATAACAACAGGAGCATCTCTTGAAACGTGACGTGGACATGACTTTTCACCTGCATTAGTACTAATATATGATTACATTTATTGGACATTTGTCTTTTCTGACCTACAAGGAGCTACTTCGATGAGCCCACTGCCAGGTTCTGCACCGGTTGTGTCTTGGAGGCCTTTGATTATCTCCACTCTGTGGGCATCGTCTACAGAGATCTGAAGCCTGAAAACCTTCTTCTGGATGCAGACGGCTACGTCAAAATGGTAGGCCACTTGTTCATACATCTTTTTATTCTGGATTCCTCTGGACGATGTGTTGCGGCACAGTTGTTGTACTTGATTACATCTAGGGATGCACGATAACTGTTTTTTAAAACCGATACCGATAACCGATAACACACACATATACCTAAGATCATTACATCAGTACTATGAACAAAATCAAAAATAGTTTTGACTTTTTAAATGAACAGATATTTATTTTTTCCAATATAAAACTATTGGCAAGCCTCTCAAACATTTTCTTAAAGCTATCAAACAAACCTATTTGATATCTCACATTAACTTAAATAAGGTTCATTACTGACTGATATAAAAAAATAAAGGCTCCTTGAACTGATGGAAATACATGAATCAGAATTACTAACTGAAAAAAAGATTAACATTTAAAGGATTTTGGCTTGTGGTTCCATTTAAATTAATACCTTTAATTAAAGTAAATGAGGTTCAGTAGTTTTCATTTTCATGAAAGCTTTAGATGAGAGGAATGAGGGAGAGGAGAGACTGCTGCTGGCTTGCGCACGTTAGCATTAGCTTCCGTTAGCTCACATTAAAGTTGCTTGCTGCTATATTGTCTTGCACATTGCACTTTTAAATGGATTTGTATTTTTTTTATGCATTTTTTATTTTATTTTATTTATTTATTTATTTTTCTTTCTTTTATCTCCCTTTTGTGGGGGGGGGGGGTCATTTCTGGTTATTTTATTGTTGTATTGATCTACTGCTGTCCCTAGTTAGAGATATTATTGATGTATATTGTTGTTTGTTTTATGTTGTGTTGTTGTGGCCATGGTGGCAATGAAGTTTCCCCTTTGGGGATTATTGAAGTTGAATCCATCCACGTTAGCGCGATTTTCAAAATCTCCATGGAAGCGATTGTTATGTTGTAGGTGGCTGATCAGGTTTTACGTATTAAAGCTTGTGCTTCCCTCCTCGTAGAATTCACTCGGAGGATTCGTCACAAATAACCACCAAACTATCTTCTTCTGAAACTTTAACGAAGTTCCACGCCGCCATGTTTGTTGTGATCAGCGCTGTGCTGCAGGCTGCATTCAAGGAGTAATGTAAATTCCCACGTTCCCTCATTTGCGAGTTGTTATTTTAGCCTTTTCTATTTATTTTTTTATGTGTAACATGTGGGAGAATACTGCAAATATCGATTCAAGTCAGCAACTACTAAAATTATAACCGAGTTAACGAGTTGGTTTCTGGCATGAGGGGGTATTCTTGATTTTCCTGATTGAGTAATCGTTTTTCTGATTATGCCGGCGTCACTTGAACATAACATTCACTGACGGTCATTCAAGGCTCAGAGGGAGCGAGGCACTGCTGTGTTGACAGAAATATAAATGTTATCGGGGCTATTCGTCGTGATATCGGACTTATCGGGATGACGTCATAATTTCCTGTTATCGTTATAGTTATCGTGCACTTCCTAATTACATCCATTTAAACAATGCATGTGACTTAACCAGGTGTGGGGCAGCATAACACAACCTGCATCCTGTAATCATCCCAGCACTGCTCCGCTAAAAAATACACAGCTGGTTCATTTTTTAGCGGAAGCTGCATCATTCAGCACACAGATAAACCAGAGATGAAGTCTCATTTAGGAACAGGAAGGAGAATCAGCTCAGTTTAGAAACAGAGACAACAGTGGACTCCTGGACCATGTCTCTCATCCATTTAAAAAAAAGAGAGGGGGGCAAGGTTTGCTTAAATTGCTGGAATTTTGAGAGTGAAAAGCTCCCATACAGTCCCTTTTCAGCATGACTCCTAAATAATAGACTCATTTATTCATTGAATTATGATCCAAACGGGGCTCCATAGAGTACTAACCTTTGTACATGACTGTAGAAAAAGAAAAGCAGCTTGAAGAATTGTGTCAACAACATGGATACCCTTCATACAATGTCATACAAGACATATAACACATATCATAACAGAAACTTAATTGTTTTTTTTTCTTCTAAGTCATTTAAGTATTTAAAACAACTGATGCAGCAAAAAACTGTTTTGCAGCCTGAAACCATTTAAAGAGCATCATTCACTGCTTTAAGGCATTCTTCTGAACCCGTAGTGATCGTGTTTGTGCGTGTCCTCAGGCAGACTTTGGCTTTGCTAAAAAGATTGGTGTTGGAAAAAAGACGTGGACGTTTTGTGGAACTCCAGAGTATGTGGCCCCAGAAGTTATCATGAATAAAGGCCATGATTTTGGGGCTGACTGTTGGTCCTTGGGGATCCTCATCTTTGAACTTCTCACTGGGAAGTAAGTGAATTTAGACAGAGTTTGTCTTCTATCTTCTCCTGGAGTTTACAAGCAACATTGTTCACCTTTCAAATTCTTAGACGTCACATCCTTGAGTTCTGTTGAGTCATTGTAGGGACCTTTCTATCACCAAACTAGTAGTTTAAACTAAACCATTGACTAGATGTCTGACCCAGAGCTGATATTAATCATGCTTTATACAGTTATTTTAATCATCAAATTGTTAGCTTAAATAAATAGTAGATAGCGGCAGGTGTTTTATGGTCTAACGCATCACTGCAGCAACTACAGGATGATATCAGGACAGCCTTTACAACAGTAAAGATGTTAATGATTCCAAAAAAGTTGCATCTCTGATAATACTGGGGTACATATGTGCAACAGGCGATTGTATATTCTTAGAGCAGCTTATGCTCTAAACGTTAGGATTGCGGTTGTATTAGCTGTTTAACTAGATGAATGTCATTCTGTCAACCCAACAAATTCAGTCTCTCTTAGTATCTCAGTGGTTAAACCTCTGGGGCGCCAAATGTAAAAACTTGATTACAGTTTTCAAACTGATATATTTTCAATATTTAGCTCATTTTCTTCACATTAAGCTCATTTTACACACATTTGAGACATAAATTATTTAAAAATTTAGTTATATGTGAACAAAAATTAAATGTTAAATCTAAATGTTAAATCTAAATATTAAATCTAAATCTAAATGTTAAATGTTAAATCTAAATGTTAAATCTAAATCTAAATGTCAAATGTTAAATCTAAATATTAAATCTAAATCTAAATGTTAAATCTAAATCTAAATGTTTTTAAATCTAAATATTAAAACTAAATCTAAATGTTAAATGTTAAATCTAAATGTTAAATCTAAATCTAAATGTCAAATGTTAAATCTAAATATTAAATCTAAATCTAAATGTTAAATGTTAAATCTAAATCTAAATGTTAAATGTTAAATCTAAATCTAAATGTTTTTAAATCTAAATATTAAATCTAAATATAAATATTAAATCTAAATCTAAATGTTAAATCTAAATGTTAAATCTAAATCTAAATGTTTTTAAATCTAAATATTAAATCTAAATCTAAATATTAAATCTAAATCTAAATGTTAAATGTTAAATCTAAATGTTAAATCTAAATCTAAATGTTAAATGTTAAATCTAAATGTTAAATCTAAATCTAAATGTCAAATGTTAAATCTAAATCTAAATGTTTTTAAATCTAAATATTAAATCTAAATCTAAATGTTAAATCTAAATGTTAAATCTAAATGTCGAATTTTAAATCTAAACGTTAAATCTAAATGTCAAATTTTAAATCTAAATGTTAAATCTAAATCTAAATATTAAATCTAAATCTTAAATGTTAAATCTAAATATTTAACCAATTTAACCACATTTTTAAATAGTTTATGTCTCAAATGTGTGTGAAATGAGCTAAATGTGAAGAAAATTAGCTAAATATTGAAAATATATCAGTTTGAAAACTGTAATCAAGTTTTTACATTCGGCCCCATATAAACCTGTTACACAGTTCTGTAACGTCTCAGCTGACAGACACCAAGGATGTTTGTTCTCGTAGTTCATATTAATAGATTTAATATAATGTTTAACTTTTGTCAAATAATATAAACTGAAATTAAAAGTGTCATTTGTCATGTTGCACCAGAGGAAATGTGAAAACTTGTCTTCCTTCCAGCCCGCCCTTTTCTGGCTCAGACGCCATTAAGATTTACACCATGGTGCTCCACGGCATTGAGAAGGTGGACTTTCCCAAAACGATAGGCAAGCGTCCGGATGACCTCATCAGGAGACTCTGCAGGTACAGTGAATCACACCTGTCTTCAGGAATGATGGCTGTGCGTTGCAGCGGTTCTGCTCATTTAAGCAGGAATTATGAGCTACTCACATTGTAACAGATGCAGTGTTTGTGGACGTGGGTTGTCAGCACATTTATTTCATTCATTACATTTCAGCCCTGTCGCTGCAGAGTTTATGTGAGGCTAATCTAATCACCAGTCTTCGATTTTTGTATATTTTTCAGTTTGTTCTTTCTAAAAAGAACATCCATCCAGGTCATAACTGTGGTATTACTGGAAAACAGTTGAATTTAATCAAAGTATGGATGATCATATCTTCTGTCTATCTTCTCAACATAAGTAACTCTAATCTTCACTCTCTTCTTTCAAGTTTGCCTCATTTCATTTTTTTCATTTCTTCCTCCTTCAGTAATTCGATATTTAATTTAGTTCAGTGTTTGGGCTAAGGTGTGTTTATGAGGGAGGGAGCTTGTGAATAATACAATATAAAAACAACAAATCAGAAAAGAAATATGCTAAAGTCATTTCTTCTCACAACCCTGATGCTGTTTCAAGCATTGTTTCTCTTCCTACAAGTACGTCTTGAGGTCTAGAAAAACTACAGGCATGTTGTTGCATTTTTGGCTTCAAAATTAACCAATGTGGCTCTGCGATTGCCTTTCACGCGAACACATCTGGGGGAGGCTCCAGCACATCCCCGTGACTCTGGTGATGACCCAGCTCAGACGCCAGGGGAGATAAGGAGGTTGCAGCGCCAGTGGCAAATTATTTAAGTCTCACAAAATGAATAAATTGAAGCAAAACAAACAAGGAATCTATGAGATGTGACAGTCAGAAAGATCAGTAGTGAAGATGCATCAAGGATAATGGCAAGTAAAAAATACTCCCACAGTGGGAGAAAAAAAAACTTCTATTTAAATGGTTTCATTTGGCATCATAGATATTATGTCATCTGCTTAACAATGAGAAATTTAGCCTTGTTCCCTGATAGTTTTCCCCTTCTAGAAGCATAAATTCAGTGAAATGTTTTGGTCTCTGGTACAGAGCCCTGTGGAACTCCATGACTAGTTTGTGAGGAAGCCTCATTTAAATCATCAAACAGCAATCTATCTGATAAATACAGTCATGGAAAAAATTGATTAGACCACCATTTTTTCTTCACTTTCTTGTTCATTTTAATACCTGGTACCACTAAACGTCATCATGTGACTAAAACAGACAGAAAAGAAAACACTGAATGCATAAAAGCAGTGTTTTTGGCAGTACAACGCCATAGCTATTGATGTAAAAACTTAAGTGATTTAGGTTATAATCAAGAAAACCATGGAAAATGGTAAGATATCAGCTCTTAAATAAAACTCTTATGAGCAATCTTTGTGGTTATCGTTATGTTTGTCCAAACAAATGTACCTTTAGTTGTACCAGGCATTAAAATGAACAAGAAACTGAAGAAAACAAGGGTGGTCTAATCATTTTTTCATGACTGTATGTGTTAAACCAGATTCATATGGTTTTTTTCATTTGTTTACTTTCTTTTCATTACTGCATGTTGAGATAAATAGAATCAAAAGCTCCACTGCAATCTAACAAGACAAATATGTGAGCTTATGTGAGCCCCTGAGAGGACCTTGATTACTTTTTTTGGTGCTCAGCCTTCGCTCTGATGTGCTCACTTTGTGCACAAACTGCAACAGTTTTTTCAATGACCAGTCAAAACATCTGTTCTTTTTTTAACAGGCTAAACCCAGTAGAGAGACTGGGAAACAAGAAGAATGGTATAGTAGACATCAAGAAACACAAGTAAGTCCTTTTATCAATGTCTTCTTTCTAGTGAAACAATTTTAGATGAGACTGACAGATCTGGATCAAGATTACTAGTCTGAAGATCTTCCCTTTTCAGCATGACAGCTGTAATTTCTACACAGTTTAAGGTTTTGTTTTTTCTTTTGAAGATGGTTCCAGGGTTTCAACTGGGATGGTTTGAGACGTCGCCAGCTGCCATCTCCACTGAAGAGACAGGTGAGACTTCACCAGACACCCTCAAAACACAAACACAGAAGCCACAGGAAGCAGACAGGTGTAAAACCAGAAGTAAGTCTTTATAACCAAACTCAAGATGCTGCGCGGCTGGAATATAACATTCCATCTATCCATCCATGAACCATACCCGTTTATTCATATTCAGACCTGCAGTCCTGATCCTCCTGACCACCTCAGTGTTGCTGCCCACATCTGTTTTTATAGTTATATAAAGATGTACTAACAATGTATCAGTCAGAATATAAGTGCATGGAATTCTTATTTCTCCAGTTAATGGATAATTATTAATGATACATTTTGTCTAATATAGTATTGCCTCTCTTTTCTGTGAAGTAACCTATATTTCTTTTAATCAGTTCTTTCTCTTTTATTCATTTTTGTTCAGAAATGGGTTTACAGAATACAAAAGGAAGTCCCTGGAAATCTGTTGATAACTGATCATTGTTGTCATTGATTTTGTAGCTAACGGGGCCGACGGATCACAGTCACTTTGACATCTTCCCTCCTGAGACGGAGGAGCCTCCCGATGAGCTGTCTGGTTGGGATAAAGACTTTTAAACTCATCACAGGGACAAACAAGGGATCTGATGGAAAAGCAAATGAACGTCTACAGCAGAGATGGAGTTGAGACTGAAACGATGACCTGCTGTGAGGAAAGTAATGTTAATACTGCTTGATCTACAAATATTTTTGTTTAAGGTACATTGTAAGAATGATCTTGATCTTCCTGGGAAAGCAATTCTCTGTTTTGCGTGAGCAGATCCAAACATCTCAGCCCGGAGTGACACCACATGAGGAACCAACACAGTCTCACTAAAGTTCTGGAAGCTTTCATGAACAATACTGGTTTGTGTTCTGGGACACGAATCTCTTCTTTCCCATATCTGGAGATGAAATTAATTACAATAACCTCATAGAGGCTTAAGGTCTCGTGACATTTTGCAAAACCGACACAAAATAAGTTTTAGACAAACTTTAACAAGTGGAAAAGTCCAGTTTTGTACTTTTGTTTTTGGGAGAAAGACCATTAATTTCAGAGAAAGTAAATGAGTAAAAAGCAAATCAAATACAGTCCACTTTGATCCAGTGATCTTCCAGTTAAACCAGTCTGTTAGAGTCCAGTTCAGTTCACTTTATCACAATTCTGTTCTGTTCAAGTTTTTAAGAGCAGTAAACCGTCAGGATCCCACTTCTGCTTTTGTTCTTTACTGCAGTTGCTGTTTGGAGAGTTTTGGCAATTAATTTTAACTTTTTCTCTCTTGTATCATGTCTGGCTAGATTTAGAGAAATAATACTAGTACTAGGTTAAAGGAGCAAATATCCATTTGAATTTCATTTGAAAGAATGAAATTTCATTGTGTTTCCCAGCTGGTTTTGGCTGGTGTTTCAGCAAAAACTGGACCAGATTACCGGACCAGATTATCTCTCTGGACATCGCTTGTGATTATTGCAAATCACTTTACGGTACAAAGTGTGGACGCAAGTTTCCCAGACCGCTTTCAAATGTGTCCTGAGTGATCGGATCTTCTTTGGTCTTGGCCAGTTGTGATCGGATGACCTAGGATGTATTTTAATGAAAGGTCTGAACAGGGTCCATAGATGGTGTCATAACAAATTCTCCACTCTTATATGAGGACCCGCTGAGATAGAAAATGCAAAAGTTCCTTTGTGCTGCTTAAAAAAAATGCACAATAGAAAGTTTCTGCAGCCCAGTGTTCCCCAAAAACCAACGATATTCTCCTCTACTGAGCAACTAAAGGTCTGAGACCTTGCTCCCTGGGAGGTTATATAGAGTTTTGAATCATTTGAATACCAAGAGTATGGAAGTATTTTCTGTGCCACCTGAGTTTGAATACGAATTTTTAAGATTGAAATTTTTCAACATCAAAATCAGACTTTGAATTTTAAAAAACCTCAGATTTCTAGCACTGAATTTTTTTTTGGCTCTGAATTTTATTTTGTTAAAATAAATTCAGGGTTAAAAAAAAATGTTGTCTTAAAATATTCAGTTTTTCAAAATTCAACACGCAAAGAAATTCAACACCCCAATAAATTCAGTGTAAAAAAAAAAAAAAAAATCAACATCTCAAAAAAATTCTGTGTAAAAAAATTCAATTTCTAAAAAAAATCAGTGTAAAAAAATTCAACCTCAAAAAATTCAGTGTAAAAAGAACCAGACCAGAATTCAGCCAACGTCCAGTAAACAGTAAACAGACTCACCGCAGCACCATCACCTGAGTTTGCTGCCATGGCCGACCGGTCTGTCTTACTATCTGGGTGGGTGTCACATGACCAATGGAGCGTAACGTGATTGGCTGGACGTTGGCTGAATTGAGACAGGGATCGATTGCTTCTCCCTGGTGACCCGGATGTTGAGTCTGGTTCTTTTTACACTGAATTTTTTTAGGTTGAATTTTTTTACACTGATTTTTTTTTTTAGAAATTGAATTTTTTTGAGATCTTGATTTTTTTTTTTACACTGAATTGTTTGGGATGTTGAATTTCTTTACATGTTGAATTTTGAAAAACTGAATATTTTAAGACAACTATTTTTTTTTAACACTGAATTTATTTTAACAAAATAAAATTCAGAGGCAAAAAAAATTTCAGTGCTATAAATCTGATGTTTTTTAAAATTCAAAGTCTGATTTTGATGCTGAAAAATTTCAATCTTAAAAATTCGTAAAAATTCAAACTCAGGTGGCACAGAAATACTTCCATACAAGAGATTATTGTCGATAAATATTTGTATAAACCTGTTTTTCATGAGCCTTTGCAGGTTATTGGGTGAAAACTGATGCAAATGCTAATAAAATTCACTACTGACAAAGAAACGAGTTGGGTTTTCTGAAAGTAAGGACATCAACAAAAATCAACTCGAGTAACTGAATGAACCTTTTATCTTTCTCTGATGTCAGAGTGGGTTTGAAGTCAACTCAGATTCGTTCTTGTGATTCACCGGAGGAGGATTCTGGCAAAAACAGCTAGTTTTTTTTTTCCTGTGAAAGAGAAAAGTCCAGTCGGTTGAATACTGGATAGTCACGGCCTCGGTTCTGAGGGTGGTATTGTTATTGGGAAATATGTCGAGGGAAGAAAACTACAGAGCATCATTGTGCTGCCAGAGGAATGTACGCCGGAATAACCACTAACGTTTGTGGAGAAACGCTGGCAGATGAACTCCATTTCAAGAAACAAAAATGTTTAAACATGTTTAATATAAATTTGTCATGTAGAAAAACTAGTCCATTCATTCCTTATGTCAACATTTGACTCCAGTTCCTCGTTATTAGGATGCCTGAAGTTTGTCTGAAAAGCACCAGCAACAATAAAGGTGAGAAACAGATGAATTTATATTTCTGTAGCTTCTGTTCAGCGGTTCCCATTTAAGTTCACAACAGATTTTAAAAGTCTTCTCCTATTTTTCAATTCAACTTTATTCGTATAGCCTGTGTGACAATTAAATTGTCTCTCAGTGCTTTTCAGAAATCAAGAGCATGATGACCTCAGAGCAAAATTAATGATAAGAAGCAGAGGCTCATAAGAACTCACCTATGGGGAGAAAACCTGTAAGCCAAACAGTGGCAAGGAAACTATATATATATATTATATATATATACACACACACATGTGGACAAAATTGTTGGTACCCCTCAGTTAAAGAAGGAAAAACCCACAATTCTCACTGAAATCACTTGAAACTTACAAAAGTAACAATAAATAAAAATTTAATGAAATCAAATAATCAAAATCAGCCATCACTTTTGAATTGTTGATTAACATAATTATTTAAAAAAACAAACTAATGAAATAGGGCTGGACAAAAATGATGGTACCTCTATAAAAGATTGAAAACTATTTGACCAGAGTGACATGATTAACTCAGGTGTGTCCTTTAATTGACATCACAGGTGTTTCCAAACTCATAATCAGTCAGTCTGCCTATTTAAAGGCAGACAAGTAGTCACTTTGCTGTTTGGTGAAAAGGTGTGTACCACACTGAACATGGACAACAGAAAGCGAAGGAGAGAATTGTCCCAGGACATCCAAAAAAAAATATAGACAAACATCTGTTAAATGTAAACGCTATAAGACCATCTCTAAACAGCTTGAAGTTCCTGTGTGACAACAGTGGCTCATATTATTCAGAAGTTCAAGACCCACGGGACAGTAGCCAACCTCCCTGGACGTGGCCGCAAGAGGAAAATTGATGACAAATTGAAGAGACGGATCGTTCGAATTGTATCCAAAGAGCCCAGAACAACCTCCAAAGAAATTAAAGGTGAACTCCAAGGCCAAGGTACATCAGTGTCAGATCGCACCATTCCGTCGTTGTTTGAGCCAAAGTGGACTTCATGGGAGACGACACCACTGCTGAAAAAATCATAAAAAAGCGAGACTTGAATTTGCAAAAATGCATGTTGACAAGTAACAAAGCTTCTGGGAGAATGTCCTTTGGACAGATGAGACCAAACTGGAGCTTTTTGGTAAGGCACATCAACTCTATGTTCATAGACTCAAAAACCAAGCATACGAAGAAAAGAACACTGTCCCTACGGTGAAACATGGAGGAGGCTCAGTAATGTTTTGGGGCTGCTTTGCTGCATCTGGCACAGGGTGTCTTGAATGTGTGCAAGGTAGAATGAAATCTGAAGACTATCAAGGCATTCTGGAGAGAAATGTGCTGCCTAGTGTCAGAAAGCTTGGTCTCAGTCGCAGGTCATGGGTCTTCCAACAGGACAACGATCCAAAACACACAGCCAAAAACACCCAAGAATGGCTGAGAGAAAAGCGTTGGACTATTCTAAAGTGGCCTTCCATGAGCCCAGATCTGAATCCCATTGAACATCTGTGGAAGGAGCTGAAACATGCCATTTGGAGAAGACACCCATCAAACCTGAGACAACTGGAGCAGTTTGCTCATGAGGAGTGGGCCAAAATACCTGTTGACAGCTGCAGAACGCTCATTGACAAATACAGAAATCGTTTAATTGCAGTGATTGCCTCAAAAGGTTGTGCAACAAAATATTAAGTTATGGGTACCATCATTTTTGTCCAGCCCTATTTCATTAGTTTTTTTTTTTTTTTTTTTTTAATAATTATGTTAATCAACAATTCAAAAGTGATGGTTGATTTTGATTATTTAATTTTCAATAAATTTTTATTTATTGTTACTTTTGTAAGTTTCAAGTGATTTCAGTGAGAATTGTGGGTTTTTCCTTCTTTAACTGAGGGGTACCAACAATTTTGTCCATGTGTGTATACACACACAAGGGTTCTCCCTTATTAAGGACATCCATTTGAAAAAAACATGCATTTTTAATTAATGTTGAAAATGTCTTGAAAAGCCAAGTTTTCAAAAAAGACTCCTCTTTTTTTTTTTTAAAGACCTGGAATATTACATGCACTCTATCACTGCGTGTCAACAAAAAGACTTTGAAAATGATTGTTTTTTCAAGAACTGAAAAAAAATGATGGTTTTATCTTTCTCTTTTTCCTTTTCATTACTAACATGTTTACATTTAACAAAATAAAGATTTATATATTTTTTAAGTATCTTTGTATTCATAATGAAGACATCGCAGTCTAAAATTGTACTTATGAAATCATCTTTTAAGATTTTAACTATTTTAATGTTATTCTCACAGATAAAACACAAATTTAGTGTTTATATATCATTTTACTCATGAGAATTTTTTTTTTTTTTATTGCAGAACTTTAGATGAATATGAACATATGCTAACTTGCACGTGCACATCTATCTTACTCTGTACTGAACAAGTACGGCTTGTTTGGAAGGATCGTCAAGAAGCTCTTCTTTCTAAAAACAGCCTCACAGCATAAAGAGAGACTTCTGAAAAAGAGCCCGAAATGGAGGTTTGAATTTTAAAATTAAACAAAAGGTTAATTAATAAAAGATTGTGCGCACAAGAGAAACAGTCACATGTCAGTTTGTAAAACTGCAATGTGAAACCATCAGAACGATTCAGTTCAAATGTCAGTTCAGCCTGGTTGTATTTTTCAGTGCTATAAAACATCTTCACGTTAAGACTTAGTAAAATGCATCTATAACGGTTTAATAACAAGAACAGAACATGAGAAGTCCTTTAATAATAAAAATGTATAGACGTAGAAACAGATGCATCTAGCTGTAGTCGTGTCAGACACAAAGACACCCTTTTTAACAGCTTTACAAAGAGAACAGCTTTGTTCTTTTAGAAGTTTCATTCATTGCAGAATTGCGTGAATGTACACAAGCTTGAGTTTCTATCGGCCAAACCCTTGTTTACCACATACAAACACTGTTTATGGCACAACTAAATAAAAATGAGAATCAAAGTGAGTTTATGTTCAGAAGACAACGTTGGCCTGCAGTCTTGTCACAGCGCTTCAGTGCTCAAACATGGACTGTCCTCCTGAAGACAACTGAGACATCAGCCTCTTATGACAACACATATGCATTAAGAAAAACCGAGACGGAACATTACAAGACTTGTTTTATTTAAAACTACAAAAAAGAAATACAGATTGATGAGAAATCATGAACATACACGGTATGTTTAAAAGCTTCGCTCCCACACAGAGCAGACAGCACAGTGAGAAGCTCTTCAGTCAAGATCAAACCTGCTGATAATAAAGTTCATTCAGGCTGAGCTCAGCAGGCCGGCACGTTGTCTTTGACTGGAGACATCGGCTCCGTCCTACAGGTCATCTTCTGAGTGTCTCTGGAAAAAAAAAACAGAAGTAGAAGTTTTACTTCACCAGTCAAAGACAGGAGGAACCGCTGCTGACTTTTACAGTTGGTACCAGTGAATCTGTCATCACGCCCAGCAATAACCTCAGACAACTACTGCAACCATCAGTTTCACTTTGGGGATCAATGAGATACCTTTGAATTGAATTAAACCGATTATTACATATTTGGGTCACACCTCACAAGTTTTATGACCATGAAGTGTAGAATCAGACTGTCCAATCAAAACTCCTTTAACAACTCCACACAGTAGTTTCAATAATAAAATCAAATTTTCAGAATCATATAACCCAAATGAAATATTCGTTTTTACTTTTTGAAGCTGAAGTTCTTCCAGAGGCTGCTGATGGTGGCCTGGACTCCAGGGTTGTTCTCGTTGTTTGAGGGGGAACGTTTCTTTCCTGAACCGACTGGTTTCCTCCTCAGTCCGCTGGCTCTGGCCGGACCGAGCGTTGGCGCCTTCACTGCTCCGCCCCGACTGCTGGACTTCAGCTTGGACAGTCCTGAAACCTTGACAATGAGAATACCCAGCAGAGATGATTAAAACAACTCCAAAAACCTCCAAAAGAACTTCACTTTCGTTTTAACTGACTCTGAATGAGCGAGACATTCTTCCACTGGTAACATCCCAGCAGGCTCGTAGTGTCGACTACACCTGAGTCTCAGCATCAGCTGGGGGCGGAGCTTCCTTGGTGTGTCTGTAGCTGTCAGCTGTCTCTGCAGTCCCACAATCACACAGAACTGAACTGGACCCCACCTTTCATTTGACAGCCTCTATCACCCAGGGTGTCCACCTGGGTGAGAGAGGTGGACACCCTGGGTGAGATGTCCATCAACAAGTTTAAGAGGTGCCACCGTGGTCAGAGGACTAGATCACCGGTCACCACGCCAGCCGGCACCCCAAACACATCTACACACACAGGTGGAGGTAAACGCTGGGATGGACAGAGGAGGGAACTGCAAGTCAGCATGAAACTCAGGAAACTCTGGCACTCATGTTCAAACATGGCATTAGTTATAGTCTTTAGATGGCATAGATGTCCAAGAAATAACACCACTTGGATTTACATCAGAGAAGCCATTACTCTTAATCGCAGCCATCCAGGTATCAGGAGGTATCAGGAGTGCTGAAGCTCCACAGCAGAACATTTAAGTCCCTTAAGAAGCACCTTCCAGCACCCTCTTTAATGACTCCAAGTAGGCCAGGTACAGTGAACACCCATTCAACACGCAAACACACACACTAGGGATGCGCGCGATGAGTCGTCTAAACGATTAAATGTCCGCCCTCTTACTAGTCAGCACCAGAAATATTAGTCGTTTAAACCAATTTGTGTTTTATTCATGTACAAGGCCGCTTAACTGTCATACAGCCGCCCGCCACTAGTCGGGGCTACAGAGCCGTCAGACAGCAGCCTCCTCTCCACAGCAATGCTGGAGTAGACTGGAGTTTTAAAACGTCACGGTGGGAAGATAGTCTCGCAAAACCAGCGCGGTTTGGCGGTACTTTAATCTAGAAAATGAAAACAAGGTAGTATGTAGACTGTGTCAGAAACAACTGGCATACAATCACTCGACTGGAGCAATGAGCAACCACATTCAACTCAAGCATTTAGATGTTAATCTGCACGAGACGACGGCTGCTGATGCTAGCGGTGCTGATGCTAGCGGTGCTGATGCTAGCGGTGCTAGCCACACTCAGGCCGATTTGACATTGTTTACCCGGAAACGGTTATTTATTTTATTTTTATTTGCTTTTTCTTTATTTTGGTGGTTAACGTTTGACTGAGTTTCATGTTCACATTCATTCATACTGCACGGTGCAAAGTGTCTCGTACTTCAGCGGCATTTAAAATCCGACATGGTTGTTGAACATTGTGATTAAAGGCTTAAAGAAACTCTTGTTACACACAATATTTTTTTGGGACAATGTTTCAAATTCTGTTTCGATGTTTCAATAAATTGTGCTAAATTTTCACTGTTTTCTGAGTGTTTTCCTTTTTTTAGACTAGTCGACTAGTCTTAATTAAAAATTTTAATTTAGTCGACAGGGAAATTAGTCGCCAGGAACATCCCTAGCACACACAACACTTGGAGCCTTTTTCCTGGCTGAAGGCACAGAGAGTGAAACAAGATCCTGCCTCCTTTAAAGGACAATGGTTCCAGGATTCCCGCTGTGTGTTGAGGTGAGCACAACTAGATCTAATCAGTGGCCCAACAGCCTGTTTTCGTAACCGAGGGTCTGAATGCTGAGCCACACAGCACCAGACTCGTATACCAAACCCACATTACTGAGAAAAGCCTCTCAAAAACAACATGCTTGCTCCAGGGTGGGGTCCAGTCATGCTACGCCCAGGCGAGGAGTAGAATGTTCCTTGGTTCATCTTCTCCATAAGTCATTGAATCGCTCTTAGTCTGGCCCGTCCTCCAGGACCAGTTTGCCTTGGGAGACCCTACCAGGGGCAACTGCCCCCGACAACAGAGCTCCTGGGATCATCCGGGCACGCAAACCCCTCCACCACGATAAGGTGGCGATTCAAGGAGGAGAGGAGTAATACAATAAAGTAGTAATATAATTTTTAATAGAAGTATTGAATAATGAGGGGTTTATTGGACACAGACAGCTGAGAACTGTGACATCAGTTTGACAGACAGTGTGAAACATCAGTCACCAGCAGGTGGCGCTCCTGAAGAACTGCTGGATGATTTCACAGCACAGTAAACGATATTAGCTGGTTAAAACTCACATTGGCTGCGGTTACATGATGTTTTTTAATTCGAAATTAATAATTAGGAATTAAATAATTCCGAATTAAACTATTTTCCTTCGGGTTTACATGGAAATAGTAATTCCGAATTGAGGTTTACATGGAAAACACGTTTGTTCAGCTTTATCCAATTCCGCTTTAGGTCTGAGGGTTGGGAAGGGTTCTGATTGGATGGGGGGGGCGGACGTCTTTACATCTACCTGAAGAAAACAAACTTAGCTAACTCGGTTAGCAACAACATTTCACTTATTTTTGACCTGGGTGGCGTCTCTATCTGTGAAACCTCCTTCATTTAACCTGGCCGCTTTGAAAAGCTCACAATTTTTATGTTTCCTGCCATCTGTTCTTTTAATTATTTCCAGTTCCTCCAAGCTATTTATTAAATAAATCGTCTCTGCTCTTGACCACCGTTTACTGCGTGCTGCCATTTTGAAAACAAGCCCAGCGCGGAATATTAGCGTCATCGGGACAGACGGGCAAGAGAACTAGCATGCGCAGAAAGACGGGAATTAATTTAAACAGGAATGAGTGTAAACATGACCGTGGAATTATTTAATGTGGAAATAAATGGGAATAAACCAGCCACTTACTTCGGAATTAAGTTTAATTCGGAATTAAACATTTTCATATGGAATTAAGTGTTTACATGGTAACTTTTATTCGGCTTTAACTTTAATTCTGAATTAAAGAGGAATTAAACTTCCCATGTAAACGCACTGATTAAGGTTTTGGTTTGGTCGGCCATTTCTGCTTTACTTGCTCATTCTTAACTCTTAATATTCTAATCACATTTCTGAGACCCTAAAATGCAGCTTCCATAAACCCACCTTTGGTCTCAGTAAACCAGGTGTCCCATCTGCTTCAGGTGAGTGTAGGGGAGACTCCAGCTCTGCTTCAGAACTGTTGTCTGGACTCTTTTCCTGAGGAAGAACATGAAAAACGCACATTAGAACTGAAGAAAAGTTTTCTCCAGACGTTTGTGAAGGCCGTTGAGTTTTCTGTGAACGTACAGGTGGAGCGTCGTCCTGGAAGGAGGCGGGGGGGCTGGAAGTGGGGGCTTCCTCTCTGTGGAAGGAAGTGAAGGTGGGCTGGGACTGGGAGAAATAGGCACTGTCCTGGGAGGGGGGACAGTCTGAAAGGTCTTCCTTGTCCTCTGACTTTCTGTCCGGGGAGGGCGGCTGCGAGAAAGACACATCTGCAGACAGTCCACGAGTCTTAGGAGGGCGGGAAAAACTCGTTCTCTTATACTGAAACTGCTGCAAGCCGGCGAGCCCTGAAGGTGACTTCGGCGTTTCTGATTGTTCGGTTGAAGAGGAGCCGCCTGACCACTGGAACAACCCGAGGCCCTGACTGGCTGAACTGGGCGATGTCCTGATGGCTGATGGGGGGGGGCTGGGGGTTTCCACAGACGGGGCGTCGGGACCATCACTGTCATGAATCTCCGTGTTTACTGAAGAGCCGTCTGATGATACCTTTGTGCTTAAAGCTGCTTCTGAACTGGAGCTGCTGAAGAATCTGAATGAGAGTAAAACACAAGCACATGAGGACGTGCACACATTGAATATTAAAGATGGTTTGTAATTAGGGGTGCACGATAACTATCGGGCCGATAACAGGAAATTATGACGTCATCCCGATAAGTCCGATATCACAACAAATAGTCCCGATAACATATATATATATTTTTGTCAACACAGCAGTGTCTCGCTCCCTCTGAGCCTTGAATGACCAGCAGTGAATGTTATGTTCAAGTGACGTCGGCATAATCAGAAAAAAGATTACTCAATCAGGAAAATCAAGAATACCCCCTCATACCAGAAAACAACTTGTTACCTCGGTCATAATTTTAGTAGTTGATGACTTGAATTGATATTTGCAGTATTTTCCCACATGTTACACATAATATAAGAAAAAATAGAAAAGGCCGAAAAAATGACTAGCAAACGAGGAAACGTCGGAATTTACGTTACACCTTGAATGCAACATGCATTGTACCGATCACAACAAACATGGCGGCGCGGAACTTGGTTAAAGTTTCAGAAGAAGATAGTTTGGTGGTTATTTGTGACGAATCCTCCGAGTGAATTCTACGAGGAGGGAAGCACAAGCTTTAATACGTAAAACCTGATCAGCCACCTACAACATAACAATCACTTCCATGGAGTTTTGAAATAGCGCTAACGTTAGATAACGGAAGCTAATGCTAACGTGCGCAAGCCAGCAGCAGTCTCTCCTCTCCCTCATTCCTCTCATCTAAAGCTTCCATGAGATTAAAAAATAAAAACTACTAAACCTCATTTACTTAAATTAAAGGTATTAATTTAAATAGAACCACAAACCAAAATCTTTTTCAGTTTGTAATTTTGATGCATGTATTTCCATCAGTTCAAGGAGCCTTTAATTTTTATATCAGTCAGTAATGAACCTTATTTAAGTTTAAATAGGTTTGTTTGATAGCTTTACGAAAATGTTTGAGAGGCTTGCCAATAGTTTTTAATTGGAAAAAATAAATATCTGTTCATTTAAAAAGTCAGAACTATTTTTGTTTTTGTTCATAGTATTGATGTAATGATCTTAGGTATATGTGTGTTTTATAGGTATCGGCCTTTAGGAGCTGAAAGTCATCGGTTATCGGTTTTAAAAAACCGTGCATCCCTATTTGTAATAATTAAACAACTTGCGGTTGCTTAGCTTAAAAGCTGTTTAGCTCGTCTAAAGAGGTACAAACAAACAATACAGAAAAAAAAATGGCAGCTCTGGCTCAACACGTAGTTGTATCACCATGCTGTCAGCTCTTTGCTTCAGGCCAGTTGTCATGGAAACATGGCCGTCTGCCAAGACTGCCATTGACCAGTGTCACATGACTTGAAGTGTGGCATTCAGGCTAGAGCGAAAACATGAACACGAACCAAACAAAAAGGACCAATGATGCCATGTCTACAGCGTTCCTGACCACCTGGTCAGACTCAACCCTGCAGGTGAGTGTCCAGAGTGAAGGGGGAAGCATCTCATTCACGTGGGGATGGCGTTGCCCACAGTTTATATCAGCAGTCACACACTCACTCGTGTCGTTCATGTCATCTCCACATGGCTTCCAACCCTTAAGCCTCAAAAGACCCCTGCAGAAATTCTTCAGCTTCTTTTGACCACCTCCTTCAAGTTCTTATGGTCACAGGTAGGGATGGGCATTCGGTGAAGATTTATTCGTCGATCGTCGGGAGAATTAATGATTAATAATCGATTAATCATTAACATTTTTATATTGAAAATTATTCTCGTCATCGGCGTGACGTTTGTTTTCCCCTTTGGCCTGGTTGCTATGGCCTGGTTGCTATGGCCCGCGCATGCCCAGATGTGTTCAGTGAACCGGATGTTCGTGGTCGAGAATAACGTGACATTTCCTGTTTCTTTTCTTTAAAAAAAACAACGATAATAAAAGAAGAGATATCGAGGAGACTACGTAACAAGGACAATTTATATCAAGGCGCCAGTATTACAGGCTTTTTATTTCTTAAAAAGATGCGCTTGTTGTGTGCTCGATGTGCGCTGCAGCTCCTTCTGGTCCGTGCTAACACCGAGTTGAGGCTAGGCTAGGCTAGGCTAGGCTGATGATGAACCGCCTCCACCGTCCTTTACAAGGCTTGGATGCGCGTTGTTCAAGTGATACATCATTGTCGTTGTCGATTAATTGTATTTGTAATTAGCATTGCAGTGATTGCAGTACACTTGCTCATTTTCTAAACTAAAATGGTTCCACGCCACACTTCACCGCGACCGCTTCATGATTAGGCGATGACCTACAGAAGCTCGCATGTAACAACTGAGGCCAGCCAGGGTAGGGTGATGGTGAAATGTTGCCCCCTGGTGGCAAATTTCTATCGGTGGCACAGCGAGATGCATCGCATTGTTTGAGGACGTGCACTGATAACCTACGTTCGGATTGTTAAAAAAAAAAAAAAAAAAATTCGGTTCATCGACGAAAATTACTTTCTTCGACCAAATTCTTAATGATCAATCATCGATTAATCGATTACTTATGCCCATCCCTAGTCACAGGCTGCTTCTGAACAAAGGGTTTGTGCAAGTGATGGAAATCAAGACCAGATTATAATGTGCCTTGTCAAGAGCAGGTTGAACAGAAGTGATGTTTTTCTGATGTTTGCATTGAACAAACAGCGTCATAAATCAGCCATCAGTTGATTTCTAAAATTTGTTACCCACTTAAAGCACTTTAGAGTGATTACAAATTCACAAACTTTCAGGCTTCATTATGAAAATCTGACCTGTCTTACCCCTGGAGGGTTAGGGTTAGGCTCCAGCAGATCCCCGTGACCCTACGTAGGATTAAGCGGGCATAGATAATGAATGGATGGATGGATGGATGGATGGATGGATGGATGGATGGATTATGAAAATCCCACCAACCTTTTGAAGGGAATATCTGAGAGCATTAGTCTTTGATGAAATGAGGAATGTGGAAATGTTTGTATAAATTATCCAATACAACATCAAACTAACTCCAGTCCTGAAACTGGCTACAGTGATTTCAAAGTTAGTGCTGGAACCACAAGAAATGACCAAATATCAGTATATAAAACAATAAGAATCAACAGAGAACGTGTGTCAGCATTTAGCAGTGTGGTCTCTGATAAATCTGGTTGAATCCAGGTAGATTCACCTGCTGCGGGTGGCCTGGCCGTCCTCCTCTGGTTCCTGGTTCCTCTTTTGCAACAGCGTGGCAAAGCGGTTGCGTGGCCGAGGCTGGCTGCTAAACGTCGGCCTGTCTGGGTGCCGGTCTGGGTGCCGGTCTGGGTGCTGGTCTGGGTGCTGGGTGCTGGTCTGGGTCTGGTCTGGGCGCTGGTCTGATTTAAGTCGCTTCTGCTCAGGAGTGGAATACTGCTTGAGCACATCCTCATCAGACACACAGGAGTCTGCAGGAGGACAAGTTTTCTTTTTTTTAAAATCTAACAACAGGGGTTCAAAATGACAAGTTCTCTTTGAATTTCATAATAGTATGTGGGTTGATGGAGATTTTATGACTGATCGTCTAAAAACACCTTGCTGTGCGCCTCTCCGCTCTCGGCTCATTGACTCTGCTCATTTATTTAATTTCTTTTTCTTCCCTTATGTCCTTTTAACCACAATCATTAGGAGTCCAAGCAATGCAGCTGTTATTGTTTTTAAATTTTTGTCAATAAAGATTATTATTTTCCTATCCCTACATCATATAGACTGAGGGATAAAACTCCAAAGCCCCCCCGAAGATTATAATTACCTTGGCAGGCCTCTAGGTGGTGCTGTGACATTTACATTTTGGTTCTTGTCTCAATTACAATAACGTCTAGAGCGAGTTTCCCTGCTCCAGCACACCTGATTAAAAATAAAAGGGTGTTTAACAGCCTTGTGCATTTGAATCAGGTGTGTTGTGGCAGGAAAACATCGAAGACATGCAGGACAGCGGCCCTCGAGGACTGGGACTGGGACCGGGACTGGGACTGGGACTGGGACTGGGACTGGGACTGCCCACCCCTGCTGTAGAGCGACACCTTCTGGTACTTAAATACTCTGCTAGAGTAGCTGTGTGAGCAGCTTACCGTCTCTCGGCCTCTTCACCTGCAGCTCCCTGCAGGGCAGCCTCAGGCCGTCCAGGCCGACGACCCTCTCCTTCCCTCTGGTGGACGGAGGCCTGTCTGGAGAAGCGGCGGGCCGGGGAGGCGCAGCAGACGCTGGCGTGAAGCCTCTGCTCCAGATACTGCGCCCGGTGGATGCCGGTGAGTCGTTCCAGCTGTGGCTGCGGGGTTTCGACGGCTGAAAAGAAAAGAAAAAAAAAAAAAAAAAGCTCTTCTTTAAGGTGAAACTTGATGTTGAGCAGCATGTCGCTTATAGTTGATAAGTCATGTGATACCTGTGAACTGGGTTTGTCTGGACTGAAGTCGTCGATCCTCTCCATCGTGTTGATGTCAAGGTTTCCCAAGGCCATCTCTAAGCCTTTGTCGTCTCCTAGATTTCTGAGTACGCGACCATCAAGGACCACAAACAAGAGGAGTTAACCATTTTCAATGTGTAAGTCAGGTATGAGCAGCAAAGACTCAGAACAGCAGGATACAGTCCAGCGTAGCTAACGGCGGCCGGATCTATGTGCTCTGGGTACGGGTTGAGGGGTACGACCTTCCTCCTGACGGGATCAAACACCAGCTGATAAAGGAAAGTGTTATTGGCTTTGACAAATCCCTCGATGTACTCCTCAGGGACGATGAGGTTCATCTTCAGGTACTGGCCCATCTTTCTGATCACCTGACAGGAAGACAAGGGCTCACAATGAACGGTCTGCCACACGAGCGCTTCCAAACACACCAGCATGCTGGTATACAGCAAAAACTCAAGATCTTACCAAGTGTATTTTACTAATTTCTAGTCAAAATATCTCATCACACTTAATATAAGAAAAAATCACCTAAAGAGTAACATTTCAGTGAGATATAGGAGCTTGTTTTTAGACAGTGCATCTTGAATATCTTGTTAAGTGAAATATTCTTGAAAACATCTTGTTTTGAGTCATATCTCAGATGAAACAAGTTTTTTGACATGTCATAAGATTTTTAAGCTAATTTCAAGATCTTGTCAGGCTTAAATATAATGTCTTATTTCATGAAATCTTATTAAGCGAATTTTCACTTGTTTCATTGGCAGATTTTTTTTTGCTTATTACAAACAAAAATATCTTGTATTACGTTTTTTTTACTTATTTTTTTAGTGGCCTTTTTTCCAGTGTAAAGAGTGTAAAAGGTGCAGCTGAAAAGGAAACTGAATTTTTGTGTGCATCTGCTGATAGATCACTAAACAGGATATTCATTCCTGGATAAAGTGTATCAAACTCATTAGAAAACATAATTTATAAAGTAAGAATCATGATGTGCACGTCTGAATCGCTCTTCACTTCACCAAGCTCTCTGGGTAACATTACCGAACGTAGTTCCAAAGATCTCACGCAAAACCTCTCCACCATAATGAGGTGGTGATTCAAAAAGAGGTGAGATGGACACAAGTTAAAAAATTAAATGAGGCCGAGAAGTAAAAACATTCAATATATTTGCTTCATTCTGTCTGCAAAGGAAAAAAAATTAAAGTA
Source organism: Hirundichthys speculiger (assembly GCA_018398805.1). Lineage (NCBI taxonomy): Eukaryota > Metazoa > Chordata > Actinopteri > Beloniformes > Exocoetidae > Hirundichthys > Hirundichthys speculiger. The sequence goes on along the minus strand of JAGFBZ010002607.1, from coordinate 371,486 downwards.
AAAATGTCTTTCCTTGGGCCCCAATATCTTCTTGTTTTTTGGAGTTTTTTTTATTAAAAATAAATAAAAAAGAAAGAAAAGAAAAACTCATTTTTGTGGACACTGTCAATTCTGTCAAGAAAAAAAAAAAAAAGGTTTTGTGGATTTTTTTTTCTGTACAATGCTTAAAGGTGAAGAAGGTAATTTTTCTAGAGGGCAACCAGGACCTGAACGGTGAGTGAGTTCGGTTAGACGGGATCCAACGCGACGGCGCGCTCACCTTCAGGATGTCCGGATCTTTGGCGAGCCGGAGCAGCTTGCAGGCCTTCCCCAGGCCGATGCCGTGGAGGGAGGCCAGGTAGTCGCAGCCGGCGAGGATGCACATGTAGCGAAACCTCTCCTCCGTGAAAACATTCCCCAGAGAGCGGCAGCGGCCCAGGTTCTTCTGGTCCACCTCCAGACCGTTGCCGTGCTTGTCCATTTTGAGGATCACCTTCAAATTCGTTAAAAAGCTTCTGTTAATCATTCGTTTACAGTGATTAACGTCAAGCAGCTGGAGTGATAAAATAAATTACTAGGTACCGTTTTGCAGCCGAATGCCAGAAGATCTGAGTCCTCTGTGATGACTGCCTGGGCCAACCCGGATCTAGTGAGGTGGGCCAGCTGGGCATCAGCTTCATACGGAGCCACCAGACAGTCCACACCTCTGGCCCTCGCAGTCTGGGTGGAAAAAAAAAAAAGAAGAAGCACATACTTTAAAATTCTTAGGACTGTATGTGGAAGAACAAAACTGTTTTTGATGTTCTGTTGTCTCTTTTCTGTGCTTCAGAACATTTATTCAGTTGTCTGGAGTCACTATCCAGCCAGAAGCTTTAAGATATACCCCAGACACTTCCTGAAAATACTTCATCTTTCTGCTCTTGATGCAGTTTGGTCGTTTCCCAGTTGAAACTGGACCAGTTGAGCCGTTCATCAAGCTGACATGCTTGAAACACGGATCAGCCCCAAATGTTTGTCATTAAACTATTAAAGTGTCTGAAGGAAAAAAAAAAACCTGCCTGGAAAGTTTTTTTTTTAGGTGATGTTTTCTCTCTCATCCAGTATTAATACAGTTCAAGGGTTGATGAGCTGTTTTTTTATTAATCAAACTTACATTTGCATGGAGTTATGAAGATGTACAACTAAGAGGTACATCTCCCAGAAGAGCTGGAGTGAAGTCATGTTCTTGACTCTAAAGCTAACAGACATCCTCGTAGAGGGAGGTGTGGCACATCTGAACACCTTAATGAGGCTGGTCCTCACCTTAATGAGGCTGGTCCTCACCTTAATGAGGCCATGTCCTCACCTTAAAGGCGGCCTGGTCCTCACCTTAATGAGGCCGGTCCTCACCTTAATGAGGCTGGTCCTCACCTTAATGAGGGCGGTCCTCACCTTAATGAGGCTGGTCCTCACCTTAATGAGGCTGGTCCTCACCTTAATGAGGCCGGTCCTCACCTTAATGAGGCCGGTCCTCACCTTAATGAGGCTGGTCCTCACCTTAATGAGGCTGGTCCTCACCTTAATGAGGCTGGTCCTCACCTTAATGAGGGCGGTCCTCACCTTAATGAGGCTGGTCCTCACCTTAATGAGGCTGGTCCTCACCTTAATGAGGCTGGTCCTCACCTTAATGAGGCTGCTCCTCACCTTAAAGAGGCTGCTCCTCACCTTAATGAGGCTGGTCCTCACCTTAAAGAGGCTGCTCCTCACCTTAAAGAGGCTGGTCCTCACCTTAAAGAGGCTGGTCCTCACCTTAATGAGGCTGGTCCTCACCTTAATGAGGCTGGTCCTCACCTTAATGAGGCTGGTCCTCACCTTAATGAGGCCGGCCCTCACCTTAATGAGGCTGGTCCTCACCTTAATGAGGCCGGTCCTCACCTTAATGAGGGCGGTCCTCACCTTAATGAGGCCGGTCCTCACCTTAATGAGGCTGGTCCTCACCTTAATGAGGCCGGCCCTCACCTTAATGAGGCTGATCCTCACCTTAAAGAGGCTGGTCCTCACCTTAATGAGGCCGGCCCTCACCTTAATGAGGCTGGTCCTCACCTTAATGAGGCTGGTCCTCACCTTAATGAGGCCGGCCCTCACCTTAATGAGGCTGATCCTCACCTTAATGAGGCTGGTCCTCACCTTAATGAGGCTGGTCCTCACCTTAATGAGGGGCTGGTCCTCACCTTAATGAGGCCGGCCCTCACCTTAATGAGGCTGGTCCTCACCTTAATGAGGCCGGCCCTCACCTTAATGAGGCCGGCCCTCACCTTAATGAGGCCGGTCCTCACCTTAATTAGGCTGGTCCTCACCTTAATGAGGGGCTGGTCCTCACCTTAATGAGGCTGGTCCTCACCTTAATGAGGCCGGTCCTCACCCTAATGAGGCTGGTGCTCACCTTAATGAGGCTGGTCCTCACCTTAATGAGGGCGGTCCTCACCTTAATGAGGCTGGTCCTCACCTTAATGAGGGCGGTCCTCGCCTTAATGAGGGCGGTCCTCACCTTAATGAGGCTGGTCCTCACCTTAATGAGGCCGGTCCTCACCTTAATGAGAGCGGTCTTCACCTTAATGAGGCCGGTCCTCACCTTAATGAGGCCGGTCCTCACCTTAATGAGGCTGGTCCTCACCTTAATGAGGCTGGTCCTCAGCTTAATGAGGGTGGTCCTCACCTTAATGAGGCTGGTCCTCACCTTAATGAGGCCGGTCCTCACCTTAATGAGGCCGGTCCTCACCTTAATGAGGCTGGTCCTCACCTTAATGAGGCTGGTCCTCACCTTAATGAGGCCGGTCCTCACCTTAATGAGGCCGGTCCTCACCTTAATGAGGCTGGTCCTCACCTTAATGAGGCTGGTCTCACCTTAATGAGGCTGGTGCTCACCTTAATGAGGCTGGTGCTCACCTTAATGAGGCTGTGCGCCATGGCCGGGGTGATGTTGACGCAGCGGGTGAAGCAATCTCTGGCCTCCGACAGTTTCCCTTCGCGGAGCAGCTGCTGTCGGCCCTTTTGAAGATTGGACTGCCTGCGCCTGAAAGACACGAGTGACTTAATAAAGTAACTCTGCAGTCACCTTAGTCAAAGTTTGAACTGAGACGAAGATGGTGTCGTAGTACATTTACGGTTCTGTTGAAGTTGACTGACATTAATCTGTGTTCGCTGATCCGGAGCCATCAAGACCGGGATTCATCACCTCTCTTACAGCTTTGTAGCTTAGAGCAGCATTTGGAGTTTTATCAAATCATTCCTGAGAAACTCAGGAAATTCTGAACTATTATAAAAGAAGAAATCAAACTTATTCACACTTACACATTCACCAAAATATTCATCTGCCAAACCTTCCAGAATATAGCACGGTGATGCTCATCCAGAGCATCCTTAAGTTTGTCTCTATTTCTGCAACCATCCCAGCCGTCATTTTTTTTTAATTATTTGTTTTTATGTAAAGATCTAGACGTCTGCTGTGAGGCATATGAGGCGTATGAGGCAGTAGCTCATTTTTGCGACATCACGCCCAAAAGATCCATCTCCTGCACAAAAACTAGTTTGAAATGTAGATGCCAGAAATATGGCTCCATTGCATGTTTGTGAAATATTTGTTTTTCGGATCACCAGAAAAACCACCTCAGGTGAGCGTAAAGACTTTGTCGGTGATGTATAGAGATTTTAGTGGAATAGTTTGTCACATCTTCTAATCACAAATTCATGACTCATAACTGACCTAAAAACTGGAAAAGTTTCAACTCCACCATCACACATGGAGGAAAATTAAGTTTCTAGCATTTTGCAAATGATATGCAAACTTTCAGAACAAATGTAAAGCTGAAACCAAAGATATTTTTAAATGTTATTTTATTGGACGGCTGGTTAGTTTGTAATAGTAATATTCTTGTTATTTCTGACTTGAAATGTTGATAACTTTATTGAACAAGAGAGCAGAGAAGGAAACAGATGCTCCCTGCTGATGTTGACTGAAGTTATAAAGTAAATGTTTCATTTTCTGTAGTACTATTAATATCATAACAGCAAATATTCATGGAAAGATGCAGATCATGTGACTGAGTCTGTCTGAAAATACTGAGGCACATCACCCCGACAGGTAATACTCACTCTCTACGAGCCTTTTCCACTTCCTGTTTGGAAGGCAGATTACGTCCATCAAACACCAGGATTGGTTTGACGCCGAAGCCCAGCAGCATGTCCACGAACTTCATACAGTACCACACGTACCTGGACGGGACAGGTAAACAGACCGGATTCAGATCTGGGCAGCCTGGATTATACAGCGTTGATGACGTTAGGAACATCTGAAGAGCTTACTGGTCCGTTGGTTCTCCTTTTGCGAGCTTCTCAGCGCAGGCGAACGCCCCCTTATGCAGCCAGCAGTAGGTGTCCACAGCCACCGTCTGGCCTTTATATTTTTTGACGTTGACGGGCTCGGCTGCATCTTTGATAAACTGCAGCAGTCCGGAGATTCCCATTTTCACCAGCTGAGCTGAACCACGCCGATTCTGAACAAGAGAAAGAGTCGAGAAAAATACACGTGTAAAAGTTTAGATCCCTCCTTTAATCATGCATTTTCATTGAGCAAATGCAACCTCAGTTATGCAAAACGAGATGTTTTTTCATCATGCCATAATTTGTTTTATAAAAAGTTACAAACAAAAAGAAATCATGTGGGTAAAGCTACTGCTTCTAAAAGATTTAAGAGTATAAGTTCCAGCCAGGTGCTGCTATAATCATGATGCCCTTGATGCATTTATCATCAGCCGATGTGCAGACTTCTAGAAAAGCAGACGGCCTGGCAGTGGCAACCGTTTCTGCACGTTAATCTGGAAAATGTTATGAAAGTAATTCTCCGTGTTCTTTTATCTGGTGCCTTTTGACGAAACTAGAAACAAAGGTCAATCAAAGAGTTTAATACAATCATGAATACAAAGAATTAATATGCCATGCAGTAGTTCTGGGCAATATGACGATACATATCGTGGGGATGATAGAAAAGTGTGTATCGTGCCATTTCTCTTATATCGTTTCTAACCTAATTTTATCAATTATTACAGCAAAATATGTAATTAAATAACCTGCAACGATAAATTTGATAGAATCATATCTACTTCTACAAAGTAGCCTTTTATGTTTGCACTTTTATTCATGGTTAATGCCTTAAACAGAGTTCTCTTCAATATGGAAAAAAAATCATATATCACGATATGGACTATTTTATATCACGATAACGATATGTAACAGGATATACCATAATAAAGTATGTTTTCAGTTATTCTCTGAAAACTTTGACAAAAATTTCATTGCTTACTTTTCAACTTTATTTTGAAAGGACATTTAGCTGAACTGTCACAAACATACATTTTAGTGCAGCAAAAAGATATAGGTGTTGCTTCTGTTCAACCTCACTCAAGATGTCACTCTGTCAGTTTTCACTGAAATCTTGTCTGTAACAGTCTTACTGTCATATTGCCTTTCAACAGTGAGATAAACATTTCTTTTTTGTTTTTTATCTCTGCTGCTGTCTACTGGAGGATCCAACTGATATAAGTTTTTCTACAGCTACAGATGCACTTTTTTTTTCCCTTTTCAATTCAAATTAAATGTGGTTATTTGCATTTTCTCTCTATTAGTAACATTTGCCATCTATCAAATTACATTTATTGGGCTTTGAAAGATAAGATTTTAAAGCCGTTAAGATGTGTGAATGTGTGTGGCAGTGTACTTTCAAAATTAATCTTGGTCTCACAAATTTTCTAGTCCACTGTGTGGTAGTGCTGGGCGATATGGAAAAACTCATATATCACGATATGGACTATTTTATATCACGATATACCATAATAAAGTATGTTTTCAGTTATTCTCTGAAAAGTTTGACAAAAATTTAAGTGCTTACTTTTCAACTTTATTTTGAAAGGACATTTAGCTGAACTGTCACAAACATACATTTTAGTGCAGCAAAAACAGGTAGGTACAGAGGTACAGTAGCTTTCACATTTTTTTTTAAAGTGCACAACAGTTTCTGAGAGAAAAAACACATTTTTGCACTGAAGTTCAGCTATAAAAAATAAACACAAATTATTTTTCAACTTTCTGAAATCTGTAACCTTGTAGTGCAAAGTTTGCAAACCAATATAAAGTGTCTAAAGTTAACATCAGGGTTGAAGAGAACTCTGTTTAAGGCATTAACCATGAATAAAAGTGCAAACATAAAAGGCTACTTTGTAGAAGTAGATATGATTCTATCAAATTTATCGTTGCAGGTTATTTAATTACATATTTGCTGTAATAATTGATAAAATTACGATAGAAACGATAGAAGAGAAATGGCACGATACACACTTTTCTATCGTCAGTGTTTCCTACATTATCTTTTCCCCTTTCCTCTTCGTCCTCATTCTTCTTAAATAAATATTGGCACAGTGAAAAAAAAAAAAGCTATCTATTGTTTTTCATTCTGAGGTTATATTGGCCCAAAACTGAAAACCAATGTAATCATATTATTTATTTAGTTTGTTTACACAAAAGTCACATAACTAAAGAGAAAGCTAAAGAGAAATGCAGGTGAATAAATCCAGATGTATCTGGTTCAGTTCTGCAGAATAAACTGCTCGTGGCAGTGACAGTTTGGGATTATTATCTCACTACGGATGAACCACTCAGACAAGGGTGAATGAAAAAACTTTTTTTTTTTCTTAATTTGCTTTACAAATAAGCACATATTAAGCAGCTTGCTGCGTCATCACAACCAGATAACCACGTGACCCAACAACACACACATCTTAAGGTTGAGATTTCAGTTAACTGAACCACTGCAGGATGAAAATCTTTGTGCCGATTTCACCGCCGAAACAAGTTTTGATCGCCAGTTGTTCAAATGTCTTTTTATTTGTCCTCGTCAAATAATTAAATAATTTTAATGTGAACAACATCAGAACAGAACGTCTCGTGGCAGCTTTAAAACAGCGTCACCAGGGAGAACCGTTGCTTTTGAGTCCAACAATTAAATGATGATTGGGAACAACTGTTCAACAATTAAAGTGCTCATTATGAAACTATTTTACATACTAGCTACGTCAGAAAACAAAATTATGGAGACAGGTACGGCGCTCACATTAGAAACTGTGACATAAACCGATAGACGTCTTCTCTGACCAGGACACCACGAAAAACAAGGACGTGGAATAATTTAAGTGTTAATTAGCCAAACTTACCTTTTTGTTGTTAGAATCCGCACATTCAGACCGATTAAGACGACTGAGCAGCACAAATCTCGTTTGGTTTTAGCGGCAAAAGGGGTGACTCAGTAAGAGCTGCTGCTATTGGCTACGAGAGGACGGAATGGGCGTGGTTACAGAAGAAAAGGAAATGCAGTCCATCCTCCACACCAGTAGGTGGCGGTGATGGGACATTTCCTTTTAAGCAATCTGTCAACAAAACTTAAGAAGTGTCAAACTAAATGTAGCGATCTTTGGTTTTTCTTTATATTATAATGGGTCGAAACTAAAACAGCGTATTTCAGACTTTCGGCTCTCGCGCCTCCCATGATGTCACTGCAGTGTTATTTTGATTTTTACTCAAATATGACTATGAAGGAGCTGTGAAAGTAACCAATTAAATTATATAACAGATGCTATTTTTAAAAAATGCACGTGATCTGAAAAGTAGGGTGATAAAAAATAAGCCTATCCTTAACATGCATGTGAACAGAAAAATTGAGCAGTTAAGATGTCGGTAAAATTAACTCTGAAAACAGGGGTGATAAATTCTCATGTCATTTAGATTAGATTAGATGTACTTTATTTGATTGCTTTATTTGATAACGTTACATTTGAAAACTTTAAGTGTGGTTTGATAGGAAAACAAAGCCAAGTTTTATCATTAACAGTACAAAGATGCAGTTTCTCATTTCGAGATAACTAAACTAATTGTTGATTTGGTGAGCTTCACTAACATTTGAAACTGCTGTTCTAAAATCACCATGTGTTTCATTATTATATTATATTATTATGAATTATAATATTACAAAGTTCATTGCCTTTTATTTCATTTTATTTTCAGCTGTGTCTTTAATTTGTTTATTCGTTTTTGGATCATAGTCCTGTTGTATGACCCTGTTTCAGCTGAGCTTTAGCTGTCAGACAGATGGCCTCGTATTTGCCTCTAGAATATGTTGATATACAGAGGAATTCACCATTGACTCAATGACAGCAAGGTGTCCATTTCCTGTGGCTGCAAAACCTTCCCAAATCATCAAATCACAAACAATTCCACTTTGGTCTCATCTATCCTTAGGACATTGTTAATGAGTCTTGTGGTTCTACTGGCAACCATTGTAAACAAATCATACTTGTGCTTGTTCAGTCTTTGTGTAACTGTGCTGTCATGGACCTTTTGTAAGACCTGAAATGTTGCTCTTGTTTTTTGTTTGATTGTATTTCTCTGAGCATTACACAGCCTGGCCTTGGGTAAATGTACTAACTAGTTAGTTACCCTAACACACAGATGGAATAAACTTCCTGTTGATTTTAAGTGTGCCTCAACTATGGCTTTTAGTAAAGTTAAACTGAAAACTTTTTCGTGTCTGTTTAATTTATTTTATGCTAGACTAACTGCACTGTCCTTACTTTGTTTTAGCCCTTTTTTTTTGTTTGAATCTATTTCATTTGTGGCTTTATTATGGATTATATTTCCCTTCCAACGCTGCTTTATGAATTTAATGAAGATTTTTTTTCATCTTAATCCCTTCATTAAACACGACCTTTGTGTATGAAATGTGCTGTACGAGTAATGTGGCAGGACTTTCCCTTACAGATAGGGTGAGAAGTTCAGTCATCTGGGAGGGACTCAGAGTAGAGTCGCTGCTCCTCCGCATGGAGGGGAGCCAAGTTGAGGTGGTTCGGTCATCTGGTCAGGATACCCCTTGGACCCCTCCCTCAAGAGGTATGTTCAACTGGGAGGAGGCCTCAGGGCAGACCCAGGACACGCTGAAGAGATTATATACCTGGCTGGATTTAGGATTTCCCCCAGGTGGAAACCAAGTCACCGTGCTGCCCATAATATCCATCCATCCATTATCTAGGCCCGTTTAATCCTCTGCAGGGTCACGGGGATCTGCTGGAGCCTATCCCAGCTCTCTTTGGGCGCAAGGCAGGGAGGGGTACACGCTGGACAGGTCGCTAGTCTGCCCATATTATACCAGATATGATATGATATGATATGATATTAGCACAGTGGCTTGGTGGTTAGCACTGTTTCCTTACAGCAAGAAAGTTCAAGGTTCAGACCTCAGCAGGGGTCTTTCTGTGTGGAGTTTGCATGTTCGCCGTGCTTGCGTGGGTTTCCTCCGGGTACTCCGGCTTCCTCCCACAGTCCAAAGACATGCATGTCAGGTTAATTGGGGGTTCTAAATTGCCTATAGGAGTGATTGTGAGTGTGTGCTTGTTTGTCTATATGTGGCCCTGCGATGGACTGGTGACCCATCCAGGGTGTACCCCTGCCTTTCGCCCGAAGAGAGCTGGGATAGACTCCAGCAGATTCCTGTGACCCTGCAGAGGATTAAGCGGGTATAGATAATAGATGGATATTATATAATATTATTAATAAGTGACAATTAACTGACTGTGCACTTTTCTTTTGACTGTGAAGGTTTTCTTTTACTTCCAGAAAGGTAATTTTAATTTTTGGCGGGAGAAAAGCATTCCACTCAAGAAAATTGATTTAAAACTTATATTACATTCGCGATTTTGTTTTTGTCAGGGGCTGTCGCTGCCTTGAAGACTAGCAACAGTTTAAACTTGGTCGAAAAGGGGTATTTGTGGGGTGAGTTTTAAGCAGTAGTCCCATATCCGAGCATGACGTCAGGACCTGAACGCATCGTAAGACGTGTCTCATTCCCAGCTTCCTCCGGGGCTCGGCTGGCTCGCTTCCTCCGCAGCTCTGACAGACACAACGAAAACAAAATGCGATAGTTGAACTTTGCGGCTGAGCTGTGATCAATGACAGCCACATCAGCGTGTCCTGGTGCATTTTACCTACCGCTTATTTAAATGTCATTCTTTTGGTGCCAGGGTTAGTGACTGTAAAAGAAAGCGACGATGCAGTTCTCTCCCACCAACGGGGATTTCACGTTCGTCTCCTCTTCCGAAGCTGAAGGTATGCTAATGCTAACACTGCTAAACAGCTAGTAGGCCTTTAAAAAGTCAGCCACATACCTTAGTGTGGTATTCATATCCCCCGTCATTTAGTCTGGTAAGTGTGTTTAATGTGATCAGACCAGGAAATGTAGCGCTGTTAAACTCTAAAAGGCCGCTGTGCTTTAATAAACGTGAACGCTGTCATTTAGCTTTGCTACGTGGCTGAAAAAAAACAAACAAACAAACAAACAAACACCACTGATAAACTGAGGGTTGGTTAGTTTGTTCACATCACGAGGCCATTCAAAGAAGGGTTTTAGAGCTGCTCTGCGCCATGTTGCTCTCTGACGAAGCAGAAATTATCTGAAATATCTCTTACACTTCTGTTTACACTTGTTCCCCAAACTGTCCAGCACACGGTGGCAAGAAGCCTTTCAGATTAACTGGATTTCTGCATTAATTTGACATACAAACGATCAGGTGTTCATCTAAAACATGATAACGGACAAGCACAATGTGCTTAAACATACGGTAACAATTATGATTTATTGTGTGCTTATTGAACAGCCTTTAAACATTGACAGTGCTGGAAGAAGTGAACCTAGTTAACAGATGGTTGGATCTCTGTTGAGCTCTTCCAGTATCTGTGGATCAGAGCTCCACAACGTTCAGGTTGAATTTTGGATCATTCATCTGTCCAGAACTTGTTGTCGGATGTCTAGTGTGAACGACTCTCTAAAGGTCATGTATGACATGTCTGTGTCGTTAAGGTCTACGTTCTGACTGGACCTCTTCAGAAGGTGGATTTTCTTCTTCCTGGATATTCTGTGGTGGATTTACTTCCACGTTTAGGGTCAATGTTCCTAACCTGTACAGCGTTTTTACAAATTTGAAAAAAGACATTTTGTGTCCACGAAAACCCTTAAGCGGTTACTTGTGGGTTCATCTTTCCCACACTGAGGATTCTGTGTTACGTCTTTGGACTCATCTTGGCTGGGCGTCCACTTCTAGGACCACAAAACTGTCTCCATTCAGACAGTTTGTCTAACTGTGGACAGAGAGCTGGCTTTCTATCACTTTCCAGCCTTCAGGCAGATCAACTATTCCTGATTTGTATGTTTTCAACAATCTATGTTTTGTGAGGCACGGGTCACATCAGCAGATGGTTCTCATGAACTGCTAAATTCAAATCTTTCTTTTATCAGTCAAAGTTATTTCTGAACCACGCCTCTACCAAACTGATTCCAGTTAGCTTTTGTTGAAGTAACTTGAGTGGGTTCACTTACTTTTTTGCTCCAACACTGTGAATGTTAACTGAAAATCACAACTGAAACCCAGCAAAACAAATTCACCACAACAGTTTGGACACAATTTAAACACTTTATTTGTAAGAAGGGGGGAAAAAAACAACAACATAAAAACTATAGGCTTATAACATTTTGCTAAGGGGATCTGTATCTATAAATTGTGTTTAAAAAGGAGAGTTTTAATCTTAATCTTAAAGGTAAAGAGGATGTCTGCATCCCAAACTGAGAACCAAGTGTTCTGTTGGGATTATATGGATCTACAGTCATGGAAAAAATGATTAGACCACCCTTGTTTTCTTCAGTTTCTTGTTCATTTTAATGCCTGGTACAACTAAAGGTACATTTGTTTGGACAAACATAACGATAACCACAAAGATCGCTCATAAGAGTTTTATTTAAGAGCTGATATCTTACCATTTTCCATGGTTTTCTTGATTATAACCTAAATCACTTAAGTTTTTACATCAATAGCTATGGCGTTGTACTGCCAAAAACACTGCTTTTATGCATTCAGTGTTTTCTTTTCTGTCTGTTTTAGTCACATGATGACGTTTAGTGGTACCAGGTATTAAAATGAACAAGAAAGTGAAGAAAAATGGTGGTCTAATAATTTTTTCCATGACTGTATTTATCAGATAGATTGCTGTTTGATGATTTAAATGAGGCTTCCTCACAAACTAGTCATGGAGTTCCACAGGGCTCTGTACCAGAGACCAAAACATTTCACTGAATTTATGCTTCTAGAAGGGGCAACAAGGCAAAATTTCTCATTGTTAAGCAGATGACATAATATCTATGATGCCAAATGAAACCAATTAAATGTTTTTGTTAAATGACAGAAACTAGAAACTGAGTAACGCCTAATTTTCTGCTTTTAAATTCAGACAGTAACAGATTTTGGCCATGAATGTGTATGAAACACCTACATAAGGACTCTGTAGCTAGGCCCTTAAGGACTTTATATGTAACAAGGAGAATTATAAATTATATCCTGCATTCAACAAGCATTTTGGATCAGAATAGAAATCCTACTGACAAGGAAAGTGTGTGAATTTAAACTGTGGTGAAAAAGAAGTTTTTATTAGGATTCCTCGCAGTAGTAGTAGATGCAAAAATTATTGCCATCCAGATAACTAGACAGTCTACTTCTGGAGTGCCTCAGGGCCAAAGACAACAATGTCAGTCTAATCTGAGTTTATCAGCAGTCGTCCAGGTCTTTATGTCATTCAAACATGTTGATAGACCAGCTGGCTCACTGGTCTCATCTGGTTTCATGGATGGTGTCATCCACATAACATGAAAATTTAACATAAAACTGTCATGTTTACATTGCATATGTGTGTATGAGTCGTGTTGTACAATCTGAAAGCCGCCGTGTTCTCCACAGAGCTGAGCGGCACCATCAGCACCCCCGACGTCAAGCTGAACATGGGCAGCGACGGCGGCAGAGATCCGTACGCCACCGCGTTCCTGAGGCAGCGAGGTTACGGCTGGCTGCTGGAGGTGGAGGAGGACGACGGCGAGGAGAGCAAACCTCTTCTGTGAGTCACATCCTGTAATTAGAGAGAAAGATTTGCATTTCAGGGAGAAAATGTCCAAACGCAGAATACTGATACTGACCTGCAACGCTAAAGACCAGGGAGCTTTTTCAGGCTGGACACCAAACTCTGAAATAGATGAGATCAAGTTTGCTTGACTTTTATTTGTTTATTGATTTATTTTTGAATCTTTATGAAGTCCTGAGAATCAGTGTTTTGCCTCCCACTTGTTTGTGTTTCACCTTTAGATGGCATAAAAACAGATTCTCAACATAGATTTTAATGACCTTTTTATGTTTGTTTTGCTTTTTTTTTTTTACCCTATTTTCCAATAACTACATTTTCCAGCTGTGAGCTGCTCGTCCATGTCCTTCGTGCACTTGCATTATGAAAGAACATACATGCCATCTGTTTTACGCATACAGTTTCGTTGTGAACAAACTAAATTAATTTGTTGCATGGGCTTAACACATGGATGCTAACGTGTAGCTTAGCAATAAACACGGAGCAGCTGCTTCTGACGGGAGCGTCACCAGTTGTGTAGATATTTGCTCACAGCTCTGTTGAAAACATTTTTGAATACTGAGAAATTTATGTTCAGTACCATAAATACTGAAAATTGTAAGTTTAAAAAGTAGAAGGTCCCTTATTTCATTAAAAAAAAGCAGCGACTACTGAGATGAACAAGCACTCAAATAAAATCTTTTTTGTTTCTTAACAGATCAGAAAGAGAGCAATGTGGTATTGGGCCACCTTTACAAAAATAAGTGATCTTATGAATTATCAGGAAAAATGTCAATATTATGAAAAAAAATTACCTGAATAAATATTACAAGAATAAGTTAATCTTACAACAGAAGAGTCATATTTTTATGAGGAAAAGGTCACGATATAACAGAATTCACAAACTAAAATTCTTTTTAAAAAATTTGCAATATTATGGAAAGAAGGGAGAAAGTCAGAACTTTTCCAAGAATTAGTTATAAGTTTTCTGAGGGAAAAGTCACTCTTTTATTTATTTATTATCTGGATGAGATCAGAATAAATTGGCTGTAAGGTCAGAATCATTTTGTGATTTTATTTTTATTTTCCAAAAATAAATTCAGAATAGAGTTGCAAAACTGGCAAGAACAGAGTTCAAAACCAAATCACAAGAAAATAATTGAAATATAAGGAGAATTAAGCTGTAATTTTATAAGAAAAAAAGAAATCATTTGTGATACATATGAGGGACCTGGAGCACTTTGGATTCAGAGTGGAGGAAACACTAGAACTAATACTTTATAACTACTTTCTTAAAGAAAATCAACCCTAACATGGTAATAATTAGCATTCCAAAGCTTGTAGAAATCTATTTCAGAGTTTTTTTTAATGAATATTTTATTAAAATCAAAATAAGTGTAGAATTACATTTGAAAAAATGTGGCATTGAGACTTAAATGTTGCCGAAAGGAGGAGCTATGAGCCATGTTGCAGAAGTCTTCTTAATGATGGGGAAGGACACAATAATCCACAGTGTGAACACTAGTTAAAGGTCAGGTTGGACCTCAGGATGGATGTAATCCTCTGTTTGATGTTGCCTCTCATCAGTGCAAAGCCTCCCTCCTGACAGTGATGTCTTCTCTGTGAGCAGGGAAGAGCTGGACATTGACCTGAAGGACATCTACTACAAGATCCGCTGCGTACTGATGCCGATGCCGTCGCTCGGTTACAACCGGCAGGTTGTCAGGGACAACCCAGACTTCTGGGGCCCTCTGGCTGTGGTGCTGCTCTTCTCCATGATCTCAATCTACGGACAGTTCAGGGTGAGCAGGATAACTCCTGGTAACTCTTTTCTTGGTGAGATGCCCCCATATATCTTAAAACTAGACCGGCTACATCGTCGTTTCCCATTGGCTGGCCCGGTGACATCATGATGCGTAACCGCCAAGCTGTGCTTCTCATGAACGCGGACCAGCCGTTGGGTCTCACTTGGATATATTGTTTGTTTTAGATTGAAGAAAAAAAAAAAAAAAAACTTACTAGCCCAAAATGACCCTGGTACCAACTTGTCTGGAATGTGTTGCAGGTCAGAAACAGAGAAAACGGGGTTGCAGAAACTTCCTCTGCCATATTTCCATCCTCATTTCACATGTACAACTTTCCCCGTTTCTGCCAGATGTTTAGAGAAGAAAACACTGTTATTCTCGAATACTAACAAACTGTTTGGACCTGATGGTTTTTCCGGCAAGTAAACTACAGTCCTCCACAGAGGATGTTGTTCTGAGCCACACACACAATAGTGTTTGTTTGTGTGATGCATCTAAAAAAAAAAACATCTGCTTGGTCTCTAATAACAGCTTTGAAGCACCAGACGACACACACAAACTCTAAAAACACAGTAATTACGCTATTTGATAGCTTTAGATGATTTTTTAGTAAATGTTTTCATTAGGGCTGGGCAACAATTAAAATTTTTAATCGCGATTAATCGCATTATTTCCCTGATTAATCACGATTAATCGCATTGTATACTTTTTATTAAAATGTTGTTCTGCCATATGAACTAAAATGCCATAACATAACACTTTTAACATCGGCACTTGTCAGTAACACATATTTAATGTAAATCTCATCTTAAAAAATATAAAATAAAGTAAAATAAAGCTTATTGCCACTGCCAGGGCATTAATGTCATCCTGTTTTTATAAAAAAAAATTTAAAAAAAAGTCTGCAAACAAAATCCAACAAAATGATTGTGTCTCAGCACAATCAGAACATTAAAACAGGTAATTTCTGAGGTAACAGCAGAAACTTTTAACGGGGAGTTCAACTTGTCAGTTGTTACAAATAACCTTGTTTCTGTTGAATCCTCCATCTGGGAGAACTTTAAAATGAAAATGTCTATGTTAAAGTTCAGTAACTTTACCAATCCGTGTATCATTCATTCTTTCCATTTTCAATTGTCAATCAAAATTTAAAAAAATTAAAAAGTGACATTTTATGACGTTTTTCGTTTTTTAATCTAACACAAACAAATTAAAAAAAATGCCAGATTTTTTTATATTTCAATTTTAGACTTGGATCAAAAATACGAAATTAAAAAACGGGCCACAGGACTGAATTTGTTTTATAATGGAGGACTGGACTTTCTGTTGTCATTACACATCTGTGCCACTAGATGGAGCTGCACTGCAGTAACCAGCTAGAGAACAGCAGGACAGTGAACACATGGAGCAGATCTGATGGAACATGGAGGAAGTTTTGTTGCAGTGTAGAATTTTCTTTTCCAGACAGAATTGTTAATATTGCTACCTGAGTTGCTACCTGAACTGTTAAGTATGTCTGTTTTAGCTTTACCGCATGTTTACCTGCAATTCTCTTCCGGTTCCGCAGCAGCCAGTAACAGACTTTTCAAAACAAAAGCATGTGAGCAACATGCGTTAACACGCGATGAAATAATTGTCAGCGTTAACATGGTAATAACGCGCTAACCTGCCCAGCCCTAGTTTTCATATGAAGTCAGGGTTCTACCGTTATATAGTTGCTACGACTCAACGTTCATATTCTTTGTTTTGAGCCAGAACCAAAACTAGGCTGTCAGAAACCAGAATCTTCCACCTCGGGTCTGTTAATAAATTCTGTTTTGCACGCACAGGTTGTGTCTTGGATCATCACCATCTGGATATTTGGATCGCTAACCATCTTCCTGCTGGCTCGTGTTCTTGGTGGTGAAGTAAGTGCTCCTGTGATGTCATGGCGCCCCCCCTGCAGCGAGCCGAAGTGCTCCGACTCTTTACTGTTTTACGTGAGAAGCGTCTCTCTGAGTCCTGTTGATTTCTCGAGCAGGTTTCCTACGGTCAAGTTCTCGGCGTGATCGGGTACTCCCTTCTTCCCCTCATCGTCATTGCCCCGCTGCTGGTCGTGATTGGAGGGTTTGAGGTGGTTTCTACGCTTGTCAAAGTGAGTCTCGACAAGTTATAATAAAAGTGCTTGAAGGGAGGTGTGAAAGGTGTTGCTTGAGTTCCTGTCACTGTTTTCAGCTACGTTAGACCTGTTTGTCCACCTGCAGTAGTGACGGCTCCATCTAAGCTTTGAGAATCAGATATGCTGATGTGCACAGCTTATTTCTACAATGGTTTTATATAAACATTACAAGCAGGACAACATCAAAAGGATTGTGCTGGTGCAGTTGTAAAAATTAGGAGTTTATAAAAAGAACTAGGGGTGCACGATAACTATCGGGCCGATAACAGGAAATTATGACGTCATCCCAATAACTCCGATATCACGACGAATAGCTCTGATAACATTTATATTTCTGTCAACACAGCAGTGTCTCGCTCCCTCTGAGCCTTGAATGACCAGCAGTGAATGTTATGTTCAAGTGACGTCGGCATAATCAGAAAAACGATTACTCAATCAGGAAAATCAAGAATACCCCCTCATGCCAGAAAACAACTCGTTAACTCGGTCATAATTTTAGTAGTTGCTGACTTGAATTGATATTCGCAGTATTTTCCCACATGTTACACATAAAAAAGAAAAAAAATAGAAAAGGCTGAAAGAACGACTAGCAAACGAGGGAACGTGGGAATTTACGTTACACCTTGAATGCAGCCTGCAGCACAGCGCTGATCACAACAAATATGGCGGCGTGGAACTTCATTAAAGTTTCAGAAGAAGATAGTTTGGTGGTTATTTGTGACGAATCTTCCGAGTGAATTCTACGAGGAGGGAAGCACAAGCTTTAATACGTAAAACCTGATCAGCCACCTACAACATAACAATCGCTTCCATGAAGTTTTGAAATCACGCTAACGTGAGCTAACGGAAGCTAATGCTAACGTGCGCAAGCCAGCAGGAGTCTCTCCTCTCCCTCATTCATCTCATCTAAAGCTTCCATGAGATTAAATAAAAAACAAAAACTACTGAACCTCATTTACTTTAATTAAAGGTATTGATTTAAATGGAACCACAAGCCAAAATCCTTTAAATGTTAATCTTTTTCAGTTAGTAATTCTGATGCATGTATTTCCATCAGTTCAAGGAGCCTTTATTTTTTATATCAGTCAGTAATGAACCTTATTTAAGTTAATGTGAGATATCAAATAGGTTTGTTTGATAGCTTTATGAAAATGTTTGAGAGGCTTGACAATAGTTTTTCATTGGAAAAAATAAATATCTGTTCATTTAAAGAGTCAAAACTATTTTTGATTTTGTTCATAGTATTGATGTAATGATCTTAGATGTAAGTGTGTGTGTTATTGGTATCGGCCTTTGGGAGCTGAAAGTTATCGGTTATTGGTATCGGTTTTAAAAACGGTTATCGTGCATCCCTAAGAAGAACCCATCTGAAAAGAAAATGTTTTCAATTTATATTTATTTAAATAAATATCTAAGCTTGACACTCTAAAATAAAAGAACACAGTGTTTTCAAATGTGAAAAGTTCATGTCTGTGCAGATGCTACATTTAAAGCCAAATGTCAAAAAATTCTGTAATTTGGCACTATTTATTTTTCTCCATTCTTAATTAACTTATTTGCCATGCTGTCGGTGTTATGCAGAGTTTTGCATCCCTGCCAATAAATGCAAACAAAATGCTCACTGCATCCATAAAGGCAAAAAGCCTCATGAATTTCATGCCTTTGTTCTCACTCATGTCCGATATACCGTATATCCAGTCTAGAACGAGAAACGACATAATTAAAATCCAGAAACTGAATTTGATGGATCCACATGAACAATTTAAAAATGTTTTTTTAGTATGATATGGTGTCATATATGTCTATATAACATTTCACTGAGGCAAGAAAAGCTTGGAGACGAACCTTAAAACTCATGCGAGCTGATAACAGCAGTCAGGACTAATGGGTTACTTTATAATAGTAAGATTAAAAATAATAGTCATTTAATGAATTGTTTGCATTGTGGTTGGCAGGGAAAGTAGAAGGACTGGTCTTGTATTATACACAGAATTTTTAAAGTACGTCACAGCAAGGGTTTACAAAGAGACTTTCCACGGAGGAGAAAACAAAGTATATATTTCAAATATTTCAGTGTGGACTTTTCATGGACATTAACAGGTATGACTGTGAAATCTGTAGTAAATGAGCAGATATAAACACTTTGGATAGAAGCAGACATTCATCCAAAATTCTACAAAAAAAAAAAAAAAAAAACATTTTTGACTTTTAGTGGAAGTTTAATTGATTATTTTATTGGATGGCACAAATGCATGAATGTTGAGTGAAATGAACACATTCCAACTGATCCCCCTTATTAAAAAAAAAAGAAAGAAAGAAAGAAATTACTACAACATTTCCACCTGTTGGGTTGGAACGTACCCACTTATCAGAAGTTTGTTCTAGTCTTATGTAGAAAAAAGAAACACTGGTGCAAAACCACACACACTAGACAACTGGAATACTGAAATACTTAAAGGTCATGGTTGCAAATTATCTGTAGAAATTCAACTGAATTTGCTTTAAATCTTTGTTTTAACCAAGATTATGCTGAATACTTTTTTTTCCAGCTACATTTAAGTTCCCTGTTAGGCTAACAAACAGTTTAGAACAGTGATTCCCAAAGTTTGGGCCGCGGCCCCCTGGTGGGCCGTCGCTTGGTACTGCAGGTGGGCCGTGAGAGGTCATTAAAATTAAACAAATGTTTTAAATCCTCAGATCTTTTTTAAATATGTTTTGAATTACTGTAAAATATTCATGATGACATGATTAAAAAAAACATTAAGAAGTAATAAAACAAACCAGTTAAGTGTTATTCTACTGTCATCTTAACTTAATATGACAAGTGTCACCTTATTTGTTGACCCCTCACATTAATATCTGATCATGGTTCCTGGTCCTGGATGTTGATCACAGTTGTGATTAAAGGTTTCAGTGGGCTGCTGAGATTTTTCACATTTCAAATTGGGCCTTGGTGTTCTGAAGTTTGGGAACGGACTGGTTTAGAAGATTATTTGCAAGTATTTCTCTTTATGCTCCCATGGAAGGTTTCTAACTTTGAGAAGTTCAGAAGTTTTCCCCGCCCCGTCACAGTGACGTTTTCATGAAATCAACAACCGTTTGTGATGAATCCGTGGAGTGACTCTTGGTTTCTTTTCTTCCTTCCAGCTGTTCGGAGTCTTCTGGGCCGCCTACAGCGCTGCTTCACTACTCGTCGGAGATGAATTTAAAACAAAGAAGCCCCTCCTCATATATCCCATTTTCCTTTTGTATATCTACTTCCTGTCACTATATACTGGCGTGTGACTGGACCAGTTGGAACTGTGGACCTTTTCATGGACAGTGACCCCTGGTGCATTGGAGGATTTAGTCAAACGACACCAGGACATTTTTAAAAAAAGGTGTTTATTTTTTTTTTTAACTGTTTAAAAATTCTAGACAGTGGGGATGTGGGGAATATCTATCATTGTATATAGTTGTGTCCCTCCTGTCTTTGGTCAATAAAATGATATATGATTTTGCAGCTTATAAACCTCGTAATGCAGATGTCTTGCTCACCAGTAGAGTACAGCATCCACCAAATTCAATAACTGCTTTTTTTTTTTTAAACTAAATCATACTTAATGTGGTGCCAAGCGGTAAGTTCCCGTTGGACGCACCACTTCAAAGTACTGTAATGTTTGATGTCAAATGTCCAGTTATGCATTTTAAGTTTTCACAAATTAATCTTTCCCTTATTTATGGTTTTGAGCAGCAGGATGATTATGTCTGCTAAATAATGTGGTGCCTTGTTCCCTCACACCTTTGACACCTGCCAGCTGTTATGAGCATTAACTCAGTGAATGCAGTCAGTTAGCAGAGTCATTTGTCTGTTAATCGTCTGGTGTATCCTGACCGATCACTGCTTTATACACAGTTAAAAAAAAAAAAAAAAAAAAAAAGCAACCGATGACATTCCTACATTAAACAGTACTGTATGTTGCAACATCTGAATTACTTGCAAATTGATTTCAAAGCTCCTTTTCTCAGAAAAGAACCGAGTCCCAACTCCATTCTACAAACGAAATAGATTTGCAATACTTATGAGACAAGTTAACTGTCTGCACGATGTTCCAGTAAAACACTTATTTATCATCATCATACACTGTTGGTTTTAGAAACAGTTATATAATAATTCATGTTCCCTGCTGTGTGGCTCATCCATGTTCTTGATCCACTGCCCTGTGAAAGAACAGCACATACGTCCTGGTCTCAGCCTTCAGTTCAGCTGGAAACAAACTATGGAGTCAAAACCTTTTGGAAATTAATTTATTGTGTGGACTTCTAACATTTATTGATTTGCAATAAACACAGAGCAACTGTGTCGAATGGGAGTATCACTAATTTTGTAGATATTACCTCACAGCTGAGCTGATGAAACAAGTATTACAGTAAAATATTGTGCAAGTGATGGTTTAGTTAATTTGGCTACAATACATCCTGAAATGTTCAGTCCCAAATATGTGTTTAGAAAGCAGAAAGTCTCTGATTTGACTAAAAATGGCAACAGCTGCTGAATTGGACAACCAGCCGGAGGAAGCACATATGAACTCCACATAAAACCTGCTGCACACAAAATGTCACTATATATATATATATATATATATAGTCATGGAAAAAATTATTAGACCACCATTTTTTCTTCACTTTCTTGTTCATTTTAATACCTGGTACCACTAAACGTCATCATGTGACTAAAACAGACAGAAAAGAAAACACTGAATGCATAAAAGCAGTGTTTTTGGCAGTACAACGCCATAGCTATTGATGTAAAAACTTAAGTGATTTAGGTTATAATCAAGAAAACCATGGAAAATGGTAAGATATCAGCTCTTAAATAAAACTCTTATGAGCAATCTTTGTGGTTATCGTTATGTTTGTCCAAACAAATGTACCTTTAGTTGTACCAGGCATTAAAATGAACAAGAAACTTAAGAAAACAAGTGGGGTCTAATAATTTTTTCCATGACTGTATATATATATGTATATATATATACATGTATATGTAATTTGAGCAAATACAAAAATTCTAGGTTTACAGTTATAAAGGCCGTCATGATAAAGCTGTGATGTGGCAAATTGACAGGAAAAAATGCTGCAATATGAATAAAGAGTTGCAATAGAGGAACAAAAAAAAGTCCCAATTTTACATGAGAGTTGCAACAGTATGAGAGCAAATTCACAACAGTTCAGGAATAAAGTCGCAGGAGAGTAAGAGTCACAAATTCATGGGACTAAAGGGAAAGAAAGAGGTGTAATATGAGGGATGTGCAGTTACAGATTACATTCAGGAAATGATTCATCTTTTTCACATTATTGCAGCGTAAGAACCAAAAAAACTCTACAGGAAACTATCTTTGTTCAGAATGTGCTGAATGATGTTTGTTTTAGTGTTTTATTACCACTTTATTCTCATAAAAGTACAACTGTATTCCCATAATTCAAGTTTTATTTTCCCCATAAGGCCCCAATAATTAGTTTTAATAAAAAGTAATATTCCCGGCATCGACGGTTCCTCGGTTCCTCTGGGGTCCGGTTAGTACGCCGGAGTCTGCCGTTGATCCAGGACCGACTGTCCAACAAAAACATCAGGAACGTCAGGTTGTGAGGAACCGTTTCTTCAATGTCCCACATTTCTTTTGGTTAAAAGATGTGAGAAGATTTGAGAATATTCACTGGAAATGGTCTCTTCTGCCTATTCAATTCAATTCAATTCAATTCAATTTATATAGCGTCTGTTACAATGACAACTGTCTCTAGGCGCTTTACAGAGACCCAGAGCATGACCCCCGAGCAAATATCATTAACTAAGATTATATTATATATGTTATATATATATATATATGCCTAAAATGTACAATTTGAAAAAACTCCAATGAGAGTTTATTACATCACTTCTAGAACTATTTCCATATGAGGAACTTTTGGACTGATACATGTGTTTGTGTGTGTGTGTATATATATATATAGACAAATACACACAAAACTTATCATTTTGCATCAGAAACCCAACTTCATTGCATTTTTTAGTATTTAAATAGTAAGTCTGAGACTAAACTAACAGTATGTGCCACTGAAAAACTACCTTAAACCCTCGAGCATCAATTTCATTTTAATATTTTAACCGTGCATTTACTTGTTTTGTTGTTATAGGCTTGGTAAATGTTTGTTCCATCTTGTATATGTTCATGAATTTAATTTTTTTTTTTTTTTTTTTTTTTTTTTTAATAACCTCACTGGTGAAATGATTTCTTTTATAAAGCTTGGCATAAGGAAACAGCATGAAGTCCCAGATCACCGTCCAAAACATGGTTTGAAAACACACACCGTGAAAAGAAAAGCTCGTGACCAGAATGGTGCGTCACATGACCTCGACTCGATTCTGTTCGTCTATAATACAAGTCCATACCATCAGGGTGTTGGACGGTCCCGCTCCTCTCCAGTCTGGAGGAACCATTATCCACGGTTTTCAAGAAGAAAATTCATCTGACCACATGACAGTTTCCCACTTTCCCCAGAGTCGACAGCAGTGTTGACATATTGGGTTTTAATCTGCATTTAATGGAGTTTATGGTAGAGCCAACCGTGTTCTGAGACGGTGGTTTCTGGAAGTTCTCCTGAGTCCATTTTAGTGATCTCCATCACAGAATCACGTCTATTTATAACGCAAATACTTCCTGAGGGTCCGAAGCTCATCGGCGTCTGATTATTGATTTTCAGTCCTGTACCTTCCGTACATGAGTTTACCAAATTCTCTAAATCTTTTGATGAAGGTTTTCACAATATTACTAATGGAACATTATTCTCCACCCAGAGACTCTGCCTCTCTAAGATTAATTAATTTATTTTTATTTTTTTTATGCCCAATCAAGTCACTAACTTATTGCCAACTATCTTATTTAGTGCAGAGCAGACTGAGGAGATACCAGCAGGTTTACGGTCTCTGAAGGACCTTCACGACCGTGTCCTCGGAGCGTCGGAGCAAACAAGAAAACCAGAAAATCCAGTGAGAACATACAAAGTGTAGGATTGGAGCAAACGCGATCCACTCAAACGTAAAACTGACGGGACTTCAAGGATATTTGCTGCTCACATCCTGGCGCCAAATACCACATGTGACCTTGAGAGGGCTCGTAGAGTTCACGTCATAACTGCATGTTAGGAAGTTGTGAGGTTTTTCGGTTTATCAGTTTTACAGTTGTTAAGATATTTCACTCTGGAACCAAGTGGTAAAAAAATGTAAAGTAAGTAAAATGTAAGTATCCGGTCACCACCCACTGGGATCTTGTTTTCTTCTGTTTAGTTGTTCATGAGGAGGTTTACATTTGACTTTTCTGGATCTACTGTAAATCCTTTCCCCGTTTCAACAGATTTCTCACAGTTACGTCAGAACTACTCTCTCATACACCATATTGGCAAAAGTATTTACTCACCCATCCAAATGATCAGAATCAGGTGTTCCAATCACTTCCACGTCCACAGGTGTATAAAATCAAGCATCTAGACATGCAGACTGTTTCTAGAAACATCTGTGAAAGAATGGGTCTCTCTCAGGAGCTCAGTGAATTCCAGGTGAACTGTGATAGGATGACACCTGAGAAACAAATCCAGATGTGAAACTTCCTCTCTCCTAAATATTCCACAGTCAACTGTCAGCTGTATTATCAGGAAATGGAAGTGTTTGGGAACGACAGCAGCTCAGCCATGAAGTGGTAGGACAGGTAAACTGAGGGGGCGGGGTCAGAGGATGATGAAGAACATAGAGACTTTCTGCTGAGTCGATCACTACAGACCTCCAGACTTCATGTGACCTTCACATCAGCTCAACAACAGAGCAGAGAGCTTCATGAATGGGTTTCCATGGTGACGCAGCTGCATCCAAGCCAGTTATTACCAAGAACAATGGAAAGAGTCAGATGCAGCGGAGTAAAGCAGCCACCACTGGACTCCTAGAGCAGTGGAGGAACGTAACCTTGTTAGTTTTGCTCTGAATTTTGACTGAGAACTGTGCAGAAGGAAGAAATAAGTGAACCCTTGGAGTTGATAACTGGTCAAACCTCCTTTGGCAACAGCGTCTCGCACACGCTCTCAGTATGTCAGGAGTGTTGTGAATAACCAAGATGCTCTTTGCTAACCAACACAGTGGTGCTCTGCCGTGGACATCCTGCTTATTCAGTAACTGAATGATTCAGTAGATGGTCGGAGACCTTTCCAGTTCCAGTGACATCTTCAAGCTTTTAGCTGTTACTTGTTGGTTCTTTACGTCACTGAAGACCGTGTTCTGTCCTCGGAGTCATCTTGGCTGGATGTCCATTAGGGTAATCGTTCATTAATGTATGTCTAAACGCTTTAAGATGACTTTGTATCTCTCTCCAGCCTTTTGCAGATCAGCTACTCTTGATTGTTTATCTTCAGAGATCTCTCTTTTTTTTTTTTTTTTTACATCAGAGCCAGTGACTTAAAGAAACTGAACAAACGAATAAAGAAGGCTGGCTTTGGTTCTGGAGCATCTGGAGCTGATGGAGCAAAGGAGGATACTTCATAAAAGGAAGTACATCAGGGACAACCCTGAACATCCTCTACACGACTCAGTGATTCAGTAAAAGTGTCTTCAGTTAGAGGCTTCTTCAGATCTGCTGGAACACAGACGGCTGAACGCGGCTTTAACCATCAACTGTATAATGACTCTGAAGAAACAGACAGTCTCATTTTAGTGTGTATTGGTAAATCTTTTCCTACTACTTACAGCGGCTCCATTCCTGTTCACATTGTACACGGCGGACTTTAGATACAGCTCTGAGTCCTGCCACCTCCAGAAATACTCGGATGACGCTGCTATTGTGGTGTGTATTAGGAATGATCAGGAATCTGATAAAAGTCTTCAGTGACTGGAGTCATAATAGCTGCTTCATAAAGACAAAGGAAATGATATTGGATTTCTGGAGGTCCAAGCCCCACTTCAGCCAGCGAACAATGGCGGGATGGACACTGAGGTGGTGCAACCTATAAATATCTAGTCGTGCACCTGGATAACAAGTTGGACTGGTCCCTTAACACAGACGCTCTCTACAAAAAAGGAAGCTCAGATCTCTAAACATCTGCAATAAGATACTGCAGATGTTTTATCAATCGGTGGTGGAAAGTGCTTCGTTCTCTGCTGCAGTCTGCTGGGGAGGAAGTTTATGAGCGAAGCAGAGAAGGAGTCTGGACAGGACGGTGAAGAAGGCTGGTTCAGCGATGGGAGTCAGGATGGATTCTCTGGAGCAGTGATTCCCAAAGTGTGGGCCGAGGCCCCCTGGTGGGCCGTCGCGGTACTGCAGGTGGGCCGTGAGAGGTCATTAAAATTAAACAAATACGTTTTAGATCCTCGATCTTTTTAAAACATGTTTTTAATTACTGTAGAATATTAACGACATGATTTAAAAACATTAAGAAGTAACAAAACAAACCAGTTAAGTGTTATTCTACCATCATCTTTACTTAATATGACAAGTGTCACATTATTTGTTGACCTCTTACATTAATATCAGAACATGGTTCCTGGTCCTGTATGTTGATCACAGTTGTGATTAAAGGTTCTGGTGGGCTGCAGAGATTTTTCACATTTTAAATTGGGCCTTGGTGTTCTGAAGTTTGGGAATGACTGCTCTGGAGGATGTGGTGGAGAGAAACACAACGAGGACTGTTGAGGATTTCCTGAACAATCTGGACCGTCCTCTTCATGAGACCTTTGAGGATCAGAGGATCCACGGTTCCCATCACTTCCTCTCTCTTCGCTGCAGGACGGAGAGATTTAGGAGGTCTTTTGTTCCTGCAGCAATCAGACTTTTTGATTCTTCTTTTTAATTTTTCATTCTGTTTAAATTATTATTGATTGCTGTGTTATTGATGATCTGATGAGATCGAATCTAATCTAATCTAATCTACTATTAATTGGCAAACAACTGGAATGGTGCTTTACAAAATAAAAGAAAAAGAGAACTTTTATCTTTTGCATTATTTTGTGAGCTTCAGCTTAATTTTTATATTCTTAATTTTTTTGAATCATTCGCCATCTGTTGTTCTTTTATGGTGTCATTAAATATATTCTACAGTTTTAGTCTCTCCACAGCCGTCACCCCTCCCTGCGTCCTGCCTTCCTAAATATGCTGAAAAATGTCTCCATGTCTGAGCTGTCATGTGATTGTCTCTTCTCTACTCTTTCTTTCTGTTTTTCTCATTTCTCCCGTTTTTCTCTGAATTTTGTAAAACCATCATCCCTTTCCGTCACCCTCCCATTACTGTTTCAATTTTTCCTTTATTTTTACTTTTAAATTTACATTATTTTTTTAAATATTTCTGCTCAACTGCTATTAATAGCGAAGCTGTTTGAAATGCTTTTTGGCACTTTTATTGACCATCTTGTTCCCTTTTAAAAATATTATAAACACCATTATATGAATTCAATATAATGTTTGATGAATCTTTAATAAGATTACTTGTCTGTTTTCTGAATTACTGTAGTTTAAGCCATTCAATTAACCAAATTCTTAACAAATTGGTGATGTTAATTAAACCCTGTTTCTTTAACCCACAGAAAGGCTAAAAATATTGCAATCATTTTCCCTGTGTATGTTGGTATTCCGTGATTAATCATTTTTCCTACTTTCACGTTAACTCTGGAGCAATGACTGCTACCCAAGGGGAAACCTCCAGTTTTCCTTTTTGAAGCCAGTCCAACAGTACAAGAAGATAAAGCTCTCAAATGACCACGAGGAGCCAATTTCCTTTGACTCAGATGTTAAATCATCTAAGTTTTAACAGAAATAAACATACTTACACCCTGGTACAAATAATGATTTCAGTCTTTATTGTTAGATTTCTATGACCACTGCACAGGGGGTAAGTTTACATGTATGTATCTCATCACTTAAAATAATAAACTTAAAATTTATGTGCAATTACAGATATGTTTTCCTCTTAGTAAAAGCTGCATTGCAGTCTATAATGTCAAATAGCTAGCTGTTATTACTTCAACTAGACTTCTGGCCTGTGAGTAAAAGCCAGAGCATAATCATCCTTATGCTGAAGACATTGTTTCGCTGTTATTTGTGTTAACAAAACTGGTTCAGCTAGCTCTGGGTTTGCCTGGAAGCGTTCCAGGCCAAAGGTGGCTCGACTGAAGCGCCGCCTGGAGGTGCAGCTCAGGCTGCGATCGTGGCTTCAGCAGCCGAAGCTGTGGCTGGAGGCCCGGCCGGAGGCCCGGCCCGAGGCCCGGCCAGAGTCCCGGCAGTCCTTGTTTCAGGTGTCAGCAGTCCCCGCAACCATCCTTGTTTCTATGGAGCCCCGTTTGGGTCATAATTCAATGAATAAATGAGTCTATTATTGTGAAATACAGGTGTTTATTATTATGAAATACGTATCCATTATTATGAAATATTTCCCATTATTATGAAAAAAATGTAATTATTATGAAATATATTTTTATTATTATTTAATCCTAGTTTAATGCATAATAGTTTATTTCAGAATGGCTTTTTTGTCTAAGAATGAGTTTTTACATAATGGCTTCGTTTTTCATAAGAATGAGCTTTTACATAATAATGACATTTTGACAGTGGGCGGGACCAGTGGTTGACCTGCACGCTCATTGGCTGATCCTTCTCCATTCTACGCTCTGACATCGACTAGTTTTGGCCATAAGGTCCCGTTAGCAGCGGGCCGTGGCGTCATCAAGGTGCGCTCCTAGTCCGATTGTAGCTATGGCAGCTTGGACTGAGCTACGGGAAACCCTGACAATATTCATTGTTCTGTTGCTTATGTCTGAATGAAAGAGCAGCCAATCACATAAATGGCTCCGCCCTCTCTGCTGTGATTGACACACAAATCATTCTTATAAAAAACAAAGCCATTATTATGTAAAAGCTTATTCTTATGAAAAAAAATCCGTTATTATGTAAAAGCTCATTCTTATGAAAAATGAAACCATTATCATAATAATGGGAAATATATTTCATAATAATAAACATGCATTTAATAATAATGGGAAATATTTCATAATAATAAACGCCTATATTTCATAATAATAGACTCATTTATTCATTGAATTATGACCCACACGGGGCTCCATATGTTTCAGACGTTGCTGCCAAAATGTCATGTGGAGACTAGATTAGAACGAATGTAAGATAATGTTCGCTGGCATCATAGGTTAGCACTTATTAATCTATTTATTAACCTTCATTTAACGAGAGAGAAAATCTGTAGAGATTTAAAATGTACTTTTCAAGAATGCTCTGGTCAAGACAGACAGTCTTGACTGCTAAGCTAATTTAGCTCAAGCATGAGCTAAGCTAAGTTAAAATAGGTGGTAAATGAGGAAAGGCGGGTTTGTTCCATCTAACTGCCTGACTTGTTCGTTCCTCCCATTTGGTCATTTTGGATTTGGTTGGGCTGGGCTTCCCTCTCCAGCAACCTCTGGGTGACGTAACACAAGGTTTGCCCAATACTTTATACTGCTTATGATGCAGGCCCAATTTGATCAACTGTATTGTTGGATGTGTCTGTATAAATTTGAACATATATTCATAGCAGTGATTGAAAAATGAATTCCTCATCTTGTTGTTTTTCCCCAGTTCGAAACCCACCATAGTATCAGGACGTATCTATCCCTGTTTTAAGGCCTCTGTTTGACTACATGATGTATTTTGAGTTATATTGCTCTCTGATATGTTCTCATGCAAGGTAAAAGTTTTGGTGGGATATTAACAGGTTTCTATCGCTCAAAATAAATTACATTTCAACTTATAATTTTCAGGATATTTTCTTCTGTCATTTAAACTTATCTACTTCTGATTTGATAAATATAGTTATCATTAAGGAGAAATATCATATTCATTGCTCTAAATGGAGAAATCTAAAATCTTCTTTGGCCTGGTTCATTAATTTTTATCCCTCAAGAGGATGAATACAAACATGGTAACAAAGCTTTGTAATGACGATTACATCAAGGATCAGCCCTTCTTGAGCCCCATCTTGTTGCTATGGCGATGGACAGACTGACAGATGAGGTTAGGCAGGAATCTCATGGACTACGATGTTTGCAGATGACATTGTGATCTGTAGTGAGAGCAGGGAGCAGGTGGAGGAGATGTATGCCCTGGAAAGGAGAGGAATGAAGGTTAGACGTGAATGAGTGTGTGAATGAGTGGAACCCAAGTGGAACAGTGAGGCTACAGGGAGCAGAGATGAAGAAGGTGGAGGATTTTAAATACTGAGAGTCAACAGTCCAGAGCAACGGAGAGTGTGGAAAAGAGCTTAGAAATGTGTGCTAAGAGAGATTTTAAAAAAAGTGGAGAAGTGTGTCAGATGTGACATGTGATACAAGTGTCAGAAAGAATAAATATAATATATAATATATAAATATATAATAAATAAAAGATTAGGAGTGTGCGCTTCTTCCTACTCCTTTTTCGAGCTAATGTGTATATGAAGATGTTACTGTTTGTTTGTTTTTTTTTGGTTGTTTTTTATGTTTTTTATGTACATGTTTGTTTGAAATAAATTCAATTCAATTCAATTCAAAAGAATGAAAGAAAATTCCTCATCAAAACTGCGTTTGTGTGTCATGTGTGCAATGTATGTGTGCATTTTCTCGTTCAGTCCCCGCGTTATCGCGAGAGTTGAAAGCTGTGGCTCTGAGATACGCCAGCTCCGTCCACCAATGGTGTAACTGACAGAGAGCCGAGCCTAGAGTTCCTCCGCGCTCATGGTGAATAGCCACTGCCGCGGTTACGGGCGGGGGAGAAGAAGCCGCAAAGGGAGTCAGCAGTGGCTTTGAGACTCATAGTTCGGAATCAGTCTTGTAGATTTAGTAGTATTACGTGTATCATCGGATCTTAACAAAAAACCAGAGGGGAAGGGAAGGTAAAAAAATATATAAGGAAAGATGGCGGCCGCGGCCTCGCCGGGCTCGGGCTCGTCCACCTCCTCAGACTGGATTGTACTGAGAGACGGTTGCCTGCGTTGCGACGAGGAGGGCCTGCGCAGCCTTTCCTACCACCCGGCCCTTAACGCTATCTTAGCCGTTACAAGCCGCGGCAGTATTAAAGTGATTGACGGCACTTCGGGGGCTATTCTTCAGGCTTCAGCGCTGCACGGTGAGTACCGGGTCGAACTGTCGAGCCCTGACAACCGCAGTTTCAGTTTTGACAAGTCGGCTACAGATTGTCAACAGACGCCGGACGGGACTCCGGCTCACAGCCGTTAGCTCATCCTAGCACTTAAACTGGGGCCTAGTGAGGTTGTTTGGTATGTAGTATTTGTTCTGCCTGCTCTGCATATGTGAAAGTCACAACCTTCACTTGTGATTTGTTATTACACACACTAATATTTAATGAGTGCCGGTGTTAGTAAGTGTTTGTCTCAGATTCAACGTGACATTTCTGCATGCTGGCTAAAGTGTAGCAAGTGCTGTTTCGCCGGGCAACCTTTTCCTGACTCGTTCGCGACAAGCCGTTAAAAAGTACAAGTCATATTTTTGGAATTTTAGGGTAGCGAAAAAGCTAGTACCTTGAAACGGTCAGTTCTGTAAAGGTGTCTTAAGTTTTAAGACGCTAGTTACTGTGATGGCTAACGTGCTAGCAAGCGGCTTCTCAGCCGCATAAGTTTCAGTGACCGGCACAGCGCCTGTCACCTGAAAGCGTCAACACGAAGCTGACAAAGCTCTCACACAGCCGTGGAGTTTATTAGTATGGATTCACTTTCAGCGCTAAAGTGTACAATTCTTACCGTAGACTTAAGTTTGAGAGGGTTACAAATAAGTTGTCATTACTGTGCTTCTCACATATGCTTGATGCGGTATTAATATCGGATATCGGGTGATGTTGTCTCCTACAGCTGGTTGGGATGTTGGATATTGGAGCAGATCCACAAGGTCGACGTATTCACTTAAGTTTACTTTATTCTGGCCCTTTTTGTCAGAGGATAGAACCCACTAACTAAGACTATGTACACAATGCAGACACAAGGGACCCAAATCTGATTGTGTTTGAATTTATTTTAAGTAAAATGTATTATTTATTTGTCCATACCTGATTTTTTTCCCCCCTTTTTTTTAAATGGCTGTCTGAACAGCTTAAATGACATGAAATCCCATTTCTTCACATCAGACCTGGGTCACTTTCTTACGTGGTCCTAAATTGTCTACATTCCTGATGTTTTCCAATCTAATGTGAGTGTGAACTTTCAGGTCACATTTCATCCTTTTTTGATGCGACTTACTGTATTTCCTCGATTAAACACTCCCTCCCAATTAATAGCTCCCTCCAGAATTTGACAAAATGTAAGTTATGTTCCTGCCCCTCTTTTTATTAACTTTAAACATCTTTGCAGCAAAATGCTTGCTTTTTTCTTTTGGAAATTTCAACAACTTTCAGTTTAAAAGGAGCTATGTACGACCGCTTCTTGAATGACCTCTTTACAACTAGTCTAATTGACTTTTAACGATTATGATGTAGCGTAATGAGCTTGAGCACGAGTACGAGCGTCGCACGTGCTCAAGCCAGCTGTGAAAAACATACTGTAAACTTAGTTATTAATGTGCTGATTTCACATTTTAAGAAGCAGCGAATAGTCATAACTAATAATAATATGAAGCCACTTGAGATTTTAATCTCTAAATATATGTAAACATTGTAAGAATAAGAACAATATTTGGAATTTTGGGGGTCAAGCTGATGGCCCATGGGGACATTTGGTATGGTATGTCACAATTTTCCATTGGCAGGAGCTTGGACTACAAGAAATACATCCATTTTCCTCTTCTTTTCCTCAGTCTTCTTCTTATAATTTGTTTATGCATTTGTCAACTTCCACTGCGCAAAAACTTAAAAATAAATCATATTGACTCACTGCTGCTGCATTACTTTTGTACACATGACGTACGGGCGTTTGACGTCACTTCAGAGCAGTAGCCATTTCACACCAGAGTCTGATTTCGGGCGCATTTATCATACTAACTTGAACAATCACATTTATAAATCCAATCTTGGCAAAAAAAAAAAAAAAAAAAAAAAAAAATCAGAATTGAGCATCAAGACCTGCAGTTTAAACTTAGCCAAAGATGGTCTGAATGTGGCCAAAATGCCAAAGTAGGCACGGCTCATGACCTGCTTGCCTTATAGAATGATTAACAGTTATCCTTTAAAGTGCTAGTCTGAAACACAGTAGAGTGTTTAGTGTGTTAGTATCAGTTTTTGCGGATGCATAAATAATGACTGAGATAAATACGCATCTCAGAGCACTCATACAGGAATGCAACAAATTTGAACCGCTGCCGAGGAAGACATTTCTGACATTTCTAAGATCAGTGATAATTTTTGCCAAAGTAGCAGTTGGTAGGTTTCATATGGGGTCACAGCCGTCAGCAAGTCCTGCAGCTGCTGCGGAAAGAGTGTCCGACATGCGGGATGTGCATTCAGTCAGAGCTACTGACTCTTATAGACACTTCCACCAGTTACTGTATCATCAAGGGAAAGCATGGGTCGGATTCAGTCTCAGCCACTCTTGATTCAGTTGTGAGGGAATCGTGGGTGGAAGAGCTGGACATATTTGAATATATGTGGAGTCCCATACGGAGCAACAGCTGGCCAGTAAGTCCGTTCAGCTCTTTGAGTAGTTTGGATGTAAAATAAGGAGTCAAGAGACAGGTGACGGGAGCAGCGAGCCGGCCTCAGAAATGAAGCAAAGCCTACATGTTATTAAATATCCCCTTTAGTGTAAATGAGTCTGAACATTGGCTAATGTTATTTAAAAGGTATTTTAAGGATTGTCTGAATGGCCACATTTTCAATCTCCCACTGAGTTACAAACTGTTGAATAAACAAAAAATTTGTGTCTGAAAGCAGTATATTGCACTTTAAGATCCACGGTTTTAGTTATTCGTGGATTTTTTTCAGAAATATATAATAAAAATCAAGAAAAAATTGTGGAAGATTCATAGGATGTTGGGCGCATTCTCTCACAGTGAAGAGATGTTGTGAGCCAGCCTGGCCCCTTTAAGAAGGTGGCCTTATGGGTAATGGTAGTGTGTGTGTGTGTGTGTCGTGGGACGGCAGAACTAAAACGGGGTTAGATGAAAAGTGTAGTGAGCATCAACAGCAGCCCAGCGTGTAATAGATTTACATTCTCTGTTAACCAACAGGAGCCCAACAATACAACCTGTGTGATGTCACAAGTTCCTGCAGTGCCAGAATAAAGTGCTTGTTCCATGCAGAGAAAACTGGACTTTTTCTTTTGTTGTTGTTAGCATGTTAGCCGCTAATTACGAGCCAAAAATAGCAGAATACCAGCGGTTTCTTTACTACGGTTCAGAGACCAGAGGCTGTGAAGGTAACAGAAAGACCACAATTGAGCCTTTTGTCTTGTTTCGCTGCAGTGTCTCGCTAATTTTTTGCGGGTTTTAAACATATTTTAAACACATTACTTAGGCTCGGGGGGCTCCGGCTCCAGTTCGCGGATTTTGATTTTCGCCGTTCCCTATTAACCGCGGAAATTAAGGGATCACTGTATGTCGCTCATCAACCACAGTAGCAAGAAAAAGTATGTAAACTCCTTTGAATTAACTGGTTTTCTACATTAATTTGCCACGAAATATGTCATAATAATTGATAAACACTGTGTTCCTAAAATAACCCACACAACTGTTAAAATTTTTCAACACAACCACCAGAAATTCACAAGACTGGTGGAAAAAGTAAATAAATCAATAGGCGGATATAAATTAACACAGAAAACCAGTTAATTCCAAGGGCTTCACATGATTTTTATTGCCACTGTAATTTAATAACAGTTGAGAACACGTATATCTATGTGATAATATGGTATGTTTTGTTTTACAAAATTAAGAAAGTAATGTTTAAGTCGATCCTGATGTCTTCAGTTTCTTCCGCTCGTCAATGATATTGGATCAAGTATCGGCCGGTACACAAAGCTTGGGTTCTGGTGTCAGACCAGGAGCTGAAAAAGCAGGATCTGTGCATCCCGAGCTGTTAGCTCTCCTCTTTGGTTGTTTGCACGTCACTGTATGAGCATCACAGCTCTGCAAGAGAGACAAAATTATCTTGCTTTAAATTACACCAAGTTTTATGATTATGATGATGTCAGCTTCTTTTTTATTACTGCTTTTATAGCTGAACGAAGGAGTATTTACAAACCCATTTCTAAAAAAAGATTTGGAAAAAGTAAATAAAATAGAAGGCAATGATTCGTCTCGTAAACCCATATTTTAGTCAAAATAAAACATAGAAGACGTATCAGATATTTAAATTGAGGTAGTGTACCATCTTAGGAAAAAAATAAGCCTATTTTGAATGTGATGGCAGCGATACATAAAAAAATGAGACAGTTGATGTTCAGGAGCGTCTCCTCTTCACTGTGTCGTATATCCTCTTCCTTTTAACTAAAGTCCCTAAACGGCTGATGCAGAATTGGAGATGCCAGACAGTCCTGAGTTGTCTTTGTTGTGTTTTTCGTTTCATGATGTGTCAAGTGTTTTGCGTTGGTGAAAGGTGTGGACTGTGTCCAGGCCTGTTCAGCAACCAGACTTTTCTACCATAAAAGTAATGCCTTATGTATGGATGCAGAATGAGGTTTAAAGTTGTCTTCTCTGAAAAAGACGTCATCATAGGAGCATATGTTGCTTTACACTTGAACAGGCTTTACCTTTAAGTATTGATGTGCTCAATAGATGGATTTTATTAGAGGCTGACTGACATGAGGTTGTACCTAATTCTTTTCTTTCATTGAATAGAAGTGATATACCAATTATTATTATTATTTTTATTATTCTATGGCCAATGCAGACTTTTAGAAATCAGGGTATAGCATGGCTGTTTTGCTTTTAAGCACCTGCTGGGTTAGAGAGAAGAACTAGTTCCATCAGGGTTAGACCTTGCTTGTTCATGTATCTAGCCTATTTCTTGTATCTTTCTCAACCAAAACATTGAGACTGCCATTAAGTCATATCTTTGTCAAGCTAGTAAAGAAGAAATGAAAAGGGATGGTCAAAGTCAAGCAGCAGCGGTCCGTGGAAGCAGTCATCCACTGAAATGCAAAATAAATTTGACTATACAATGAGATCCCGAATACCAGTAACAGAAATACTTCCAGATACTGGTGAAAATGAGGGTTTCATTCTTTATAAACAGAATCTCTATTCTTCTTTGTTGCTCTAAAGGTAAGGAACAGGAAGTGATGCAATATAACCTTGCAACTTCCTATGTAGTTTTGGCATTATTTTGGCAATTTGGGATTTATTTTAGGCTGGAAAATCATACCAGGAAAATTGCAACATGCTCATTTTGCAAGGTTGCGGTTTCCAGAGACGGCACAAATGTTGATAAATGTAACACAAGCAACCTACTACACATTTAAATGTTGGTCACGTTAAAAAAAAAAAGCGGGAGTTTATCGAGACAAAGAAAAAGATGGATAAACTACAGCAACAAACTTTTCAGAAAGGAGGGAGATTCCTTAAAGAAAGCCAGAAACGTAGTGCAGTGATGAACAAAACTGTTAAAGTCACTGACCTGGATGACCAGCCTGTTGATAATTGAAAATGTCGGTATGAATGTGTGATTGAACCTAAAGCCCAGGTATCAGAATCGGTATTGGAAAGGAAAAAAACACGGTATCAGAACTTCTATAGTCAAAACTGAACAGCAGGTATAAATCCTCTTTGCTGTGGCGTTCATAAACACTGGTTTAGCATTTGGATATGCTGGTTGGCACAGCACTAGCTATGTACAATA
Organism: Hirundichthys speculiger; assembly: GCA_018398805.1. Lineage (NCBI taxonomy): Eukaryota > Metazoa > Chordata > Actinopteri > Beloniformes > Exocoetidae > Hirundichthys > Hirundichthys speculiger. The sequence goes on along the minus strand of JAGFBZ010002607.1, from coordinate 334,725 downwards.
CAATCCTTATAAATAGAGTCAGGAAATACGAAAACATTGGATTTGACGCAAAATAAAATAAATAACGTGGTGTGTGTCCTTTGAATTTCTGGAGGGAACTGCAGAGTTCAAGGTTCACTAAAGGGAGGTTCAAACTGTGTTGAAGAGATGTAAAGATGTGAGTCTGTAGTAGCTCCACGTAGCTGGAAAAGCAAACTAGTTCTTTAAATGTTCCAGAGTTTTAGTAGATCTGAATTTGGATCTAACCCCGACTCAGCACCAGAACGTGATTCAGGTTCGTCTAAAAGGAACCCGTGAATCCCCAGCCATCTGGTCGAGAGCTGAGATGCTGCTCAGTCACTACCACACTTTACAAATTTGTCCAGATTATACAGGATAAAGTCACCAGTTGTTCCTCAAGCAGAAGATATTTCTATAAACTAATTTATAGCCTAACAATGGTGCTGTTTTCTCTATCTAGAGTGGCTGTAGATGAGCAGTGGAACAAAATATATGACTTTTGTACATGTTAAACAGGTGTTAAGTCTTGATGGCTTTTTATTTGTTGAAGACTTTTACTACACTAAATGTAAGAAGTGTAGTTGTTGTCAACTAAAACTTTATTCTTGGTTTTGGTGGGTCTTGTTTAGGGCTGGGCGATTTTATCGATTCGGCGATATATATCGATATTTTATTTCCCAGAGAGTATCGATATTTCAGCTGCGGGTATCGATATTCTAAGCTCCCTTCAAAACCCCCGTGTCTCGCACGGGTGCTCTTCCTGCAAAGTGCCATTTAGTCCTCCAGCCACTAGTGTCGCTGTAGAGCATTTCTAACCAGTTATCCAGAAGCAGAAGAAGTTATCTTCTTCAGCTGATCCAGTCAGGAAGATGGCGGCGAGTATAAACGCAGCGCCTGCGTGCTTAAAAGCAGATGTGTGGGAGCAGTTCGGGTTGAAAAAGAAAAAGGAAAGCGAAGATTTAGACAAAAGTATGTCGGTTTGCAATCTGTATCACACAAACGTGAAGTACTCTGGAAATACCACCAACCCGCGAGGCGAGCCCACCTGAAACGTCACCACCCGGACAAGGCTAATGCTAACTGAGAGCTAGCCAAACTTATTTGTCAGGATTTGAGACCGTATTCAGTGGTGGAAAACGCCGGCTTTAAGGGCTGTGTTTACTCTCGCGTCAACGTGTCGCAGTTATCTTGTCGCCAGTATGCCGCAGTTATTTTTGATATATGTCAATGTTGAAGCGCGTCTGCGCTGTTATTCAACGCCACAACGGAGAGGGACAATCACGAACTAGCTAAACTAACTAAACTTATCTCTTGCGTTTTTCCACTTCCTCACCGTCTCGGCCGTATCCAGACCCACATTCATCGCTATCTCCCTCCATGAATTACTAGAATATGTGCTGTCTTTGTGGTGTGGAGAACCAGAATCGTACAGATGTGGGTACTTCCTCATTTCTTCGATGACATGGATGTAGAATTGACCAATCAGAGGCCTCCTTTCTCTCCTCTCTGCGACGTTGTTTGCAGTCACCTACCTTTCAGTTCAGTTAATTCAAACAAATTGGAACACCCACAAGATGTCACCAAAATCACTTTGTCCTGTTAAAATCTTTCAGAAAATGATGTAAATGTATTGTTAGAAAATATCGATATAATATCGTATCGTGAGCCAGATGTATCGTATCGTGTTCGTGAGATTAGTGTATCGCTACAGCCCTAGTCTTGTTGATGTTTGTGACTGAATGGAGGGGCTGCAGCCTGACAAGAATCTGTTCCCTGCGAGGAGAAAAATAATTCATTCACTCGCAATAAAATAATCTAAATGTATTTCGTCATATGAGAAACGCACTGCTCAGGTTTCAGCGCATGCACTCTTACCGACTTCTTGCACTGATTGAAATGTAAAGTTGAATCCCGTTGAGAGCAGAGGGTGTGACTGAACTTGGCGTCTCGACATACCTGAGCTGCTCCACACCAGAATGGCGCAGCTACTACTGTCTTGAATCATTTATCTTCTGGGCAGTGACCAGGTTTCAGTTCCACTGCTACACGTAAGCCTACTGCCTATTTAAGGCTCAGCATCAGTACAAATTAACGAGTCTATACTGGTTTGCATTTTCTCTAAAAGTAAAATTTCTCACCTGACAAATGAAATAATTAGGGCTTTGAAAGATGAGGCTTTACGCCTTAAAGTTTCTCCCCAGGAAGGTGAGACTTTCTTATTCCTTTTCCAGAAGTTACTGGAAACATAATAGAAGTCCACCAGGAAGAACGAAGGTCGATGTCATGTGTTTATCAGAATGGGACTTTTCACAGATAGATCAGTGAATCTGCTAGATATTCTGAGATGATGGTTGATTATTCAGAAATGGTCAATAATCAGCCTGATTAATCCGTCATCTTCCAGATGTGATGAGAGAAGATGAGCATAACGGGCCAGCTCCAGATTTACTTGTAGACAGATGCAGAAAGAATACACTTTTACTTCAGTTTTGTTGAAGCAGTGAAGCACTCTTGATGAATGGATATATCATAACTAGATATGTTTCATCCCTTGTGCGTGAACAAACAATGGACTGTTTTGAGACTCATTTCCACCAAGAAAAACCTTCAGGCCATGCTTGTTCTCCCGGCTGTGTTTTTCTCTGCGATCCAACTTCATGTCCAGAATAACCCGAGAGATGGAAATCTTTCAAATAGCTTGCTCTCTGATTGCTGTGAGCCCTGCCAAGAATTCTCACAAATCAAAGCAACAGGAACTTTAGAGCCATTTCAGTGGTTCAAACACACTTGGATGTGACAGAGTAATTGTGATTGAGATGTGTGATGTGTGTTGTATCATCACAATACCCAGAAGTCTCATTTAACTACTGGGAGTTTTTTGGACTTCTGTGAATATGACCAAAACACTGAACATGGTTATTTTATGTCAGAGCCTCAAAAATCACTGGAAGATACTGAAGGCGTGTGTGCTGCAGGTTTATCAGAACATAATAGGAGTTTACCACTGATTTCTGACATGTACGTATTGTCATGTCTGTTAAAAGGTCTGCTAAGATATTAAAGGTCCGAGGTTACTGTATTTCAGGGTGTTGGGTAATCATGGCAGGAATATTAACACTAATTTCTGCATTACCTGTTCTAAAACGCATGTGCTTGTATATTTGTGAGACTGCCTTGCTCAAATACTTATGTTGAATAATTTTTTTTTTTCTAATGCCCAGAGGGAAATTATATTGCAGCAGTGGAATTAAAATGAAACATGAAGTTGAGAAAATATCAGAAAGTAGGTATGGCTGAAATCTTTAGAAATCATGAATGCATTAGTGCTGTCGCCTGGCAACATCTGTGGTGATGATGTCACATGCAGCATTGGCAAGTAGGACAGGTACACTTTCAGTAGACAACATGGGTGGAAACTTCCAACCAACAGTTCCACATCTGGAACATCAGCAACTAGGGATGCACGATAACTGTTTTTTAAAACCGATACCGATAACCGATAACTTTCAGCTCCTAAATGGCCGATAACCGATAACACACACATATACCTAAGATCATTACATCAATACTATGAACAAAATCAAAAATAGTTTTGACTTTTTAAATGAACACATATTTATTTTTTCTAATGAAAAACTATTGTCAAGCCTCTCAAACATTTTCTTAAAGCTATCAAACAAACCTATTTGATATCTCACATTAACTTAAATAAGGTTCATTACTGACTGATATAAAAAAAAATAAAGGCTCCTTGAACTGATGGAAATACATGCATTAGAATTACAAACTGAAAAAGATTAACATTTAAAGGATTTTGGCTTGTGGTTCCATTTAAATTAATACCTTTAATTAAAGTAAATGAGGTTCAGTAGTTTTTATTTTTTAATCTCATGGAAGCTTTAAGATGAGAGGAATGAGGGAGAGGAGAGACTGCTGCTGGCTTGCGCATGTTAGCATTAGCTTCCGTTAGCTCACATTAGCGCGATTTCAAAACTCCATGGAAGTGATTGTTATGTTGTAGGTGGCTGATCAGGTTTTACGTATTAAAGCTTGTGCTTCCCTCCTCGTAGAATTCACTCGGAGGATTCGTCACAAATAACCACCAAACTATCTTCTTCTGAAACTTTAATGAAGTTCCGCGCTGCCATGTTTGTTGTGATCAGCGCTGTGCTGCAGGCTGCATTCAAGGTCTAACGTAAATTCCGACGTTTCCTCGTTTGCTAGTCGATATTTCAGCCTTTTCTACTTTTTTCTTTTTTTATGTGTAACATGTGGGAGAATACTGCAAATATTGATTCAAGTCAGCAACTACTAAAATTATGACCGAGTTAACGAGTTGTTTTCTGGCATGAGGGGGTATTCATGATTTTCCTTATTGAGTAATCGTTTTTCTGATTATGCCGATGTCACTTGAACACAACATTCACTGCTGGTCATTCAAGGCTCAGAGGGAGCGAGGCACTGCTGTGTTGACAGAAATATAAATGTTATCGGGGCTATTCGTCGTGATATCGGACCTATCGGGATGACGTCATAATTTCCTGTTATCGGCCCGATAGTTATCGTGCACCCCTATCAGCAACCAGTAGCTCAACATATGTTTACTCATGAACACGTTTATTCAAATCTCTTAAATCAAACAGATTCTTGTATGAACTGATGGTTTGGTGTTAGTTTGGTCTTGTTTTTCTGGGCCATGAGGCCGTGACAGAAGCTGTAGTCACAGTTTGACCCGGAGACTGCTGGGATGTGGGCTCAGACACGTGACTTCAGTCTGGTGTCTGTTCCAGGCCGGCGTTTTGGAACGTGCCGTACGCAAATCTGGGACTGTGTAGAGACAAACAGAAATATAAACAGTATTATTACACATGGGTACTGTTGGTACATTAGTGAGCGGGACCACTGATTGAATTACTGCAAGTAAGAAGCTGCAGTGAGATGCTGCAAAACTTTAAATGAACAGCAGGTCCAGCGAAAAGCTGTTGCTGAAACATGCTGCGTTGAGGATTTATATTGAAGCGGAGAGATGGTAGTGCAGGCTTTCAACCTTATTTTCAGTTTGTTTCCTTTTAAACAGCAGCTTATGTATTTGTTTACTGTAGGAACCACCCCTGTAAAGCTCCTTCAGTGTTTCAGTAGTTTAGTTTTTAAGTGGACACATGCAGCAAAATGTTTGCTAAACACGCCACTGTTAACTGCAGCATGTAAATAAATATAATCTTACGCCCCATTCGTACATGTTTAATATTACCTGGGAGCCTGCAGTAATTCAAAAATTCCACCCTGACGTCTTGTGTTTTGTTCAGCGCAGAAATGCAAAGTCTGTGTTTTTACTGTATTTACAGACATTAATTCCCAGGTGTGTCGTCAAGGCTTTGCATTTTGTTTAAACACTTAACATTTGATTAACTAAAATGTTGTATCATGATATGAATGATACTTCAGTGACAACACGTTGATGTATTTCCTTGTTGCCATGGTAACAGTAAACAGAACAGTAACTGTTCGTAGAGACTTAATGCTGTCAAACTCGTGTTTGAGTTTAATGACTGGATAATGTTTCCTGTCACATGATGCTTTATGTGTCATCTTCTCATTATTGCTCTTCTGATGCCTCTTTGTGGTTTGCTTTTTATGTGTCACCATGTAAAGCTTAATACTGACTGATTTCTTGATTATCTTTTTTTTTATTTGTTAAAAGTAGGGATGCACGATAACTGTTTTTTAATACCAATAACCGATAACTTTCAGCTCCTAAAGGCCGATACCGATAACCGATAACACACACATATACCTAAGATCATTACATTAATACTATGAACAAAATCAAAACTAGTTTTGACTTTTTATATAAACAGATATTTATTTTTTCCAATGAAAAACTATTGGCAAGCCTCTCAAACATTTTCTTAAAGCTATCAAACAAACCTATTTGATATCTCACATTAACTTAAATAAGGTTCATTACTGACTGATATAAAAAATAAAGGCTCCTTGAACTGATGAAAATACATGCATCAAAATTACAAACTGAAAAAGATTAACATTTAAAGGATTTTGGCTTGTGATTCCATTAAAATTAATACCTTTAAAGTAAATTAGGTTCAGTAGTTTTTGTTTTTTATTTTTTAATCTCATGGAAGCTCTGAGGGAGAGGGGAGGGGAGACTGCTGCTGTCTTGCACACATTAGCATTAGCTTCCGTTAGCTCACATTAGCGTGATTTCAAAACTCCATGGAAGTGATTGTTATGTTGTAGGTGGCTGATCAGGTTTTACGTATTAAAGCTTGTGTTTCCCTCCTCGTAGAATTCACTCGGAGGATTCGTCACAAATAACCACCAAACTATCTTCTTCTGAAACTTTAAAACTTTAACGAATTTCCACGCCGCCATGTTTGTTGTGATCAGTACGCTGTGCTCCAGGCTGCATTCAAGGTGTAACGTAAATTCCGATGTTCCCTCGTTTGCTAGTTGTTCTTTCAGCCTTTTCTATTTTTTCTTTTTTATGTGTAACATGTGGGAAAATACTGCAAATATCAATTCAAGTCAGCAACTACTAAAATTATGACCGAGTTAATGAGTTGTTTTCTGGCATTAGGGGGTATTCTTGATTTTCCTTATTGAGTAATAGTTTTCCTGATTATGCCGACGTCACTTGAACATAACATTCACTGCCAGTCATTCAAGGCTCAGAGGGAGTGAATCACTGCCGTGTTGACAAATATATATGTTATCGGGACTATTCGTCGTGATATCAGACTTATCAGGATGATGTCATAATTTCCTGTTATTGGCCTGATAGTTATCGGTCCGATAGTTATCGTACACCCCTAGTGAAAAGTGAGGCCTGTTGGTTCTCTGAGCATTGCATGTTCTGACCATCTTGTGAATAATATTTTAGCACTGTAGAATGATTAACTATAAATTGTTTGGAAATGGTTTTATAAGCCTTTACAATTTAATGTGCAACAGCAATTGCTTCTCTTAGACCAGGGGTGTCAGACTCATTTTCACTGAGGGCCACATCAGCATCATGGTGGCTCTTAAAGGGCCAGGTTGACAGCATGAATGTAACAAAATGCAATGTAAATCAAAATAAATTAAACTGCACTTTATTATATTGTTAAATAAACGTTTCTGTATTTATTATGTATTAAAGTTTCAAATATTTAACTCATTATTATATTAAACTACTCTCGCACAAGTGATGAGTCCGTTTTCATGGTAACAGACTCAGTAAACATCACTCAGAGTATCCATTACCTTGGTTTCAGAAGCGGAAGCGATTCTCTTTGTAGGCTGAATTTAGCATACTTAGCTCCGTGTTTGTTGTCAAAATGCCGACGTAGATTTTACTCTTTCACGACTGACACCGCCTCATAATACAAAAGACAAACTGTTTTTTCACCTTGAGGTACAAACTTGTGCTTCAACTGTATTTGTTTTCCTGTCGTTCATGAAACTTCCTTCCTTGTGCATCAATTTCTCTTTTCTTGGGCATGTTCGGTTTAGTTTGTAGAGGTTTTTCTAAAGTCCATCAGTAAGCTTATTTTAAGTCTTAAAATATTGGTTTAAAATTTAAGCCAATAAAGGCACAAGCTCTCAAGGGCCACATAAAATGACGTAGCGGGCCACAATTGGCCCGCGGGCCTTGTGTTTGACACATGTGTCTTAGACCATTGATTATCTCTTTCCCACCTGTTACCACACACCTGAATCCTCCAGATCAACAAACTGCTGCAATGTTTATTTGTTAATTTATGGAGGCCTGCACATCTGATGATGGTGCCCCCCCCCCCCCCCGCATGGCTTTAGTTTTGATAAATAATGGAATGGTGACAAATGTTATCTGACCCTCTAAAATTAGATTTTATTTTTTTTTAATATGAAGCGGCCTAATACTGCATGTTGTGATGGGAACCTTAAAGCAGCATATCAAAAGAGGGGAAACTACTTTTTCTTTTAAGGTTACTGTAGAAATGGGCAGAACATGTGTGTATATTGAGTTTATGGCTGAATGCACTGGGTTTCATTATTAGACGGTGTGGTTTGTCACATGTTCAAGCTGCTGCGTTGTAAAAGGTAGCGGGTCAGAGCAAAAGTGGGACTTTGGTTCAGGACAGCCAAACAAATCTGACAAGCAGCTGTAAATTTCCAAAATGACTTCACCCAAGGAGAGGTTTTTCTACATCTACATAAATTAATCATGGTGTTTTTTTTTCCCACCCTCCTCACGTGTGTTGCTCTGTCCTGTCGTCCTATTCCAGCCAAACCCTGGTGGCCGTGTCAGGTGTCAGTACTTTCCCGCTGTGGACAAGGTGCTTTTTGTGGACGACTACGCTGTGGGATGCAGGAAGGACCTGAACGGCATCCTGCTGCTGGACACGGCCCTCCAGCCTCCAGTCACCAAGCCGGAGGACATGGTTCAGCTGGAGCTGCCGGTAACAGAGGTGAGAGGGGACAGAACGCGCTCATGTTCGCAAACACCAGGGAACACCTTGGTGTCGCACTTTTCACCTGAAATTTAACTTCATTGTTGAGGGAACACTTCCAGTGACCACTTCAGTCAGTTATCATGACCTCCACTTTTTTCTGTGCAAACAAAACCAATCTGAATTTCTTTTTTATTGTTTTTAAAATGCAGACTTGGAGTCTGAGTCAAGCCTGACGTTTACGGATTTGTGACTTGACTTGGACTTCAGCACTATTGACTTGGACTTGTGCATGAGAGACGAGTCTTACAAGTCTAACAAATCTTAATATCTACATTAAAATTTAGTGTTAATTTTGTGCCAGATGCCACCAGTTCTGCACTTTAAGTCACTTTGGACAATTTCTGGGTTTAAATGAAACATTCAGCAGAAAAGTCATCCAGTCTGACATAAACCTTACATCTCTGATATGATAAAAGTTTATCTGCAGTGTCTATTGCAGGAGCAGTTTAAGAAACCTGTGCAGGAAAACTAAAAGGATAACAAAAAAAAAAAAAGTTTTTTTTATGTCTGCATCTCAGAACTAACAGGAATGTGTGTGTGTGTGTGTGTGTGTGTGTTCAGGCTCAGCAGATGCTGTCAGCCTGTCAGGAGAAGATTGACGTGTCCAACACAGAGGGATATGAACTGTTTATTACCCAGCTCAAAGAAGGCCTCAAGAATACCTCACACGAGACAGCAGCCAATCACAAAGTGGCCAAGGTGAGTCTTGAGCTTATTAGGAAGAAAAACAGAAAGTTATTGTCTACAGTTGTGGGAAAAGACCACACATTCTTTCACATACACTTGATTAATTGATCACCATCAAGCTCGAGCACCTCTATAAAAGTAGATGTTTTAGGAGTTTGCTGCACAGAAGTATTCGGATGTGTGTGAAAACAATCTTACAGGCGCAACTGTATTCACAAAACAAAAGATTGAAAAGTGCTTTATGAATAGACTTTACTTACTTTCTTAAGAAGAACATGGTAGCCCATCTTAAGGTTGCAGCCAAACAAAGCACAAGACTTCTGGAACAGTGTTTTGTAGACACATGAGACCAAAGTGGTATGGCCTTCATAACCTGCACCATGTTTGGTGAAAACCAAATCAAGCAGATCGGAATGATCACCTCATTCCACCTGTAAAGCGTGATGCAGGTGTGATGATTACATGTGGGACCAAAATGATGTGAGAGACTGATAATGTCAAGTTATTACTGCAAAAGTTGGTTCTACAAGCCATTTAAACATAGTTTATGTTCAGTAAATAAGGAGTTGATACAACATGCCATGTTGTTTATCTTGGGTTTATTTACATCATTTTTTGACCTGCTGAAGACCAGGTTATTATTATTTTTTTTTTAATGTGGTGAAGGCCTATGTGTAAAACTTTAGAGCGTATGGGTTTTATTTTTCAACATGAGTATTGATGGTGACTTTCAGGTGTCTCTAACATCTACATGCTAAAACCCAGTCTTTCTTCATGTGGGATGTTTGAAAATGTGCAGTATTAAATAAGGAAACCATAAAACATCCATAGCGAAAATTGATGATAAATACTTACTTGTTTTGTTTAGAAAGAAAACAGTGTTATTTCAAGTTTATTGGAAAGCTAATGGAATGTACCGAGAGCACTAGGAAGGGAACTGATGATCCCACGTTTTTTTGGTTTGTTTTAATCATGTGAAACGGCAGCAGATCCCAGAAGGCCTCATGTTCCTCTGCTGATCAGGTCGTTCAGACGGAAGTCATTGTGTTGCTCTCTGTTCAAGGCAGCACTGATGGCCCTTTGTTGTCTGATGCTGTTCTCTTGTTAAGACAGAGCAGGAACTGGCGATGACAGCTGATGTGCCTCTGAGCCAGCAGCAGAGGTAGTCAAAGCCAACCGGCCACAGAACCGTTTCCTCAATGCCAACTCTGATATTGTGGACACCTTTTTTTGCATTGATTGTTTGTTGCAGTGTGAAAGTATTGGCCGTTTTAAAAAGATGATGTGAAAGCTTGTATCAAGACTGAGCTGCAGCCAAACTGAGGAAGTACAGTCGGTGTGAAATAAACTGTTTATTGACAGGACGGTTATGGACAAAATTAGATGGCGCAAAACGTTCGTTGGCATGTTGTTGGCATGACTCTGGACGCCAGTGAAGCACATATGTTCTCTTTTAATACTTCACTATGAATATGTCTGAATAGTCATAATTTTATTGTCTAATTTGCAGACTATTGGTTTATTGGCAAGAGGAATGTCTTCACATGTCTCCAAAATATTGATCAATGATTGACCTATTTATAAAACATTACGTTGTGGGAAAAGTCCTCGGTGTCAGTGGTACTGTTTGGTTCACTTTAAAATGAAATAAAATTCAAAATTAGTCATGTTTATACAAAAGATAAAGTTTGTTTTCCTTTCAGTAAGTAAGCATTTGAACTCTTAAGTATAGTGAACCTGAAATGAGTGAATGTTGGGGTTTTTCCATTTCAGAAAGCGAGGTAATCCAAGCCAGTTTCAGAAACTAAGACAACTTGTGCTCAGTCTGTTACCATGGTAACGTTGTGAACATGATTCAACTCAGTTTGGTTCATTTAAATAATTCTTAGTGAATACCTAAACAATTAATCTCCAAAGGGAATTTGCGACAGAAATGGCGACGTTGAGTCAAAGTATCTGGATGTGTGACGTCAGTAAATGGCACAGATGAGTTGTTCAGTTTCAGTGACTGGCTCTGATGCTGCTCCGCTAACAGAGGACTCCCTCCACTACAGACTCACAGAAGATATGCCTACGATGACGGACCTAAGCTTCCTCAGGGCATAAAATTAGAATTTTTACCAAGTAGCCCCTGGCTACCAGGTGTTTGAAGTTGGTAGCCAGCTAGCAATTAGACTGCTGACATCATCATGGACGCTCAATGGCTGAAGTGGCCTCTAGCATCTGTAGTAGACATTTCTCCAGCACATCCTCAGTAAATCCATCAGGGAAACACTATTATACTAGTGTGAGATTATGAAACATCTGCACCACCTCACTATATCTGCCAGGAGATCTAAGCTTCCTGGAGAAAAACTGGAATCTGCATGAAACAAGCTACAAGTTTGGAAGTCTGTTTAACAGTCATGCAGTAGCTTTTTTTGCCCACAAGAAGTCCCACAGTGGTTTGACATTTTATTTCATAGACAGAATTTCAATAGGAAATTTCATCAGTTCACTATTGTTTTATTTTAAATGGGTTTTTTTTAATCAATGTCACTATGATCAAGAATAGCTTGTGGGTCTACCTATATAATGTATATATGGTGATAGAAAAGTTTTGACAGATCGCGTATGAAAAACCCCTATTATCGCCCACTATCACTACATTTCAGAGGCATTTACAAGCATGTGTTGTAAGCCAGCCTGGCCCTTTAAGAAGGAGAGTAGCCTGATGGGTAATGTAGTTTGAGAGGTGCGGGCGGCTGAACGGAGCAAGTGAAGTGAGCATGAGCAGCGGCAGAGTGTTATGGGTTTACATCCTCCGTTGACTGACAGGAGCCGAAAAATACAGACTGTAACGTTGTCAGTTCCTGAATAAAGCACCGTTCAGAGCAGAGAAAACTGGACTTTTTCTTTCATTTTCACTGGCGTGTTAGCTGCTTGTCATGAGCCTGGAATAGCACAGTACGGCAGTTTCCCTGCTACGGTTCAGAGACCAGAGGCCGTACGGTAAACACATGAAAGCACATTTTGATGTGATGCGATGTGCACCCAAAACATGGCCACTTTTCGCCAAATAAACTTTGTTCCTAAATTATTTATATATGTTTGCCTTGGTGACACATAACAAATGTGCAGAAATCATAGAAAAAAAAGTCATTTTTTTCTAAGTTGATGGTGGATTTTGTGGCCCTCGCCACTGGCGACAAGGCAGAAAAAAAAAAACAGTCGAAATGGTCAAATTTTGGTCGCAATTGGCGACCAGTTAGTCGCGATGTTATGCCCTGCCCTTTGCTGCATGTCTCCCCCACTCTCTCTGCCTCCTCTTTACTGTAAATCAAGGTCACTTGTGCCAAAAAAAAAAAAAGCCTGCTCAAGAACCGGTGATGTTCCACAAACCTGAGTTCCTCTCTGTTACGTCCCTTCATGAAGCTGGATCGGGTTTAATTTCATTAGGCAAGTGACCTTGAAGGGCACATTTTGGATACATCTGAACAATAATGTTCTTTTATTGACTGAAGAGGCTGGGCTGGTTGGAACGGAGCTGCGTTTGCATTAAGAGAGGAAATCATGGCTCTAAGATTGTTTGGCACAATCTGATCATTTTGTTGTTGTTGTTATTGCACTGATATCCCAACATTTTCTGCACTGTTGCATAACTAACTTACATGATCCTACATACATTAAAAAAAAAAAATCCTTTTGTGGTCATGCCCTTATTTCACACCATAGAAATGCCCCACCCTCCTTTTAGACTGTCCTGGCTACAAACAAAGAAGAAATGTTTTGGATTGCTGACACAGTTTTGAAATGAGGATCATTAATGATTTACAATAATGCATCCTGCTCCACCACAGTGAGGAGAGGACGTTTTCACTAGGGTTTCCCAGTTTTATGATAGTTTTGCTCTTCCAGGGCAAGATGATCTTAAAGTTAGTGACGAACAGTCATTTGTCTGAATTATAGTTTCATACTTCATTTTCAACTGGTTTTGAGTTGATTTTTTTTTTCCACCAGCAAGTAAATATTAGGTATAATACACCTATACTCCACCACTTGTGACTCATGTAATATTGTAGCCAGGCCTGGAATTTCCTGATTTGAGGGACAAGGCCAGTTGGCCTTCAAAGGGGCATTTTTTTTTGAAGGCACAAAGGCCAAATGCCAGGGCAACAAGGCCATAATAAAAAAAACACAATATGACATGATATGCTAATAAACGGCACAACACTGTTTTTGAATTCAGAACCTTGGATATTTTTAATAAGCTACCACATTGGACTTTTATCAAAGGGAAACAGACAACAAAATAGGCAATGTGATTGACTTTTATCAGGTTATTACACAACCATAAATGTAATTTAAATCGTCATCTGATGATGAGGATGGAGAACCTGGGGTCTTCCTAGACCCATAAGGAAAAACAGTTGGCCTCCTTTTGGCAATTCCTGCATCCCACCATCTTCCCACAGCAGCTTGGGCTAAAATAAGAAGAATCTAACAATTTACAATTGCATGATAACCTTTTGAAGTGGGTGTCCAGTTTTTTTGCTGCGTCTTCGAGAGCTCTTTTGCGACTAATCTCGACTCGTTCCGTTCTTGGCATTCTTCTTTCTGAGGGGAAAAAAGTTTCGAGTGAATATGTTAAATATTTTTAAATAATATTATCACGTTTTCATAGAAGAGAGACAGAGAAGTTGATTTGGCGAGAAAGGGATTATTTGAAGGCTTTAGTTTACCGTTTAGAGTTATGGACGGATCTCCCAGTAGGACACACCTCCGCTCTGATTGTTTAGCTTTAATACAGGTAGGCCTACCGATGGGCACTACGGCGCAAACTTGATGATCGTCGAAGGAAGGGGAGAGGGCAGGGCACCAAGGCCACAGTGGCCGTTAAGCAACCAATTTTCAGAAGGGCTACGACGGCCATGGCCGCCGTGAAATTCCTGTCCTGATTGTAGCAGTCAAAAAATATTTAAATTACATATTCACTATCTTTCTAATTTCTCCCACACCAAGTCTCTCCCCTTCACTGCTGCAGCCATGTTTCTTTCCTTCAGAAAGATTTTAGTTCACTGTACGGTTGTTGTACAGGAAAATTGGGAGGCTCTCTTCCATTTAATTATCGTCACCAAGGTGAATCATGGTAATGAAGCTCTGTTGGTGAAGTTTATTTATCATTGCAGGCATGCACTTAACTCGGAGTCGGGATAAAATCAGAGTTGACGGAACCAACTCAAAGCTTAGTTTGTTTCTTTAGTCAGTTTGTTGAACTTCGTTTCTGATTTAGGCCTCTGAAGAGACTGGAACTAAGCTGTTTGGTCACATGGATGCTGCTTTTGTTTGGGAAAGGAAGAGAACCGGTCCCAAAAAAAACAGACTTTATTCAGCTTTTTTCAGAATGTGGTGATGAGTTCGTTAAACGTCTGACACAATCTAATTCCTGCTCCCATTCATTACCCTGCACACTAAACAACAGATGGTCCCATCATGACCATCTCCCTGATGCTTCAGGAGAGTACCACTTTTGAAAGTTCAAGACTAATATTTGCAGAAACCTCCACAGTTTGGGAGAAGCTTCTACAGACAAAAGAAGTCAAAAATAGCTCTTTGGGAGTACAGTGCGTCACTTTGTTTACAGTCAATAAAGGACAATGAGCTGAGGCACAAAACGAGCACAGGAGAATATGAGAAGTAGAAACCTGTCATTAAAAAGTGGTCCAAAATCTCATTGAAAACCTGCGGACCTTCCATTACATAGAAAACTCCCAAGAGAGTGAACTGACAGCAGAGGAGAGGCGGGAGCTGCTGCAGCAGAGGCGCAGCTGCTGATCACTGCAGGACTGAAGCAGTTCTGGCTTCTGGCAGCCGTCCCACTGCACTGCACCTTCACTCCACGCTGCACCGTTGACCTCCAGAACAGCCGACATGTGCACGATGCAGTCTTTGTTTCTTTACTCCTGCAAAGACAAAAGGGGGGGGGTCTAAATAGAGAAGAGCTGCCGCAGCTTCATCCGTCCACATGTGCAACACCTGGAGCTGTTGCTGTGTAAACTTGTTAACCCCATGTGAATCTGGCACTGCTTTGTTCCTGTTTGTTGCTCACTTCCAGTTCTGACTCTCATTTAAGATCATTTATGCTCAATCATGTCAGTGTAAGAAATGTCCTTAATTACATGATTACTGCCACGACTCCCAACTGTTGCCAGTGTTGTTGCCTCCCTCAGGAATCTTTCTTTAGCAGCATTCCACTGTTTGCTCCGGTTAAATAATCAGTCATAACTGATGCTCACATCACTGCCATGTTGACGGTGGCTGTAGTTGAGACACGCTTTCTCATTACTTTGCCACCAAGGAAGATTTCCAATTCAAATGAGAAATTGTTGATTGTATTTATAAATCTATATTTCTAAGAATATCTAATTGCTTTGCTAGATTAAATATGGCTTTTTTGTCTTACAATTGTCCGATGAACATGCATGAACAACTCAAAAAGAAAATAGAAGAGGATTGTTGAGAGCATGACATAGTTGAAGAAATTAGATGAATTAGTGGTTGAGAAGGGTAGACACACACACACACACACACACACACACACACACACACGCACACACACACACGGACCACCCTGATAGCGCCGTGGTCAGGGCAGGCAGCCCGTGTACAAGAGGCTACTGTCCTGCAGCAGTCGCAGGTTCAACTCTCAGCCTGTGACCCTTTGCTACATGTCTTCCCTGTTCTCTGTCTGCCCTCATTTCCTGTCCCTTCTTTCTGTGAATAAAGGCCACTGGTGCCAGAAAAAAAACCAAAAAAAAAGAGAGAGAGAAGGGTACGCATCATACTTATCGCATAACAGGCAACGGTGCAATAAGTCGGCCTTGTCAAAAAAGCAAAAACACAATGAGGTGAACAGATTGGTTTGGTTTTTTTTTTTAGGTAGAAATCATTGATGCAGAAAAAGGTCTTTAGAGTTGTGGTAAAGTTGCTCGTTTGCTCCTTGACAGAAAATGTAGTGCAGCTAAAAGATGCAGTTTGTCTGAGATGGCTGTGGGCAACTCAAACATGTAATGTAGATGTCAGTAATTATTACACACTTTTCCTGTAAGGTCATTCAAACCCTTGTCGCCTTCAGAAAGAGTATACTTTGAAATCTGATCCTTTCCTTTTTTTTTGGGTTATTTGTTCTTTGACTGACTCATTTCCATTTCTCTTCCCCCCCCTCCAACGTTCTGTCAGTGGGCAACGGTGACGTTCCACCTCCCCCACCACGTGCTGAAGCTCGTGGCCGGTGCCATCGTCAGCGAACTGAAGAAAATCAAGCAGAACGTAGCGGCCTTGTCTGTGGCCTCGTCCATCATGGACAGGCTCTCCTACCTCCTGTCAAGCGCCAGGCCTGAGCTCGGGGTGGGACCTGGGCGCTCCGTGGACAGGTGAGAACCAAATCTGCGTTGAACCACAGGTAAAGGGGTAAAGTATTCCTCTGGGCGTCGTTTTTAAAAGGTCCTGTTCTCTGACAGATCATTGATGTACAGCGAGGCCAACAGGAGGGAGACGTTTACGTCATGGCCACATGCTGGGTACAGGTGGGCTCAGCCAGATCCAATGGCTCAAGCGGGGTTTTATCACCAGGTATGTTCTGATAGAAGTCAACGCTGTTTTAAACACCTGGCAGCCAGAGGCAGGTAGATAAATAACATCAGTGTTCACTGTCACAGTGAATTTGCATGAATTAAAAGGCAGATTTGCCTGTAGAGGGAAATGAACACAGCCTTACCAAAGAGTGTAACAGGGACTACTTTACTGCTATCCCATTACTGACTGTATGAGAGAGAATTCCAGTCCAGGCATTTTCATGAGTTGATTTTACAATATTCGTGTCATTTTCAGGTTTTGCATGTAAAATAGCAGACCTCGATTAGTGCTGCGTTGGATTGAGAAATACTTTATTCAGCCCTGAAAGAAAATTATATTGCTCAAATTATTATTTTCCTGTTCACACGCATCTCTGTTGACATAACAGTATGATGTATATTTGAAAAATGAACAATTTTAAGAAGTGAGTTTAAAAATCTTTAGGGGTGCACGATAACTATCGGGCCGATAACAGGAAATTATGACGTCATCCCAATAACTCCGATATCACGACGAATAGCCCCGATAACATCTATATTTCTGTCAACACAGCAGTGCCTCGCTCTCTCTGAACCTTGAATAACCAGCAGTGAATGTTATGTTCAAGTAACGTCGGCATAATCAGAAAAACGATTACTCAATAAGGAAAATCAAGAATAACCCCTCATGCCAGAAAACAACTCGTTAACTCGGTCATAATTTTGGTAGTTGCTAACTTGAATTGATATTTGCAGTATTCTTCAACATGTTACACATAAAAAAGAAAAACGTAGAAAAGGCTGAAAGAACGACTAGCAAACGAGGAAACGTCGGAATTTACGTTCCACCTTGAATGCAGCCTGCAGCACAGCGCTGATCACAACAAACGTGGAACTTCGTTAAAGTTTCAGAAGAAGATAGTTTGGTGGTTATTTGTGACGAATCCTCCGAGTGAATTCTACGAGGAGGGAAGCACAAGCTTTAATACGTAAAACCCGATCAGCCACCTACAACATAACAATCACTTCCATGGAGTTTTGAAATTGCGCTAATGTGAGCTAACGGAAGCTAATGCTAACGGGCGCAAGCCAGCAGGAGTCTCTCCTCCCCTCTCCCTCATTCCTCTCATCTAAAGCTTCCATGAGATTAAAAAATAAAAACTACTGAACCTCATTTACTTTAATTAAAGGTATTAATTTAAATGGAACCACAAGCCAAAATCCTTTAAATGTTAATCTTTTTCAGTTTATAATTCTGATGCATGTATTTCCATCAGTTCAAGGAGCCTTTATTTTTTTTTTTATATCAGTCAGTAATGAACCTTATTTAAGTTGATGTGAGATATCAAATAGGTTTGTTTGATAGCTTTAAGAAAATGTTTGAGAGGCTTGACAATTGTTTTTCATTGGAAAAAATAAATATCTGTTCATTTAAAGAGTCAAAACTATTTTTGATTTTGTTCGTAGTATCTATGTAATGATCTTAGGTATATGTGTGTGTTATCGGTATCGGCCTTTAGGAGCTGAAAGTTATCGTGCATCCCTATAAATATTTGTTTAACTACATTTTATTTGATTGAATTGATTGATTGATAGATGTATTTACACCTGCTTGCAAACTTGGGATTCAGCCAAGTAAAGATGAAACTTAAGGGACAGTAAGAGTCTGATGCCTGACTTATGTTTCCACAGCCTGCTTCAACAGGTGATGACAGAGCCATGTGTTTCACCTGCAGCGTGTGTCTCGTCTGCTGGGAGCCTACAGATGAGCCCTGGTGAGAGGGGCGCATTCATTATGCATCGTTTCAGCTATCAGCTACACCCATGTGATGCACCTGGCCAACATGTCTCTGTTACTCCTCCAGGTCTGAACACGAGCGACATTCTCCCAACTGTCCATTTGTGAAGGGAGAGCACACTCAGAACGTCCCTCTGTCAGTGACGCTGGCAACCAGCCCGGCCCAGTTCCCCAACAGTCCTGACAGTTCAGACAAGATCGCCTGCTACGGCTTCGGCAGCTGCCCGCAGTTCCTGGCTGCTGCCACCAAGAGGGGCAAGATCTGCATCTGGGATGTCTCCAAAATGATGAAGGTAAGAGCTCCGACTGGCTCAGGCATGACGCCTGGTAGTTTTGATACCGAATCTCTTATGAAGGCTGTGATTGTGTGCCGAACAGGTGCACTTGAAGTTTGACGTGAACCCGTACGATCCGGCCATCCTGAGACAGCTGATCCTGTGCAGCGGTGAGCAGAACCAGCAGGCGCTGACTGAGTCTCAGAGACCAAATCTGACCTGGTTAGAGGAGTCTTCCTCCTGTTCTGACCTGCCGAAGCTGGAAGGAGACAGGTAAAACACACAGAAAGGCACATCTGTGTATAAAGCAGAATTAGATTTGAGATTTTTCTGGCTTATAACAGGTTTTCACCTGCGTGAAACCAAATTTAGAACAGCATGCAAAAACCTGAAAAACCTGAGGCTGCAACATGGCAACACGCCCTTGGTAGCCATGACAGTATGTTAGCAATTTTCTACAGCAGAAAAAGTAACAAATGCAGACAGTATTTAAACTGGTTTTTAACAAAATGACATTTAAAAGCCAGTTCTAAATACTGAGTGGGCCCTGCACTAGGAAAAGATCATCCAAGCCATTTTTTTTTTTTTTTTTTCGGCATTAGTGGCCTTTATTCGTAGAGAGAGAGAGGGGGATAGATGGAAAGGGGGCAGAGAGAACGAGGAAGACATGCAGCAAAGAGTCATACGGGGCGGAACTCGAACCCGCGACAGCTGCGTCAAGGACTAGAGCCTTCTGTACATGGGCCGCCTGCCAGAACCACTGCACCACTGGCCCATCCAAGCCATTTTTAATTGCGCAATTTATGATACAATAAACACATGCAGCACACCCGATAAACAGGGAAAAGCTTGATTTGAAGATCCTACTATGAAGGCCATTTCCACCTAAACAACACACAGTTCAAACACCAAGCAGCTAAGTAAATGCATCTTAAAAAGATGAGACTGCAGTGTGCCACATAAAACCGACACTAGAAACCACAATGTTTAACAAACAAGACTGTTATCAGCTGCGAGTGAAGACTCCACAGATGCAGGTGGTTTGAGGATAACTACTCTGAGACACAAACTCACTGAAACAGCAGCCAATGAAAAGTTATAAAACAAACAAAACAAATCACAGTTTCCTGTCCTGCAGCTCAACTCTGAATTCGGTCTTGTTTTTGATGTTTAGCCATCATAAATCATTTTTCAGTGCAAAATTTAACTTTATTTAATCCCAAGTCTGTTACAAATCAAAATCATTTTTGATCTGTTGGGATTGATATAATTTCTTTTGCCTGTAGCATCTTACAAAAACTCACCTTCCAAGAATTATCTTGAAAAAACAAGCATCTTAACTTGGTTCTGATCAATAATGCCAGAAGTGGGGTGGATTTGTGAACTGGATCAGTTCTGCTGGCTGTGACTGTTCCATGGAGGTGTCAATCACCAACATCATTCAATCATTCAAGATGTGGTTGCACAAACACCCACAGCTTACCACAGTGCTCTACTAAAGAGGTCAACTGATGAAAACA
The DNA here is from genome assembly GCA_018398805.1 of Hirundichthys speculiger. Classification (NCBI taxonomy): domain Eukaryota; kingdom Metazoa; phylum Chordata; class Actinopteri; order Beloniformes; family Exocoetidae; genus Hirundichthys; species Hirundichthys speculiger. Next base: position 314,358 of record JAGFBZ010002607.1, on the reverse strand, counting down.
AATCCAAAACATTTATATTTGAAAGGTATCAATGCAATATCATCATATATATTAAATGAAAGAAGATAAAAGCTTTGTTTCCAGTAAAACCTCAGTACCACAGCGGTAAGCAACTTGGGGACTCTCGAAGCGGAAGGGAAAAGTCCGTCCAGCACCTGTGTATCGGTGTCGTGTGTTATTTCAGTTAGTTTTCTGTTTGCATTTTATCATGGTGTTCTCCTTCTTGTTGCTCCAATCTGTCTATTAAAAGTTAATTTCTGGAAGAAAATCCATATGAGAGGTCAAACCTTCTGCTGTTGTTGTGAATGAATGACTTTTACTTCATACCTGTCAATACATTGTTTTAAAATAATAGGACATCTTGGAAATGTTAATGAGACTTGCACGTTGTGCCAGACTTTTAAGAAAATAAAAGCATGCATCTCATCAGGTCGTGACGGGTTAATCTCTTCTTCTCTTTCAGCGATGACCAGCTGGAGGATTCAGACAGCGATGAGCATTCCCGATCTGAATCAGTGACGGGTAAGCTGACACCACATGAATCACACCTGAAACCAAGCACGCATGTCATGTGCTGAAGGTAGTTCCCCCTTTTTTAATGGCATACCTTTTTTTTGTTGTTGTTGTTGTTGTTGTTAACTATACCTTTTATATATATTTATATATATATATATATATATATATCTATATATATATATATATCTATATATATATATATGTATATATATATATATGTATATATATATATATATATATTAAAAATAAGATCAGCTAAGCTAAAAAAAAAACTTGGGGATTTGAGTGACAGCTGCCTATCGCCAGTATCTTTAATGGACCCGAATGGGTGAATGGACCCGATTCGGGTCAGGTCAGAACCTCGGGTTGTTCCGAAGACCTCTAGTTTAGACTCCCAACCTGGAAAAATTAGTAAAAAAAAAAAACTTGTCTTCTTAAAGTGTCTTTACATGGAGAGGATGTTACCGATGTTGCGTTGTTGCGAGGACGCTTCTAATAAAGTTGCACATGAATACACAGCGAATTTACGTTTATTTTTATATACAGAAAATACAACAGTTTTTATTTTGTTGTGTTTATCTGGGACACATTTTACAGACCGGTCCGTAAAAATATTGCCTGACCCCTAACCGGTCCTGTGGTGCAAAAAAAATTGGGAAACACTGGTCTAGATGAACTCATGAAATTTAAAATATTAAATGATATTAGTTGCTTGAACATGTGAGATCATCTCATATTGATCACTAGCTCCTAAATCAATTCACATCAAAATTATATCGTGACAGGTTTTCGATATTGGTGAATGCTGAATCGTCATTAATCAATATAATATCGTATCATGATGAAATTTATGATACGACCTATAAACTACCAAAACATCTCCTTTTATTGAGGTCTGTCTATCTGTTGATGATTTTCTCATGTCTTTACAGAAAAAAAAAAACAGAAAAAACCACATAATTAAAAGAGGGGGTCCTAACCTTTGTAGATGACTGTACATTGTCGTTTTCTCCAGATGTTTGGCTTTTCATTTAAGTCATGTTTCAATGTTTCATATGGAGAAGAAAAACCTCTGCTTTGGTCTCGCTTCTGTTCCAGGCCAGTCATCCCAGTGGGAGAGCATGGACGTGAGTCTCAGTGTGACGGCGCTGAGCGTGCTCCAGCAGCCAGAGAAGCTCCAGTGGGAGGTGGTGGCGAGTGTGTTGGAGGACACAGTGAAGGACTTGGAGGAACTGGGGGCGAACCCCTCACTAAACCAAACTAAGGCCCATAGCCAGCCAAAAACAAAAGACAAGGTCCTTGACCATCACAACATTCCCTTTCCCTGCCTGCTGGCCGGAGGCCTCCTCAGCTACCGCTCAGCATCCAGCACCCCCACGGCCGGGCCCCCAACCGCAACACGCAGGACCCAGGATGGTCCAATAAGGACTCAGGGCCCCGAGCATTTCCCTGGGCCTCTACAGGAGCAGGCTCCCATGGAGATAGAGTCCTGCAGTCCCCAGACTGCAGCCCAGGAGCAGAGCTTCTCTATCCAAGCAGGGTCTCAGCTTCCTAGCCCCTCCTCCCTGCCATCTGTCCGCAGGACTATACCTGTGCTGCTGCTGTACAGCATCAGAGAGGTGGACGACAAGTCCTCAGGACAAGTTTTCGCTCAGATGAACAACCTCATGAGCAAGGGGCTCCACGAGGAGGGCTTCACCGTGCCACAAATCATCGAGATGGAGTTCGACACACACGAGCAGCTGCTTCTTCAGGATCCTCCAATCACGTACATCCAGCAGTTTGCCGACGCAGCGACAAATTTGGCGGGGTTGGACGGTCACATGGACAAATGGAGCACGCTGGCTGCGGCCACCGTCTCCACCCCGCCTCGACCGGGAGCGCTGGTGCAGTGTTTGAGGCTGCCGAAGCAGCTGGAAGATAAGAATCTGTACGTGGACTCCATCACACCCTGCTGGGACGGCGTCCACCTCCTGGTCGGCCTGCAGCCATGCGGCTCCGAGTCTCTCAGCGCCACAAACCAAGTTGAGGCTCTCAACAACCTCAACCGCCTACATTCAGCCCTCTGCAGCCAGCGCAAGGGAGACACCCTTCACTCGGTGTCCAATGGAGTGGAGGGGCATCACCCAGGTGGGTCACCGCCTCAGACTCCCCTCATCCTACCCCCAGGAGACCACCAGCAGCAGCAGCAGAAGCCCAGCAGTGGGAGTGGGGGGGGATATCTTGCTCTCTACAAGCTTAACTACTCCACCCGTATAGTCACTCTGGAGGAGGAGCCCATCAAAGTGCAGCAGATCAGGGACCCCAGTGATGCCATCACCTCCCTGATACTGCTTCCACCAGACGTGCTTGACAGCAGAGAGGATGACAGCGAAGAGACTCCCGAGGAGGCTTTGCCTTCAGCTCCAAAAAATGGCTCTTCTGTCCTCGGGTCGGGCCCGACGGGCACTGCTGGCTCTGGAATTGGGACTGCGTGTGGAGCAGCCACAACCAGCAGCAGTTCAACCGTCACCAGTCCTCCCAGCTCTGCCCCCACCCACAAGGATGGCCGGCGGGGTGAGGTGGCTGGCCTCGGCCACCTGGTGGTCACAACACAGGCTGGGTACATCATGATACTGGATTTGTCCACATTGGAAGTCCTAGCCAAGGTGGAACCGCCTAAAAAGGAAGGCTCAGCTGACGAACGGATCCTTTTGTCTCAGTGACATATTGCTCTGGGACTGACCGCCTTTGTGCTTGCAGCAAAGGTAAATTCGTTTTGCCCTTTACTTCACTGTTTCACTATTTTGCAGTGTGTTTCACTGTTTCTCACTGTTTCAGTACTTGGTTGTAGGGATGCACGATACCGATAACTTTCAGCTCCTAAAGGCCGATACCAATACCGATAACCGATAACACACACATATACCCAAGATCAATACATCAATACTATGAACAAAACCAAAAACAGTTTTGACTATATAAATGAACAGAGATTTATTTTTTACAATGAAAAACTATTGGCAAGCCTCTCAGACATTTTCATAAAGCTATCAAACAAACCTATTTGATATCTCACATCAACTTAAATAAGGTTCATTACTGACTGATATAAAAAATAAAGGCTCCTTGAACTGATGGAAATACATGCATCAGAATTACTAACATAATGCACAGGTCATAATGTACTGACACAAGTTAGATTTGTCTGTGTAAATAAACTGAAAAAGTGCACTCCATAGTAGGGCTGAACGATTTTGGAAAATAATCTAATTGCGATTTTTTTCCTCAAAATTGCGATTGCGATTTAATATGCGATTATTTTTAAGGTCCTCTTCTCATGTATTTTTCAAACACTGTCATAATAAACAATATCAGATTTATTTAAAGTGCAGATTACAACAATAAAGCAAACAAATCTGTGGCTTTACCTCTTCAACATCTAACTTTTCACGTTTCATGAAACGTGTAACATTTATGTAAACATGTGGACTGCACTTCTTAAACACTGTCTGAGATTGACAGGACAGTGTATAAATAAATAAATAAAATATACAGATATAAAAAAAATAAAGCTTACTGATCTCCAGTCAGTAACATCACACAGGAAAATAAAGAAGGACAAATATCTGCTCTAACCAATTGGACATTTTCAAAAAAAAAAACTTTTTGAACACTAATAGAAATATTATATTTACTCAGTAACAGCAGCACACAACATACTGAAGTGCAAAATGAGTATGGCACTGTTAGCCAGAGAGATTCTTCTGTATAGATCTCAGAGCTCACAGATTTTTTGCAAGGAAAAAAAAGGGGGGGTGGGGGGTGGAGAGGAGCTCGAGTTGTCTTGCGCGGCGGGCGGGGTGTTTGTGGCTGTGCACTGTGCCCGACAGAGAGAGAGAGAGAAGCGCAGTTCGCGACGAGGCGGACAGTAGCCAAGTGATGGCTTCAAACCTAGCGGTTTGAGTGCGCGTGAGTCTCTAAATCACCAGAAAAAGTCGCTAGATTTGTTGCTAGTCGCTTTTTACAAATTAAGTCGCTAGCGGGGTCTGGAAAGTCGCTAAATTGGCAACACTGCGTGCCCTGTCTGCTCTGCTCAGCTCAGCTGGGCTCTCGCAAGTCACGTGACGTCGCCAGATCACGTTACAAGTAATATCGCGGCCTTTGCGGTTTGAAAATCTCGTTTTATGATATCGCGAGATTATCGCAAATGCAATTAATCGTTCAGCCCTACTCCATAGTAACAAAGAAATTACGTTTAAAGGATTTTGGCTTGTGGTTCCATTCAAATGAATGCCTTTAATTAAAGTAAATGAGGTCTAGTAGTTTTTTTTTTTTTTTTTTTTTTTTTTTTTATCTCTTGGAAGCTTTAGATGAGAGAGATGATGGCGATTAACAGAGCGGAGGGGTTGACTTGCTGCTGGCTTGCTCACGTTAGCTCACGTTAGCTCACGTTAGCGCGATATCAAAACTCCATGGAAGCGACGGTTATGTTTCAGGTGGCTGATCGGGTTTGACGTATTAAAGCTTTTCCCTCCTTCGCTTGGAGCATTTGTTACAAATAACCAGCGAACTATCTTCCTCTGAAACTTTAACGAAGTTCTACACCATTGCCACAATGTTTTTTTTTTTTTTTTTAGCGCAGTGTTCCGCAATGCTGCATTTAAGGTGTAACGTAAATTCCTCCATTCCCTCGTTTGCTCGTCGTTCTTTCGACCTTATCTATTTTTTCTATTTTTTATGTGTAACATGTGGGAATATCAATTCAAGTCAGCAACTACCAAAACTATGACCGAGTTAATGAGTTGTTTTCTGGCATGAGGGGGTATTCTTGATTTTCCTTATTGAGTATTCGTTTTTTTGATTATGCCGACGTCACTTGAACATAACATTCACTGCCGGTCATTTAAGACTCAGAGGGAGCGAGGCACTGCTGTGTTGACAGAAATATAAATGTTATCGGTGCTATTCGTCATGATATCGGACTTATCGGGATGACGTCATAATTTCCTGTTATCGGCCCGATAGTTATCGTGCATCCCTACTTGGTTGGGCTGCCACCTGAGTGATTTTGGCTCAACAAGGTCGCTTTGGACCCATTTAGCAACTTAAATAAGCATCTGGTGAAAAATCAAGCAGCTACAAGAAAAAAGGGAAAAACATGCACTGATGTATTACTGTCCTAGGAAAACCAGCAACTGCTTCAATTACCGAAGTAGCTAGTTTTTCAGAGAAGATGTGATAACGGCGTTGACCAAAGTTTCTGACAGGGTGTCCGTAAGGACTTAAAATCTCTAACATATAAACATCAGACTTTTAGGCTTTAGTGTTTTTGATATGTGAGGAAATTGTCTGCAAAGTCCTAAATACGTGCATTGAGGTCTTAAATATGTCTTTAATCACTGAATGTCTTTTGCATTGCCCAGTTATGCTCTTAAAGCTTCTCATGCTTCAGAGTGAGTATATTTTGTAGTTCTTTGCGATTCATACGTCAGTTCCGTCTTTCAGCAGTAAAACTACAAAGACCAACCTACCAGTTTGAAATCGTTACAATAATATTACATTGGATTTTACGTGCATTGTCCGTGTCCGTTCCCTATAGACTTTGAATGGGGTGACGTCACCTGTTGCCAGTGCATTGCTTTTATTTGATGTGGGTAAATGTAAGAGCTTTAAGGGTCTCATACAAATTCCAAACAATGTTCACAAGTTCAAACACTGCAAAGACATTCATAGGTGATAAAGACGACATGTCTTACATTACGTTATTTGGATTGGCTGATTTGACAGGAAATGGTTTCACTCGAAAGTGATTGGAGCAATAGTGTTAATGTACAGTGCATTGCTGGTTCAGAGTTGGTGTCTAATTTAAAACTAGTTTTTTTATTTTTTTGATAGCCAACCATGAAGAAAGTACATCTTAAGAGCCGGGAGAACTGGTGCCACTTTGGCCCCAGAGTTCTGCTGGGATAGATACAAGAATCTGTTATGTTAGTGGCACAAGCTGGGACCAACATGACCAGTTAATGTTGTTGGAGTCAGAACCGTGTCGAGTCTGTAGAGAAGATCAATGAAAGTGAACAAAGAACGCAGCAGTGGTCTGTGAACAAGATTGTCTCCTTGCACTGTAGCAGACGTGTGAAACAAACAATCTGACTAAAAGATTTAGTGTGATATTAAAAAAGATAAAATAAAATAGAGCCCACTGTAGCCTTTAGTCTTCTTGGTTCAAAAGGAGGAAAAAAAACAATAAACTAAACATGGAAGTGAATTTGAAGCAGCAGTGGAACAACTTTCTTCTTTTTTTTTTTTTTTGGCCATTCACATTTTATTGATTTTTAGAATGTTTTAATGAACAATAACAAAATCCACCGGACAAACAGTGGATAACAAACACTCCATGGGTAGAAGGTCGTAATCAAACAAAATCTGGTCTCACAGCAGGAATATACATTAACCATTTTGACCAATAGTCATCAAAAATATCCATTTGTAGCTTCAATTTAAAAGTTATTCTTTCCATAGTAAAAATCTTGTAAATCAGGTCAATCCATTCATTAATAGTAGTGGAACAACTTTCAAAATGTTTAAAGTCAGTCGTCTGTTTGGAGAATGTTGTCTGATGCGCTGTGAAAAGCGGCTTTGACAATAGCTGTTTCAAACTGAGTTTAATAGCAGTGTTTTAATAATTATGAATAAACTTTGGTATTTCAGTATCACCTCCTGGTGCTGATGGAGGTATAAATCCTGTTTGTCTAAATATTCATAAATACCAGTCCACATGGAGACATGGGCCCTGTGGTTCCTTGTCCTTACTACAGAACTACAGAACCCAACTTCTACAGAAGTTCACAGTTGACCTACAGGGAGGTCCAAGCCACAGTGAAGATGTGATGACATGACTCTGTGTATCTGGAAAAAGTAAACCAGTTCTTAAAACATTCCACCAGTTGAACCAGCTGTTAATGGATCTTGCACCAACCCAGCACCAGAACCTGTTTCAAGTTCGGTCCAAGTTTGTCACACTCAAAAACAAAACCGTACGAGTGGCTTGGTCAAATGGTCTCGCTGTACCACTTTAACACTTTGGTGTGTGAGAAAACAGTTTTGTATTTATTTACAGCATTCATTCCTGTCTTGACGTGTTTGACATGACATTTATCTTTATCACAACAACAAAAATTTCTAATATAGAGATCGGTTTAGATTTTGCTGTTTCCCACGGAAACATAGATTTTGGAGGGTGAGGAAAGATAGATCAGTTGGATTTCTTCTCCAAAGAAGAAACTTTGAAACATGAAATATAAACCATTTGAGTGGTCAGACCTGATTTTATTTCAATTGACTGACGGAAATGTGCGATATACTCCCTTTAAGCAGAAATCAAACCTTTGATTGCATCCCTGAAGTTGGTGTGACCTGGAGATCTGAGCAGCTTCACGAATAATTCTGGAAAATGTCATTGACTGTAACTGTGTGACTTTTGTGTCTGCTCTCCTGTGCAGGTGGAGAACTTCATTTCCTTCAAATTGGAGGTGTGTGTGATGATGTAGATGATGGAGACATGTTTATTGATGGCCCCCTTTTTAAAGGGGCTGACCTGCGACTTGAGGGGGCCAAGGCTCCCTCCAACCCTTCCAGTCCTGGAATCTCAGGTAAACACAGTCAGAAACACACTGACGGAAACTCTCCACGCATGAGACTGTGTGGTTTCATTGTCCCGCCTGGTCTTCGTGCAGGAGTGGACCTCCTGGTGGACCAACCACTGACGACCGAGAACCTGATGTCTTTGGTGGAAATGACGCGCTTCGAGACGCTGACCCCCCGCTTTTCGGCCACCGTGCCGCCCTGCTGGGTGGAGGTGCAGCAGGAGCAGCAGCAGCGGCGCCACCCGCAGCACCTTCACCAGCAGCACCACGGAGACGCAGCGCAGCACACCCGGACCTGGAAGCTGCAGAGTGAAAGGTGGCCGTCAGGAATCTAGTGTTAGCTTCATTCAGCTTCATCCATGACCTCTGGATTCTGACGGATAAAATCTAAGGATACTTTCACACCTTAGTTTGTTTTCTTCGGTCCAAATCCCCGAGAAATTTATAAACTAGAAACCTTTTCAACTTGGTTCACTTCCTTTTCTCGCAGAAAATCATCCAAACAGTCCAAAATACATAACTTTAATCCACACAACAATATTCCTCACTGCTTCTTGGTCAGATGTCTCTGCCACTGGAACAATGAATGTTAATAAAAAAGAAAATCCTGTGTTGTGGAATATAGTAGTTTGACTGGTTTTCCTGTGGGATATAACAAATCCATGTGGATTAGTTGTCATACTAAGGATTCTTTATGTTGCTTGTAAAAGCACCCTTTGATGTTGCAGGTCTGTACACTGTGATATACAGTCATGGAAAAAAATTATTAGACCACCATTTTTTCTTCACTTTCTTGTTCATTTTAATACCTGGTACCACTAAACGTCATCATGTGACTAAAACAGACAGAAAAGAAAACACTGAATGCATAAAAGCAGTGTTTTTGGCAGTACAACGCCATAGCTATTGATGTAAAAACTTAAGTGATTTAGGTTATAATCAAGAAAACCATGGAAAATGGTAAGATATCAGCTCTTAAATAAAACTCTTATGAGCAATCTTTGTGGTTATCGTTATGTTTGTCCAAACAAATGTACCTTTAGTTGTACCAGGCATTAAAATGGACAAGAAACTGAAGAAAACAAGGGGGGTCTAATAATTTTTTCCATGACTGTATATATGTCACATGTGCTAAAAGAAAATTGCTCTGCGCTATAAAGCCCTTTATTGTCATTGGACCAGTGTGATGAGTGACGGGTTCTTACTGGCATATCACTGAAGTACGTTTTACTCCATACCTGCCTGGTGTCCACCTCTTAAACACCAGTTCCCATAATTCCTCCCCTCTTGGTGCTATTAGTCAAGTGAGCTGAACTATGACCAACATGGCTGATAAACACAAGTGAAGTGGTGTAATCAGTTACTTTTTCAGAAGGGGTCTGTAAGGAGGAATGTCTTCAGGAACTTAAAAAAAAAGGAAGTCCAGTTGCCTTGATTCAAGCTTTTTTTGAGGCCATCATGTTCTGACAGGAATGAATGGTTCATCATGACTTTAAAAGAACTGTTTTTGTTTCAGTTTTGCTTTAAGTCAGCGGTTGAAAACTCCTCAGCCGGTCACATTTGGAGAGCTCGAGAGTTATGTAATGACATGGAGCGGCTCTCTTACTAACAATAGCTTGTGTTTTATCCACAGCTCCAGCTGGGACGAGCACGTGTTTGAGCTGGTGCTGCCAAAGGCGTGCATGGTGGGCCACGTGGACTTCAAGTTTGTCCTCAACGCCAATATTGTCAACATTCCTCAGATCCAGGTCACCTTACTGAAGAACAAAGCGCCGGGGTTGGGCAAAGTCAGCGGTGAGGATGTTGACCCGCTCGTATGGCTTGATGTGTGTTTCTTTCACAGCGTGTGTGTTTGTGTTATCATGAGGGGAAGCTCATGAATAATCACATGACATCATCACAGTTCTGAGATATAATTAGCCTTCACAGGTGTGAGGGTGAGTTGACTGGACTACCCAGAGGGATGCTTCTTTCCTGAAGCAGCTGTGATTAGATGGCTTTTGTCACTGAGGAGTATTACAGACCCATATGAATTGTCAGACTGTTCACTCCTACGACATTTGGACTGCTTTGTCATTACAGAAAGATCTCCAACCAGGGTTTTATGGCGCAATGTGAAAATACGTCTGCGCTCCAAATGATTTTAATCTTGTTGCAATGGTGCAACAGGAGACAAAGCAGCCTTCAGTGCTTTTTCCCCCCCCTTTTTGAGCTGCATTTTGTGTTTGAGAAAAATGTGCGTTTGCATGATTTGGCTCAAAGCCACATTACTCAAGTACAGCTCCAATTCCAAAGGAGTTGGGATGTTGTGTAAATTAAAAGAGAATGAAATGATTTGCAAATCTCATAAACCCATATTTTATTCCCAATTGAACATAAAGAACGCATTACATGTTGAAACTGAGATATCTTACCATTTCATGGAAAATATTAGCTTATTTTGAATTTGCGGCAGCAGCACATCAGTGTTTACCGCTGTGTTGCATTGCCTCTTCTTTTATCAGCTGTCTGGAAAGTGAAGAGACCAGTTGCCTTATTATATCTTATTAATCCCCAAAGGTAAATTAATTGTTGCAGTAGTCTTCTCATTGAGTCGTTGCCTGTTTATAGCCTTGAGAAGGAAGGGCATAAGGGTTTTAAGATTGCCAGGTCATTTAAAGGTCAGTTCATTATTGTGGCCCATAAAACACTTTCCAATATACAAATTCAGATGACAGCTCATAATACACACAAATGCATCCACTAAATAAGTGTTCCACAGTTTAAATGTGTGTGAATGACCAGTTGCTGTGGGGAAAAAACTAAAATGAATTCAACAGAGGAAGATATTTTAAAGAGACTTTTGGTGACACAGGAAATTAGAAGAATTTGATCTCAGATTCTCAGCTTTTTTTTCTTTTCATTTTTCTTTTTTTTTTTTAAGATAACTATCAGTATTGAATTTTAATTTGTTTGAAAAGAATGTCAAATCATTAAGTTTAAAGAGACTGAGTTCCTGACCAGTCATAAAAGTGATGTCATGTGTAATATGCTCTGGCGTTTGTTTTGAAAAGCAGTTATCATAGATTTGACTGCTGTGGTCTCCCATTACGTTATTGGGCTCAGTATGTGAAATAGACAGGTCAGCTTCATATTGGAAATTGTTGTGCAGGTTCTGTGCCATCCAGGTATTTCTTTTGCACGCTGTATGCTATGTTTTGGCATCTTGTAAGAAGTTTTGAGAACAGTCACCCACACTTAACCTGAACTTCATATATTTATGTCCCCAGTGAAGCAATTGGTTTCAGAGCAAAAAGAGCATTATATGAAAAGGTCACGAAGTACATATATTCAAATGTATCTCAACTGTGAATCAAGTTTTTTTCATGATCCAAGTTTTTTTTCTTGCACTTTAAGACCATTAACCTCTGAAGCTCCACTGCTACAGGCCCAAAAAAAAAAAAGCTGTCGTTCCTTCCAGCTTTAACAATCATGTTCTTACCAGGCAGAACTGAGGAGAGCAGAGAAATCATCTTTGCCTGAAACCTGTTTCTTGTCTCTTTTGCAGAAACAGCAGTGGACAGACAGATCAACTTCCCTCTCTCAAGCGTCCTCCATGCCAACGGAGAGAAGAACGGCCAGTCTCTGCTGCAGGACTTCTCTGAGGACATCCAGTTCATGGACATTGAGGAGACATCCGGTGAGAAACAACTCAGTTGTCATCATCACATACATGAAGGTTTTCTAATAGCTTCACTTTCGTACATCCATGTTTAAGAAAAAAAAAAAAAAAGAATTTGTTGAGTCAGATTTATTTGAGTGACATTATTTTTGGGGCTGTATATTAACCACAGATGTGAGATTTATAGTTCATGTATTTAGAGGGCAGGATGTTTCCTAAAGATGAAGCGTTATTGAGTGTAGGGTCTGGAAGTTTCTTTCTACTGTGTCTACTGTCTTCTGAGGTTGTGTTCAGCCTTCTGATTCAGTTTAATCCTTGGTGTGTTTATGTGATCTGAGTGACGCTGTACTTTCATCTGTTTGTTGCAGCCTCCGTGTTGTGTCCGTTCCTGGAGGACCACAAGGAGGACATTCTGTGTGGTCCGGTATGGTTGGCCAGTGGGCTGGACCTCTCTGGTCACTCCGGCATGATCAGCCTCACCAGCCCCAAGCTGGTCAAAGGTAAGAATGGTCACAATCAGCAACCTTTCCACACTCTTCCCAAACTGATTTTTGGTCTTCAGTGGTGTAAGTGAGACCTGATCAGTCTCCTGGAGCGGTAGCCTCAAAGAAAACCTGGATACTAGTCATGTTTCACCACAGAGGAATACTGCAACTCGATCTTTCTACGTCCACGTTTCTTTCATCCAACACTCCGTTGTGCTGATGCTGATGAGGCATTTCCTCTGAGCCCAGAAACTCGGCTTTATGTTTTCAGTTTTACAACTTTTTATTTTGAGTTTAAGCTGGAAAACTGCTGACACCCTGTGTCTTCTTTTTTTTTTCTTTAATTATTATTATTCCCCCCATTTTTCTTCCCTGAAAGTGTCTGGGCAGGAAAAACTATACATCATAAAGACCCATTGATAATTATAAATACTTTTACAGACCTTTTAGAAGTATGTTTACATTGTGGCTCATATCTTGAGGATATGTGTTAGAACCCTGATTCCTTTTAGGCTCCTGAATTAAAAATCAGAATTGTCCACCATTTAGAAAAAAAATAATAATTAAAAAAAACATTGTTTTTTTTTTCCCCCAAGATTTAGTGGCTTCAGTGACCTTTTTAGGGAAAGTTTTTAAAAGGCAATGGGCAAAAAAGAGAGGAAAGATGTGCAGAATAAGGGGCTTGAACCTGGGCCAGCTGTACGAGGACTGTAGCCTCCTTACATGGGGGGGGGGGCCCTGTTCAACCGAGTGAGCCATCTGTCGCGCTGTTAAAGGTATTTTGATGTGACAGGCAACTTCAAAGCTACACACCAGTCAAACTTGTGGATTTGGTTGAAAGGCAGCTTATGGTCTTATTGACCATGGGGGTGCTCCAGCTTACACAGAATGTCAGTGAACCAGTTGAGTTATACAATCTGAAACTAACTATACTTGTACAAGACTTCAGTCGATGACAAAAAAAAAAAGTGCCAATTGGACAGACTTTTCTAAAGAGATTCAGTAAGATTAAGTCATAAAATGCGCAAATGTGTCTTCCTGCTGCAGGGATGGCAGGAGGGAAGTACCGGTCCTTTCTGGTTCACATCAAAGCGGTGAGTGACAGCGGCGCCGAGGAGAGCCCACGGCCGGTGCTGAGGATGCCCAGCGCCAAGCCTCAGAGCTCCAAAGCTCACTCCTTGTCCACCTTACTTCAGCGTGCTCAGGCATCCAAGGTACAAATCACACTTTTTAGGCTTTGTCCCTGCAGGAAAAGTGCTCCACAAATAAAGATTGATTGATTGGTTGATTATAAGGACAGGTCCACTCCCACGTGGTTATTCCAGTTACAGAGATTGGAAGTGAAAAAAGCACTTATATGCAGGAATATAATCCAAACATTAATTTTAACTCTGTTTATTGTACAGTTGGAAACTCACTTTTTTTTCTCATTTTCCTTGACTACTTTATCTGTGTAAATTATAAATGACCAACTGAAAACACAAAGCAGCTAGTACATGATCTCATTCATGTATTTTGTTCTTTATAATCTGTGTGCAGGAGAAGGTGTCTGCAGGGAAATCTGACTGCTCGTCTCAGTCAAAGAAAGTGGAGAACCTGCGAGGATGTGACCTTCTGCAGGAGGTTTCTGTCACAATCAGAAGGTTCAAGAAGACTACAATTCCCAAAGAAAGGTAAAACTGCTAAGATGTCTGTCTGAATGACTCCTGGGGCTTTTCTGAAACCTTTTATTGAAGCAAACTGTCTTTGTCAGAGCAAGTATCTTGTACAAATCACAAGCCCGAAGAAGATTGATAGAAATGGTTCAGTATTTAGAGAACAGAGAACAGTATTGATGACATGTTACCACGTATGTTAATACAGATTAGTACATAGATGGCATAACGATTTTAACCAGCAGGTGAGAAAACTGGAGGACTTAAATTGATTTCACTCACAGATGAAGCTGTCCAGTAGCACTCTGAAGGCAAATACGGCGCTCCAAATATTGTGCCTGAAAGCAATCAAGAGGAGCCATTAATGTTAACGAGATTTTTTTTTTTTTTTTCATATACAGGAATTGACTTTAAGTGTCCTTGCTGCTTCATGCTTTTTAGGGTCCAACGTTGCGCGATGCTGCAGTTCCCAGACTTCCATGAGAAGATGCTGGATGCGCTGTTTCGGCGGACAGATGGCGGCCCGGCCACTGAGCATGCCCAGAGCCTCATCTTGGACATCTTGTGTTGGCTGGCTGGGGTTTTCTCCAATGGGCCCTGCAGGTGAGCTGAAACTCGGTGTTCACAGCAGACAATGGTACAATCCTGCTGTTCAAACGCTTTCAGAACAGAGCTAATGCACCTGTTACCTTGTTTCCAGCATAAAAGAAGGAAAGGAAGGTCTGCTGGTGAAAACCAGGACGAGGTTGACCGATATCGTTCGAGTGTGTTTCTTTGAAGCTGGTCGCAGCATTGCACACAAATGCGCTCGCTTTCTTGCACTTTGTATAAGGTAAGAAACCCGGTCATCTTCTGCTGCAGGAACATAAACTTTTATTTTTTTCACTATTCAGCTAACATGTAGAGTCCAGGTTCTGCTTTGTTTCTGCTGCTGTCCAGCTCTGAGTTTAGTTCTACTCTGTTTTTAAAGGCAAAAAAATGAAAACACAAATTTATTAACAATGATACTCCAATATTAACATTATTAAGACAAGACAGCTAACAACAACCATGTAATCAGTAACTTTAATCTAAATAAATTCAAATTGAAATAAACAAATGAATTAGGAGGAGTATGAAGCAAAGTTGAATTATTGTAGACATGTGAACACCTTAATCACAGTATAGCACCCTTTTGTAGTTTTCACATTTTGTGACTAATTACTCCACATACGGCAGATGTAAAAATAACTTTGTACGAACTGTGTACCAGACGTTTACGTCTGCTTTCACACGACGCACCAAGATGGTTCTCGGTTGCCCTGCTTGACAGCTTGAACTGCTAATTTTTACCCATGATCCATTTTAAAATGCAAGATTTCTGTTTTTACGTGTGGGTGTCTCATTTCCTGTCTGTGTATTTTTTTTTTTTTGGATCAAACATGGGTTGGAAACCAAGTTGACCACCTGACTGACCAAGTTGCTGTCATATAATGTCGTGTATAACCCCCTGTTGCCCATCAGTCATGTAGTGTGAACACCACAACAACTCAAAGACTCAACTCAAGGACAGCAAATCGTTTACTTTGCTCACACTGAAAGTTGTTTGGAGTGAAAGTGTCAAGTTGTACCTTAGACAGCCTTAAGATGACTGAAGATTTTTTTTTTTTTTAGCTGTGTGTGCCTGTTTGAGAGGGGGGGGTACGAGGTGTACGAACAAACGTTAGGTCAATAATTAGATGATTGCTGTCTATGCTAATGGCTTTATTGATGACTAAATTTGTTTGAGATAAACTTCAAGATGCTGTTGAATCATTTAAGGGTTTTTCATGTTTGATTGCCAGTAATGTGAGAGGAGTAAAACTAGCAGAATCTGAAGTTTCATGTCATCAAACTGCTGTAGTGAGAAAGACCTAGAGTCTGTTTTGATCGCATTACCATTTTGGGTTTCAATAAAAACACACTGTTTATTTGTCATTGTAGCAATGGGAAGGGAGACCCAAGTCAGCAGGGCTTTGGTGTGAGCCTTCTGAAAGCTCTGCTCGATAATATGCCTTACTTGCCTGCAGCAGCAACAGGTGGTGAGTAATTAAAAATCAACACAGATTAACGCAGAGCACTGTTTCCTTTGGAGACGTTTCCGTCTCTATTTCATCCCCCATATATCATTTCCTCCTCTGTTTTCTGTCAGGCTCAGTGTTCTGGTACTTTGTGCTGCTTAACTATGTGAAGGAGGAGGACCTGGCGGGCTGCAGCACCGCTTGTGCCTCCCTGCTCACCGCCATCTCTCGACAGCTGCAGGACCGCCTCACGCCACTGGAGGCACTGCTGCAAACCAGGTGCACCTCCTGCTACTCGAGAGAGGCTTGAGAAAGCATCTCCCACTTCTACAGACATGTTCTGCTGTTGCAATAATGCATCCTAATTAAACAGATTTGATTTCTTATGTTAATTCCCGAGCACACGTCATGCCGCTCCTCCTCTTCGTTCAGGTACGGTCTATACAGCTCTCCTTTTGACCCGGTGCTCTTCGACCTGGAGGTCAGTGGTTCCTCCTGTAAGAATGCCTTCAACAGCAGCATAGGAGTCCAGTCAGATGAGATCGACCTTTCTGACATTCTCTCAGGTATCAGCTCAATTTACGTTTATTACAGCCAGGTCATTTCTTTAAAGCAAATCAAAAACACAATCTTCATTGAGGCCTGCTTTTTTGTTTGGTTCTCTTATTCTACCCTCTTATTATATAAGGTTCACGTAGAGGGGTCACTTTGTACATCATTTAAGTGTAGGGTGAGCTGCATGTCTACCTGCATGAAAGAAATGACTTACGGGTTTATTTTTAATAAGAGTATCAGTCAAATGCAAACACACAGGGCTTGTTGTAATGTTTCTTAAAGACACAACAGTAAAGATCAAGTTACCCTTCAGCTGCAGGCTAAACAACAGTTGAAAATGTGACATGAGTTAAATCACATAAGGGTTTTTCTCTGGGTTAAACTTGAAACCTCAGTAAAGCTAGAGACGCTACAACTGGCCCTGTAAATTACTCATCAACATTTTTCAGGGAATGGAAAAGTGAGCAGTTGTGCAGCAGCAGAGGGCAGCTTCACAGCTTTGACTGGACTTCTGGAAGTGGAGCCTTTGCACTTTACTTGTATCTCCACCAGTGATGGCACGCGGGTGGAGCGAGATGATGCCAGCATGTTCACTGGTAAACCCTCTTTTATATCACAGTTACACTTCACTCCAGTTTCTCTCAGTCACTGAACCATTTTACTTTCCATTTGAACTCCAGTGAGCACATTTGGCATGACTCCAACGGTTGGTGGCTTGCCGACGGGGACGGTTGGAGAAGCTTCGACAGCTCTGAGCTCTGCAGCCCAGGTGGCCCTTCAGTCGCTGTCTCACGCCATGGTGTCAGCCGAGCAGCAGCTGCAGGTCCTGCAGGAGAAACAGCAGCAGCTACTGAAGCTGCAGCAGCAGGTGAGACTGTTGCAGCTGCTCTGTGTTTGTGCTGCTGCTCTCGTGTCGGTTCCTGTTACTGAAGAGGTTTCAGGTGTTGTTGATCGTATTGATCGAGATTTTAAGTTGCATCACATTACAGACTTGCTGTTAAAACATGGTTATTGCAGGGAGATATTTTAAAAAGATGCAACTCGATAATGGATTAAAGATTATTATTTAGATCATCAGTTATGATGATCCTTATTTTCAGTTTGTTGTTGAAAAAATACAAAGTTTTTAGTTAATTGAGAATTAATCTTCAAATCAGAATGTCAAAGAAAGGAAAGGGGAATTATTTTTCTTCTCAGTGCATATGTGTGCAAACACTGAGCAGGTCTTTGCAGAATTATTGGGTAAGTTAGGTAACTTCAGAATTTCCCTTTCCTTATAATTATGAGATAACTAATTCAAAAAGCTCAGTTGTTAGAAAAAGTAAAACACCTTCACTGACCAGTGTTGATTTCCAGTACAAAACAGGAGGCTTCAGTCTTTCATTTGTCAGTATATTGATATATTGATACATATTGATCTTCAGAGGTTTTGTTTGGGACCCTGTTGACAGTTTAAAACACAATTTATAAGTTTTTGGAGCTCACGTCTTAGTAGTGTAGCTATTTCAATAATTGGTTGAAGTCTGAAATGCAAATATTTCAAAAGGAATGCGCCATTGAGATGTTCTTAGCCTGAGATTATAAACTATTTTAAGTGAGTCGTGGCGAGAAAACAACAGCTTGTCTTATCTGTCTTTGCTCTTTATTATCTAGGAAATCTGTGAACACTTTCTTTACTTCCCTTGTTATTAAAAATGCACAGATTCTTTGCTAATCCAGATTTTCCTAGTCTAACCTGCTGACTCGGATTGTTTTTCTGAGTCACTGAATTACACAAAATATGAAGGTCAGTAATCGCTGATTTAATATAAAGAAAAGATAAAGAATCTGGGAAATCATGGCTTGCAAGTATTAAACTTCTGTCTAAAGTTGATAAGCTGCTCAAACCCAATGTTATTACCTTTAGTGATCTTTTTATTCACCTACTTGCCTGTGCTGAGAGCAGAAGGCGAAGCTGGAGGCCAAACTTCATCAGACCACCTCTGCAGCCGCCGCCGCCGCCTCTGCAGTGGGTCCCATGCATAACTCGGTGCCTTCAAACCCCTCCTCCGCTCCTGGCTTCTTCATCCACCCGTCTGACGTCATCCCACCCACGCCGAAAACCACACCCCTATTCATGACCCCTCCTCTCACGCCGCCGAATGAGGCGGTGTCGGCGGCCTTCAGTGCCGAGCTAGCTCACCTGTTCCCGGGCTCCATGATGGACTCTGGGCCCGTCACCATGGCTGCACACAAGAACACACAGAAGACCAAGCCGGTCAGTAACACACAGCTTCGTTTCCACCTTCCTCTGAGCGTAGGACAGCTGAAGTCTTTTAATGTCGACCAAACTCTTTCAGATATCAAAAATTGGCATCAGCTGTCTACTCAGTGCCCCATCGGATTATTTAACATTTTATCAAGCATGTATATTCAGAACTCGGTGACAGTAGCTGACATTGCTTTACTAATACTTCAGTTTGAATTTGCAGGAAAATGTGACAGCTTAAAGTATACTTTGATCAAGTAATTGTGTGCAGGCATTATGTCTCAGATAAGCACCATTTGTGCTGGGATCCTAAAAGACTTTCTTGTAAATGTTCCAGTTTATAAAATCAGAGTTTCAGAGGCCTTTTCATGCAAAGTTAGAAATTATGGTTTTATAAGGTTGGAATTTTTGACTTTGTAGACTTGAAAATTTGCCAGCTTGAACTTAGTTTTTTTCCTTGGAAGTTTATCCAAGCCTGTAGGCAATTTCTTTTTTTTTCTCTGATGAAGAGGCCATCACTGCAGTATGAAGTCCATAAAATGAATCGACCCGTTGGGTCTTCACCCTCCACAGCAGCTGTCTTGTGTCCAGAGAACCGTCATCCCGAGGAAACTTGGGAGTCCAGACAGTCCTGAAAAGAGTCTTTATACATTGTTGGTATTTGACAGTGATATTCCTGTTGTCTTTCTTACAGACAAAATCAAAGTGATGACCACTATATCTGACTGATGAAAACTCGCTAGCTACTTTTCTGATTGCCTGCCAGTATGGTGGTACATCATGACTCACTGTTACTGTTTAGGCAGTGAGCTTTAAGTCTTCATACAATCAGTTATTTGTATTTATTTTTTTATTTTAAATCTTCATAGACCAAAACTGCTTACCATAACAACCTGTAAAGACGTTAATTTCTGCCAAAGCAGTTTAGCTTCTTAGTCTGGGCTCTGTAGGGTTTCATATGCTTTTGTGCTTTTTGACTCTTTCGCGACACCCTTATTTTTGTTGCTGATCTGTTAATTAAAATAAGTTTTTTGTCCTAAAATTAGAGCTTGTATTTTTTTTTTCTTTCTTTTTCTCCCTCCCCAGAGCCCAGTGGGCAGTGGTCTGGCTCTGGCCATTTCCCAGGCTTCCCACTTCCTGCAGCCTCCTCCACACCAGTCCATCATCATCGAGCGGATGCATTCTGGTTCGTCATGCAGCCATATGCCATATTTAGTTACTGTATTTTCCCAAACTGTAAGTGTATCGCTTTTGTTAGTTGTTTGGCTGGTCCTGTAACGTATATATCAAAAATATACGCTATGTCATCCATGACAACACCATCGTCTACACTCAGGACAACTGAACAGTGCTACTGACTTATACAGTTCCACATACAGGCACCGATTAACCTGACATTCATGTGTTTATCATGTAACCTGGTGCCTCACAATGTATGCAGTGGAATAAATAAATATCACTATATTTAATTTAAAAAAAAACATTGTTAAATGAGTTTTGTAATTTAATACTTTTGGCCCTCCAGGAGCTCGGCGCTTTGTCACATTGGACTTTGGCCGTCCAGTCCTGCTCACTGATGCTCTGATTCCTACCTGTGGCGACCTGGCGTCTCTGTCCATCGACATCTGGACGCTGGGCGAGGAGGTGGACGGCCGCAGGCTGGTGGTGGCCACTGACATCAGCACCCATTCACTCATCCTGCACGACCTGCTGCCCCCGCCTGTCTGCAGGTTCATGAAGGTCAGCTTTCCCAGATTATATTGCCAAAACTGTGGAATGACATGTTTTTTCCACACCAAAAAATGTATTTTTGGCTCTTCTGATTTGAACACCTTACTCTCTTAGATCACTGTGATCGGTCGGTATGGCAGCACCAATGCAAGAGCAAAGATCCCGCTGGGTTTCTACTATGGCCACACCTACATCCTGCCATGGGAGAGTGAACTGAAACTGATGCACGATCCTCTGCGGGGTGAGAGCGAGGCTGCCAGTCAGCCCGACGTAGATCAACATTTGACCATGATGGTGGCGCTGCAAGAGGACATCCAATGCAGGTAAAACAAATCTAGCCTTGTAATTTTATCTTTTTTTTTTAATGCAGACACAAAATCTGCTTACTGGTTTGGTGATTTTGTCACACGTGAGTGAATAAATAAAATAATCAATGGAATTGGTTTAACTTGAAAAGACATCACTGCTTCAGGTTTGGATTTTGCAGATTCCATATATTACTTTGTGGAACAGGGAGGAAGCAAGGCAGGTTTATTTGTAGAGCACAATTCATACACAAGGCCAATTCAAAGTGCTTTATAGATACATAAAATCGCAGGAAGGCAATTAAAATAATTCCATAAAACACAAAAACATAAAATCAATCATTAATACATTTATTTAAAAATGAAATGAAAGTGAAGAATGCAGACAAAATCCTCTCAGTTGTCATATGCACAGCTAAAATAAGTGTTTTCAGCCTGGATCTGAACATTGTCAGAGTTCAGGCCTGTCTCACATCTTCTGGAAGACTGGTCCAGATTTTAGCAGCATAAAACTGAAATGCAGCTTCACCTTGTTTAGTCCTGACTCTGGACACCTGGACACCTGGACATAATGAGAATTATAGTACACAAAAGCCAAAACCTTACACCTGGGGTTTTCTTTATAAGCAAATATCTGTCCTGGTTGGTTTAAAGACCACACATTATTTAAAAAAAGAGGCTTTTTTCCTAAGCTTTGCTGCATATGTTTCAGGATCTGAAATGAAAAACGGCTCAAAAACTCAAGCTAAAAGGGGCTCAACCATGTCCAGTTTGTTGCCACAATGATCTGAAAATCTGTGATTCAAGGAGCTGTAAGTCTTCTGTGTTCAGTGACACCACAGTCTCAGATCCTTCCCACTGTTATCACCACTCAACCTTCACATCATGCTGCATTTTCTGTACCTCAGAAGTAATTTGCATAAAGCTGTGGGGGAGATATAAGGTAAACCCTTTGTGTGTTTGACTCTACCCTGAAAGCTAGCTCTATGAATAGGCTTGTAAATTGCATGGTTGTATAGGAAGCTATTGTCCTGCATCCTTATGGGATTATGACCTAAACATGCATTTTCATCAAGACCCCGAGAAACAGACAGAATTTCTCTTCCCCTTTAACTGACCCACGGTCTCCTCTTCCTGTTCACCAGGTACAATCTAGCTTGCCATCGGCTGGAAACCCTCCTTCAGAACATCGACCTGCCGCCTCTCAACAGTGCCAACAACGCCCAGTACTTCCTAAGGAAAACCAGACAAGGTGGTGGAGGAGGACCAGCGGGTTTTCTCCGCCTATCAGGACTGCATCCAGCTGCAGCTCCAGCTCAACCTGGCCCACCACGCCGTCCAGCGGCTGCGTGTGTCGCTGGGCGCCAGCCGTAAGTCCCTCCCCACAGCTGGCGCTCCAGATGCCCAGGAGTTAGTTCATAACTCATCGACAGAGCAGCTGAGGACCATCATCCGTTACCTGCTGGATACACTCCTCAGCTTGCTGCACTCCAACAACGGTGAGGCACGGAGCAGGACGCAGCTGATCATTTGTTCTGCTCCAGAGATCGACATTATTACCGATGCACAGGTTTAATATTGTTAATGCACGCTTGATTAATCTTTTTGCATGTTTGCAGGACACTCTGTGCCCTCGGTGCTGCAGAGCACCTTCCATGCCCAGGCATGTGAGGAGCTGTTCAAGCACCTTTGTATCAGCGGGACGCCAAAGATCCGTCTTCACGCTGGGCTGCTGCTGGTGCAGCTCTGTGGAGGTGAACGCTGGTGGGGCCAGTTCCTCTCAAACGTACTGCAGGAGCTCTACAACTCTGAGCAGCTGCTGATCTTCCCGCAGGACAGGTAGAGAGCCAGAGTTGACACATTTTTGAACAGATACTTAAAAATCAGGATAAATGAGTGAATGTGATGCAGTTGATTGTCATTTGTAATGTGACAACTACTACACACTCGGGAACAGTAATACTTGAATTAGTTCAAACTAGGGCTAGGCAACGATAAAAAATTTTAATCGCATTATTTCCCTGATTAATCACGATTAATATATATATTGTATACACAAAATCAAATAATGAATTTAAAAGTAGTGTAAAATGCACTTTTATTTAAATGTTCTGCTGCCATATGAACTAAAGTGTCATAACATTTGTTGTTCAAACACTTTAACATCAGCACTTGTCAGTAACACATATTTAGTGTAAATCTCATCTTAAAAAAATGTAAAATAAGATAAAGCTTATTGCCACTGCCAGGGCATTAATGTCATCCTGTTTTTATGAAAAATAAAATAAAAAGTCTACAAACAGAATCCAACAAAATTGATTTTGGCTCAGCATAATCAGAACATTAAAACAGGTCATTTCTGAGGTAACAGCAGAAACTTTTAACGGGGAGTTCAACTTGTCAGTTGTTACAAATAACCTTGTTTCTGTTGAATCCTCCGTCTGGGAGAACTTTAAAATGAAAATGTCCATGTTAAAGTTTAGTAACTTTATCAATCCGTGTATCATTCATTCTTTCCATTTTCAATTGTCAATCAAAAATTAAAAAAAAAAAAAAAAAAATATTAAAAAGTGACATTTTTTAACGTTTTTAATTTTTTAATCTTAACACCCCCCCCCCCCCCCCCCCAAAAAAAAAAAAAAAAAAAAAAAACGAAAAAATGCCTGTTTTTTTTTTTTTTTTTTTTTTTTAATCAATTTTAGACTTGGATCAAAAATACGAAATTAAAAAACAGGCCACAGAACTGAATTTGTTTTATAATGGAGGGACTGGACTTTCTGTTGTCATTACACATCTGTGCCACTAGATGGAGCCGCACTGCAGTAACCAGCTAGAGAACAGCAGGACAGTGAACACATGGAGCAGATCTGATGGAACATGGAGGAATGACACGAAAGATTTGTTGCAGTCCAGAATTTTTTTTTTTTTTAGACAGAATAGTTAATATTGCTACCTGAACTGTAAAGTTCATGGATTTTTACCATTCTCCATGTCTGTTTTAGCTTTTACTTATGTTTACTGTCTTCCGGTTCCGCAGCAGCCAGTAACAGACTTTTCAAAACAAAAGCATTTGAGCAACATGGCGTAAACACGCGATAAAATAAATGTCGGCGTTAAAAATTAACGCGATGATAACGGGTTAACTTGCCCAGCCTTAGTTGAAACTAATACTACATCTCATTCATGGTTCAGATTCCTTTGGTTGAAAACTAAAAAAATGTCAGTTTGTTCACTGCCATACCAGCACAGATTAGATAACTCGGCTTCCTGCAAACCTCGTATGTAAGTGGGATTCAAGTTGAGGTGGATGCTGTAAATATTAACTACAGTGTTTTCTGTTCACCTCAGAGTGTTCATGTTGCTGTCCTGCATCGGCCAAAGATCCCTGAGTAACAGCGGTGTGTTGGAGGGCCTCCTCAACCTGCTGGACAGCCTGTTGTCTCCGCTGCAGCAGCCGCCGGTGGCTGCTCAGCGAAGGACTGAAGGTAAAGCAGCCGTCAAGGTATCAAGGATGCAGACGCATGTGGAAGAAAGTCGAAGTTGCTGCACAGAGAGCACGTAATGATGTGAATGAAACGTGCACATTTAAGTCAAATGAGTGTGTTTGTGTATCATGCAGGTGTTCTGGATATCCCCATGATCAGCTGGGTAGTGATGCTGGTTTCCAGACTGTTGGACTACGTATCCAGTATAGAAGATGAGGCCTCAGGTGGGAAGAAGCACCTTGCAGGGAAAGAACGAGAGAGATCTGTAACAGGTATATGAACCTTAAGATTTCAGTTTTGATTATACACCTATAATTTCCTGTTTAGATTTTACTGGAGCAGCTTTTACCATTTTATTTTGTGTGACTGTTGATTCTCATATAGAATGTCAGAGGACATCAAAATACACTATTTTATGGCTGCTTTTGCCATGAGTTCAGTTGTTGGTTTTTTTTTTAAATTTTATTTTAACTCTTATGTTGGGTTGTTTCTGTGTCTCAGGTATCCAGTGGAGCTTCATCAACAACAGCCTTCAGTCTCAGAACCCAAACAGGTCGTCTAAAGGCAGCAGCAGCTTGGATCGCCTCTACTCACGCAAGATCCGCAAGCAGCTCGTCCATCACAAGCAGGTGAATGTGTCTTGTATTCATGCTTGCTTCTCATAAAACACCTGCATGTTTTACATTTGTCCAGTAGAAGGACTGCTTTAATATGATAAATACAGGAGAAACTTGATTTGTCTAAAATACTTGTGAGGAATGCTTTTGTCGTGCTGATATTAATCTTTCCCTTTTTACTGTAGCAGCTGAATCTGTTGAAAGCCAAACAGAAAGCTCTAGTCGAGCAGATCGAGAAGGAGAAGATCCAGAGCAACAAAGGCTCCTCGTACAAGCTGCTGGTGGAACAGGCCAAACTCAAACAAGCCACGTCAAAGGTGAGCAGCACATCACGCTCTGAACCGTCCTGCAGCCGAGGCTTCCTGATCTGTGTGCAGCTTTAATCTCTGCACCGTTGAAGCAGGTTACATTATTGTCCAGTGGAATTAACTGGGTTTCTGCATAAATTTGACATAAAATGCGATGTGATCTTCGTCGAAGTCACAATGATGGACAAACACAATGTGATCAAGCTGATGACGCAGAAATAATTTTAATGAACACACCCATTAAACATTCACAGTTTTTAATGGGTGCGTTTACATGGGAAGTTTAATTCCTCTTTAATTCAGAATTAAAGTTAAAGCCGAATAAAAGTTACCATGTAAACACTTAATTCCATATGAAAATGTCAATTCCGAATTAAACTTAATTCCGAAGTAAGTGTCTGGTTTATTCCTATTTTAATTCCGCATTAAGTAATTCCGCGGTCATGTTTACACTCATTCCTCTTTAAATTAATTCCCGTCTTTCTGCGCATGCTCGTTCTCTTGCCCGTCTGTCGCGATGACGCTTATATTCCAGCAGTAAACGCTATTCAAGAGCAGAGATGATTTATTTAATAAATAGCTTGGAGGAACTGGAAATAATTAAAAGAACAGATGGCAGGAAACATAAAAATTGTGAGCTTTTCAAAGCGTCCAGGTTAAATGAAGGAGGTTTCACAGATAGAGACGCCACCCAGGTCAAAAATAAGTGAAATGTTGTTGCTAATCGAGTTAGCTAAGTTTGTTTTCTTCCGGTAGACGTAAAGACGTCCGCCCCCCCATCCAATCAGAACCCTTCCCAACCCCCAGACCTAAAGCGGAATTGGATAAAGCCGAACTAACGTGTTTTCCATGTAAACCTTAATTCGGAATTACTATTTCCATGTAAACTTGAAGGAAAATAGTTTAATTCGGAATTATTTAATTCCTAATTTTAATTCCGAATTAAAAAACATCATGTAACCGCAGCCAATGGAGGTAAAAAAGTGAACCCATACATACCTGTCCCTCAGCTATGTAGGAGTTACTCAGGATTCAACAGAGCTGATATTTGACAGCAGTGCACCATGAGAGGCTGTTAAAATGGTGTTTCAGAGTTCAGCGTTCTGTCTGAAATACAGAACATTAATTCCCCACAGTGCCTTCAGTCCTTCTTTCCTCTTCCAGCACTTTAAAGACCTGATCCGTCTTCGGCGGACAGCAGAGTGGCCTCGCTCCACATTGGATGCAGAGTCCACAACAGCCAAAGAAGCCCCAGAAGTAGAACCTCTGCCTTTCACACTGTCCCATGAACGCTGCATCTCCGTGGTGCAGAAGCTGGCCCTCTTTCTGCTCTCCATGGACTTCACCTGCCATGCTGACCTGCTGCTTTTTGTCTGCAAGGTATTTATCTGACACCGGCGGGTGGATCTCCGAGATGCTCGGTTCCGTATAAACCAGGAGTGACGGCTTCTGTTGTCTCTTCAGGTCCTTGCAAGAATAGCCAATGCAACTAGACCGACCATCCATTTGTGCGAGGTGGTGTCCGAGCAGCAGCTGGAGCGTCTTCTGCTGTTGCTTGTGGGGACGGATTTTAATCGGGGGGACATATCCTGGGGGGGTGCATGGGCACAATATTCTCTCACATGTATGCTGCAGGATATCCTGGCAGGTGGGTTTTCATTTACTTGCAATTTCAGTTTGGGTTTGAGAAACGGTGCGTTCGCATGCGTGGGACTTTATTCAACAAATATTTGCAGACCCCACGGTCCAGCTTTAGGCATTCACATTCAACTGAAATTAGGTTAACTCATCTTTCAGTTGAAAGTACTTTGGTCTGTATTTTGGTCTGAAGTTGGTTTTCATGTAGGAACATGTAGGAAAATGTTTCCTTAATTTTCGTTTTTTTTTTTTTTTTTTTTTTTAAATACAACAAAACAGATAACTGCAAAAAAAGTATGAAAATATGCTTGGAAAAAGGGTCACTATTGGAAGCTTCGGCTTACATGTGGGGTTCCCGCAAGGCTTCATACCTGTTAGTTTTTAAATGTTTAGTTGCTTGTGTTCAGTGTAGCTGCTTAATATTGAGTCATTGAATGTTCTCTGAAAACATCTAATGATGAACTTGGTTCCCTACATAATGTGAAAATGAAACAAAGTTTGGTATGTATTTATTTCCTAATGGTAATTGTGTATCTCACCAGAATTTATCATGATGCGGACATGTTTTCTTCCTGTTAAGCCACACCATGTTGTAAATGTTAGCGCTTATATTGAGCATTATAACATTATAAAATAATGCTTATAACAGAATTTTTACATAGTATACAATGGAAGGCCATAAATGCTCTCATTTTGGATCATTACTAATAAATTCTGAGATGACTTAATGGTCCTTTCCACAGTGGTGCTGATTTACTGGCATAATGAGCAGTGGGGTTGGGAGGAATAATTTATTTTTCATTACTTGTTGTCCTTGAGCCCGAACTTGCTGTCTTTGCAGGTGAACTGTTGTCTCCTGGTTCTCTGGACACCATGGAGGAGGTGGTGGTGGTGGGCGAGGAGGCCTGGGGCGTCGTCCTCCTCAGCCGTGGCAGATTCAGATGACGCTTTGCTGCAGCCAGCACCGGTCCCCCTGGTGGACAGCATCGACGAAGCCCTGGTGCCTGACATCATTGCAGGTACTACAGGAGCCTCCTCAGTGTTCCAAAGTGCGTTGGTAACCTCCTCTTCATCACATACAGTAACACACACAAGCGCTCATGATCTCTACACTTACAATGTCAAGTTTGACCACAATATTGACCGCTGACTTTTTTCCACAGGTATTTACTGTTATTATTATTATTATTATTATTATTATTATTATTATTATATACCAGATTTTTTTTTACTCCATGGCTTTGTTTTCATAGCTGTGATTGTTATTCTTGCTGCTGTTGTTGGGATTGTGGAGGAGTTCAGACCTGAACATCTCGACCCTGTGGGTTTTCTTGACTCCTCGTTATTTTAGTTTCAAGTTAAAATTCAGTTGGAGAAACCAGTGTTGGTACACACATCTTATAATTTGGACACAGGGAGAAACAGCAGTAACTAACTAACTAAAATTGCAGCGACGCAACACTTTCTTTTCCTTGTATGCTTTTCTTGTGTTCTTGCTTGGCAATATTAAAGCTGTTTTCATTATCCAAAGGTGCTCCACCTCTATCATCTTTGGAAAAAGATAAAGACATAGACTTTGACTTGCTACAAGACCTGATGGATGTTGATATTGATCCTTTAGATATTGATTTGGAAAAAGATCCACTTGCTGCCAAAGTATTTAAGGTACGTTTCTGATCACTTCCTGTTCTTGCTTCACTGTCAATGTTGTGACTGGTTTCCAAGTTGTGTTCATGGGAAGATGAAACCACATCATTGTAACTGTGTCAGCAAAGTTAATAGAAGGTACAAATGAAATATGCTTACTTGATCTAAATGATATAATTTCATCAATTTTTTTTTTTTTTTTTTTGCATCATTTGTAATATGAAACCAACTTACAGTTTAAATAGAAGATGTGTTGGTGTTTCTGGGAAAAGCTTGTATTTTGGGAGTAAAAAATTTCATGATTTATAAGAAAAAATAAGTTTCAAAAAAGAATTCAGTTGTTAGGGAAATGACAACATTGTATGTCCTTCTATATTTAATTAAAGTTGCTTTTGAAATATTTAGGAAAAAAAAAACTTCAAATTGCTGGATAACTAAGACTTTTGACCACAGACTAAAATAGCTTATTTTAAATCCTTGTTCTTGTAATCTATCTAATACTCCTTTAAATGCAAAAGACCTAAAACTGTACCTTTTTTTTTGCTGCACATTTGTAATTGTTTCAACAAAACAATTCTGCCTTGAATCTTTCCTTTAAGTGCAGATTCCTGCAGTTTCTTGAACTTATGAGAAGTTGCAGACATAACTTTGTCGTGCCTAAACTCAGTTTTGAACTGCTTTTAGCATCAGAAAGCAAAAGTTCTGATGTTGTTGTTGATGCTGTTATCTATAATCAAAGGCAAATCAAGGATCCCAGAAAATATGAGCAAGGAAAATTGTGTGTTTTTACTATGTCAATTAGTGCTGGGCAATATGACGATACATATCGTGGGGACGATATAAAAGTGTGTATCGTGGCATTTCTCTTCTATCGTTTCTATCGTTTCTAACCTAATTTTATCAATTATTACAGCAAATATGTAATTAAATAACCTGCAATGATAAATTTGATAGAATCATATCTACTTCTACAAAGTAGCCTTTTATGTTTGCACTTTTATTCATGGTTAATGCCTTAAACAGAGTTCTCTTCAACCCTGATGTTTACTTTAGACACTTTATATTGGTTTGCAAACTTTGCACTACAAGGTTACAGATTTCAGAAAGTTGAAAAATAATTTGTGTTTATTTTTTATAGCTGAACTTCAGTGCAAAAATGTGTTTTTCCTCTCAGAAACTGTTGTGCACTTAAAAAAAAAAATGTGAAAGCTACTGTACCTCTGTACCTACCTGTTTTTGCTGCACTAAAATGTATGTTTGTGACAGTTAAGCTAAATGTCTTTTCAAAATAAAGTTGAAAAGTAAGCAATGAAATTTTTGTCAAACTTTTCAGAGAATAGCTGAAAACATACTTTATTATGGTATATCGTGATATATATCGTTATCGTGATATAAAATAGTCCATATCGTGATATATGAATTTTTTCATATCGCCCAGCACTAATGTCAATTAAATGTCAT
Source organism: Hirundichthys speculiger (assembly GCA_018398805.1). NCBI lineage: Eukaryota > Metazoa > Chordata > Actinopteri > Beloniformes > Exocoetidae > Hirundichthys > Hirundichthys speculiger. The sequence continues at coordinate 284,379 of JAGFBZ010002607.1, read as the reverse complement.
TAAAACGAAATGTGAGCTCGATGCATTTTTAAACTTGGCCTCCAAAAGCTAATTTGATGGCTTTTTCATTCATGTTTGTCATCGTCTTTTCTTTTTTTTTTTTCCCTCAGCCAATAAGCAGTACCTGGTATGACTACTGGGGCACTGACTATGGGACGTATGGCTACAACCCTTACATTGGAGGGGTTGGTATCCCCGTGTCCAAACCATCAGTTGCTGCTGAAAAACCTGGATCTCAGGGTTTGTCAGTCTCCGTGTCTCAGGGTGAGCCTCAGTGTGCTTCTCTGTCCACTTCTGTCTTTAGTTCACCATTGCAGTGTTCATCTAAACTGTGGCGTTTCACAGCGCTGGACGCCCGACTGGAGGTGGGCCTGGAGCAGCAGGCTGAGCTCATGCTCAAAATGATGGCAACTCTCCAGGCAGACTCCATTCCTGCAGGCTCTCACTTCAACTTCATCCACGAGTAAGCAGGGACATATTCTTTTTGCAGAAGAAGAAGCCATGATACTCAGCAGGATTTTAAATGCTGGAAGAACTCTGTCGATGGCTTTAAGATGTGCTTCGTTTCCTGTCCTCCAGTGAGCCAAGCCCTCCAATGGAACAGATGACTCCCTGCTGCGCGCCCTCCACGGTGGAGGCTCTCCTCCAGGCAGCAGCCTGGTCACCCAGCCCTCATCCATCCCCGTTCTGAGTGCCTGCTTCAACAAGCTGTTTTCCATGCTGCAGGTCCACCATGTTCAGGTCAGCACCCTCCTCCTGAGCACACTTCAGATCAGAAACCCAACAGCGTTTCAGCTCTCAGCTCACACTTCAACCTTTCAGCTCAATGTTATTCTGAAACTCGGATATTGAAATGTGGAAAAATAAACTCTACAGGTTCTTATTTTAGTTAGAAATAGTTATTGGGCTGGCTCTTAAAGAGAGTCATAAAATCCTGTATGTTAATGTATCCAGTTTGAATAGTTCAATCAATGGGAGCACATGACATCAGCTTTCTGCTCCTCATTTACCATACAGTCCAACTTTATTAGCCCACAAGTACCTATGGAACATTTCCCCAAACTACAGACCAAATACTGCATCTGACATTATGATATTATATTAAAATGTATTATAATCTAATAAGGTATAAGGGAATAAAAATGATGGGAGGGCTCTTCACTATGATAGATCTTTAAGATAACCTTCCTGGAAGAACATTGCTCACACAGAGCCAAGACTGAAGTTTGTCCTGTGAACATTTGCAAAACCATCTATTATGTGTATATGCAATTTAATCTTATAGCAGATTTTTTTTTTTTTTTTTTTTGTGGGAGTCTGAAGGGTGAATGTGTCCTTCACCAGTCCTCTCTGGCAGTAATTCTAACGTCTTTTATTAATATCTTAAATCCTGATTTTGTCAGAGAGGACCAAAAAACACCAACAGTGAAACATTTAAAGACAGGACAGTAAAAGAGACAGGACAGTGAGTGGTTGTTGTGAAGTGTGAGGAGTGTTGTGTAGTGGATTGTGTTGTGACAGCAAACAAACTCAGAGGATGATATGTAAGAAACAGAAACTACTTACAAGAAAACTGGATGAACACCTTCTACCAAAGGTTAAAAACCTGAGTCATACTCCACTGTTTGTCTGACTAGTGCAGACTGGTCAGACCGATGCGTTGAGAACTGATGAAACCGCTTGGATAAGAGGCGAAACGTCTTCTAGACAAATCTAAGTCCAGTTGCCTCTGATTCAATTGTTGCAAGAATGGAATTTACCTGGATAAATGAGAATATCCACAGACCTTCTACCAAACTACCTGTATATGGAGAATTGATGTAAAGCATTATTGATTGATTGTGTTGACAGTAGAGGGGGCGTGTTAGGGGAAGAGTGTAAAGAATAAATTACCCATAAGGCTACCTTCTTAAAGGGGCCAGGCTGGCTCACTGCATTTCTTCACTGAGAGAACGCGCACAACATCCTGTGATGTTTTCACGATTTTTTAAAATTGTTTTAAAATTATATTATATTTCTGAAAAATCTGGGAATAACTAAAATTGTGGAACTTAACCCATCGCGAACTGGCAAAGGATCACTGTATTTTGATTTTTCTATATTGGGATATTGTAAAGACGTCTGCTGACAGTCTGGCTTTAGGATCACCACTATTTCTTCTAGCAAAACAGTGACCTAAAACATGCATCATCTAAATTCATTTAGATCATCCAGAACTTTAAAGACACCAAAATCAAGGTCCTTGAGGGGTTCCTACAGTTGCAACGTGCTGATAGAAGTACTGTATTCTGATAGATTGTATGCTGAAATTGTGTATCCGTAGAAGTATTAAATAATGTGGTTGTAAAGATGTGATCTAAAGTGTGTGTTTGGTCACAGCTGGAGTCCCTGCTGCAGCTCTGGTTAACGCTCAGTCTCAACACAAGTTCGGGGAGCAGCGAAGAGAGCGGATCAGACATTTTCCTTTTCAACGCCAGCCGGGTGCCCACCATCCCTCTCAACCAAGGTGAGCACATCTGATGCCGAGCTGCAGAAGCACATGTTGCTTCATGTTGTACTTATTCCTGCTTGCCTGTGTGTGTGTGTGTGTGTTCAGCCTCCATCAGCAGTTTCCTTACGGTGCTGGCGTGGTACCCCAACACTTCCCTGAGGACATGGTGTTTGGTGCTGCACTCCCTCACTCTGATGACCAACATGCCAGCCTGTGGTGAGTGTGCTGCCCTCAACACTTTCTGTGATCAGGGCTAGTAGTGCTGGGCGATATGGCAAAAATCATATATCACGATATGGACTATTTTATATCACGATAACGATATATATCATGATATACCATATCAAAGTATGTTTTCAGTTATTAAAAAGTTGTTTTTTTTTATATGTTAAAAATTTCATTGCTTACTTTTCAACTTTATTTTGAAAGGACATTTAGCTGAACTGTCACAAACATACATTTTAGTGCAGCAAAAACAGGTAGGTACAGAGGTACAGTAGCGTTCACATTTTTTTTTTAAGTGCACAACAGTTTCTGAGAGGAAAAACACATTTTTGCACTGAAGTTCAGCTATAAAAAATAAACACAAATTATTTTTCAACTTTCTGAAATCTGTAACCTTGTAGTGCAAAGTTTGCAAACCAATATAAAGTGTCTAAAGTAAACATCAGGGTTGAAGAGAACTCTGTTTAAGGCATTAACCATGAATAAAAGTGCAAACATAAAAGGCTACTTTGTAGAAGTAGATATGATTCTATCAAATTTATCGTTGCAGGTTATTTAATTACATATTTGCTGTAATAATTGATAAAATTAGGATAGAAACGATAGAAACGATAGAAGAGAAATGGCACGATACACACTTTTCTATCGTCCCCACGATATGTATCGTCATATCGCCCAGCACTAAGGGCTAGTCATGTTTAGTTATTTAGTTCTTTTCTTAATACTTCTTGAAGCAAGGGCAGTAAAAAGAAAACATTTGGTGCAGATCTTTATCAGTTCTGATTCTGCAATTTGGTGCTAATGTGGAGTTGAAAGAGTGAAAAAGAGGACAGAAGATCTCCACTTTTCAGAAAATCATTATAAATGTTTGAAAACAAGGAGAGCTCAGAAGAGATTTGCATTTTTCTCCTTAAAACTGAAAGTCAAGGTCTTTTATGGAAGAATAAGAATTCACACGTGCTCTGTAGGTTGAAGAGAAGTTCAGCTGATGAACCTGTGGTTTTGTGGCTGGTATGTTGGGTGAATCTGTGTGATTCATGTGAAACTTGTGCTTGAACTTCCAGCCTCCAGCAACGGGATGAGCTCTCAGGAAAGCACCGCTCAGCAGATGGTGTCCGACCCCACACTGGTTCACGTTCTGGTGCGCTTCCTGTCTGGCACCAGCACCAACGGGACCAGCCAGCACAGCTCTCAGGTGGGACCCACTGCTACCCAGGCCATGCACGAGTTTCTGAGCCGCCTGCAGGTCCACCTGTCCTCCACCTGTCCCCAGATGTTCAGCGAGTTCTTGCTGAAACTCATGCACATCCTGTCTACTGAGAGGTACGTTGTCACTTACGTATTTGCCAAATCAGCTGGTTTTGACTGTAATAGTAGTTAGTTTAAATAACGGTTGATCCTGACTCTTCAGGGGTCCGTTCCAGTCCGGGCAGGGTCCACTGGACGCCCAGGTGAAGCTGCTGGAGTTTACTTTAGAACAAAACTTTGAAGTGGTCTCAGTTGCCACCATTTCCTCTGTCATTGAGTCCATCACATTCCTGGTCCACCACTACATCACCTGCTCAGACAAGGTGGTGTCTCGCAGCGGCTCAGACAGCTCAGTGGGCGCCCGGGCGTGTTTCGGGGGACTCTTTGCCAACATTATCCGGCCAGGAGACGCAAAGGCCGTCTGTGGAGAAACCACGCGTGACCAGCTAATGTTCAACCTCCTCAAGCTGGTTAATGTGCTGGTGCAGCTGCCTCTGTCTGGCGACCGAGAGTTCAGCGGACGACTGCCGCCGGTCGGCAGCGGAGCAGCAGACAGCAGCGTGTCTGACGAAGAGAAGGTCTGCGGCAGCAAAGAAAGCGTGGCTGGCGGATCAGCATCCAATCAGGGTCCTCCTGCAGGCGTGGCTGACTTGGTTCTCGCCAATCAGCAAATAATGAGCCAGATCCTCTCGGCGCTTGGCCAGTGCAACAGCAGCGCCATGGCCATGATCATTGGTAAAACACATTTTCTTCCAGCTAAGACTGTCTTAAGTTAACAGCTCTGAATTCTTAAAAAGAATCCGGATCAGGATGTTAAATCCATCACTGACTCTTGTGTGTAACCAGGAGCTAGTGGTCTTCACCTGACCAAACATGAAAACTTTCACGGAGGCCTGGATGCCATTTCTGTGGGCGATGGCCTCTTCACCATCCTCACCACTCTGAGCAAGAGGGCCACGTCAGTGCAGGTCATGTTGCAGCCCATCCTCACATACATGGCCTGTGGGTACATGGGCAGACAGGTGAGTGTCAACTCACTGCTGTTTGAGCTTTGAGAACATTTAAACACCTGTTAAGATGTAGAACAATGGTGTTTGTTTTTCTGTGTTTTGCAGGGGTCTCTCTCCACCTGTCAGCTCTCTGAGCCTCTTCTGTGGTTCATCCTCCGAGTGTTGGACACCAGTGAGGCTCTGAAGGCGTTTCATGACATGGGTGAGTACAGTAAGGACAAGAAGCTTGGCTCCTTGACAACAAGCTTGCATTTGAGCATCGAGCCATCTGTAGTTATCTGCATTTCCTTGTGTTGAGCTCTTTTCATTTGGATTTATGGAGAAAAACAAGTGATTGGTTTTTCTAAATCTGATGGGTTTTTTTTTTTCCCCTTGGGCATATTTAGGCATTTTTGGCATATAATCATATATTTAGATTGTCCAAAAACCTGTCGAGGTATAATCTGGATATCCTGAAAATCAGATTTTAGACATCCCACCCTCGGTTACAACAGCAGCTGCATTTTTTGTTTGTCCTTGTTATTTGGTGAAACCCCGTTTCTCGTGGTGAGACCTAAAACTACTGTTGAACAATGACAAAGACTTGACCTATTTTCCTCAGATTTGTCAACTTTAAGGTTTCGAAAAATTCATGAATACGGCTGAAGCTTTTAAGTACTTTGTAGTTTCTCATAAAACTGCTCTTTTTACTCTTGATCTTTATCAAAATCATGCAGTTTTTTTTTCTGTGAAAGGTTTACAAAACTCCATCAGTTGATCTTTCATGGAAAACAGAAGAAGAAAAGATGAAAAGAAATTGACCTTCCTCGTCCTCCTTCAGGTGGCGTTCAGTTGATCTGTAACAACATGGTAACCAGCACCAGAGCCATCGTGAACACAGCACGCAGTATGGTGTCCACCATCATGAAGTTCTTAGATTCTGGTCCTGGAAAGTCAGCCGATGGAAACCTCAAAGCTCGAGTGATGACTTCAGAGCCTGACAATGCAGAGGGTCTCCACAACTTTGCACCTTTAGGTGCTCTGAGTATTTTTATTTACTTTTTCTCCATCTGGTACATGCTGTGGGACAATATTTTTTTGTGTTTCAGAATTCTTTCCTGTAATCTGTGATGTTTGTCCCTCGTCAGGCACCATCACATCCAGTAGCCCAACAGCACAGGCGGCAGAGGTCCTTCTCCAGGCCACGCCTCCTCACCGTCGGGCACGCTCAGCGGCCTGGTCCTACATCTTCTTGCCAGAAGAGGCCTGGTGTGACCTCACCATCCACCTCCCAGCTGCTGTGCTGCTGAAGGAGCTCCACATCCAACCGCACCTCGCCTCTCTGGCCAGTAAGCACTTTCACAATAAATATGTGTTTGTTTTTAATTGTTTATGCAACCAGAATGCAGCTATTCCTCATTTGTTACGCACTTTTTCCTCCCAACCAGCCTGCCCGTCATCGGTTTCTGTGGAGATCAGCGCAGACGGGGTCAACATGCTGCCCCTCTCCACACCCGTCATCACCAGTGGCCTCACGTACATCAAGATCCAGCTGGTGAAGGCGGAGGTTGCGTCTGCTGTGTGCCTAAGGCTGCATCGACCTCGAGACGCCAGCACCTTGGGTCTATCTCAGATCAAACTCCTGGGTCTGACGGCGTTTGGTAACACCTCATCTGCAACAGTCAACAACCCCTTTCTGCCTTCTGAGGACCAAGTCTCTAAAACTAGGTACTGATGATGTGTTCTGACTCACAATATGAGTTTTTGTGGCAGATGTGGCTACTGTTGTGACCGTGTCCTTTTCTGCGGGCAGCATCGGCTGGCTCCGGCTTCTCCACCACTGCCTGACTCACGTCAGCGACCTGGAGGCCATGATGGCCAGCGCCGCAGCCCCCACAGCCAACCTCCTGCAGACCTGCGCCGCCCTGCTCATGTCACCGTACTGTGGCATGCACTCGCCCAACATCGAGGCCGTGTTGGTGAAGATCGGCCTGCAGTCCACCAGAATCGGACTGAAACTCATTGACATTCTGCTGAGGAACTGCGCCGCGTCTGGCACCGACCTGGCGAGTGAGTCACTCTCGGCTTCATCACTGTTTTGTTTAATTACAGCCACGACATCCAGATGTCCTTAAACATCAAAGAAAATCTTGAAATGTCCAGATTTATTGCCTAAAGAGGTTTTAAAATAAACTCTGGTCAAATTTCTCATTTATCACTGTCTCTTTATGTTACAAGCATTTATGTAGCTTCATCTCTCCAGTATATAGGCAGGTAGGAACAATCTCTTATCATCCTATCGAAGGGGATGATCGCACAATGATATAAATAAATGTCAGTCAATAAAAGAAAATATCTTAATGAGCTACTTTATTCTCGCTCACAGTTCCAAAGTTTTCTTTTAGGGGTTTGTTGAAAACGGATCATATGATACTGCAGCATGTGGCCTGATCTACAGTTTTTTTTTAGTCTCCTGTCTGCCTTTAAAGGAGATGACGCCTCCAAAACCACCTACTAGTCACCAAGATTCAAGATTCAAGCCTATAATGTGATATAGTATAGATACTCAGTATACATATAATAATATGATTGTCATTGTATAATATAATATAGGTATGTAATTATGTATATAATATGTATATAATATGATAATAGTGATAATAATGATAATATGAGATACAATATACACAGAGTGATACAGTATAAATGTAGTCCACTTCCGTGGTCGTCATTTTGTAGCGGTGTTTGGACATGTGGTGAAAATCGTATGTGGATGAAAAACTAGTGTGGATGTAGTTGAAGGCAGTAGCTCAGAAGCTGTGTTTGTGTATTTTATAGATTTGAACAGTCCTCTGCTGTTTGGGCGCTTAAACGGCCTCTCCTCCGACTCCACCATTGACATTCTGTACCAGCTGGGAACTACTCAGGATTCTGGGACCAAAGACAGGTACCGAAATCATTTCATCTTTCGCCTTCACTCAGGCTGTTCATTTAGCTTTCCAGAAACATAACACCCAAGGACATATAGCCTTCTCTCAAGGGGATCTTCCAGACAGACAGACGCTGATAGTAAAACCATAGTAAAAAGGCTCCTCGCACTGTCCTTGCCATCTTTTACTGTCTTTTCCTCCGCCTGTTGCATATTAATGTTGTTATTGTGAGGCAGTTGAAGGACTGAAAGTTGAGACTTATCCAAGAATCTTAACCCTTCAGGATCCAGGCTCTTCTGCAGTGGGTCCACGACTCCTCCCGAGTGGCCGCCCAGAAAATGAACGGTCCGATGGGATACGCCGGTGCCGGCTCTTCCTCCGCCTCCTCCAGGGAGTACGGTCTTCTCATGCCGTCTCCTTCCCACCTCCACTGCGTGGCGGCCATCTTGTGGCACAGCTATGAGCTGCCGGTGGACTATGACCTCCCCGCTCTGCTCAACAGAGAGCTCTTTGAGTCAGTCCAGTTTTATCACCACATAATCACACACAGTTCTGGCTTCTGATCATCGTTGCTGATTCCTTTTCCCTGTGACTTTCCCTCCAGGCTGCTGTTTAACTGGTCCATGTCGCTCCCGTGCAACATTGTGCTGAAGAAGGCTGTGGACAGTTTGCTATGTTCCATCTGTCACATCCACCCCAGCTACTTCTCCCTGCTCATGTCCTGGATGGGGATCGTCTCCGGGCCCAGCGCCAGTCATTCTCAAGCCCAGCAACGCCGCCTCGCCATGACCGACGATGGCAAAAAGCAGCACGACGCCTGTGCTAACGCTGCCGGACTCACAGACGACTCCAAGCATGCAAGAGCTCCCGTTACTCTGTCAGAGTCGCAGCTAACCACGCTGGCTGCTGCCTCCCAGTCTCCAGGAGCCATCGAGCAGCTGCTGGACTCGGGTCTGCCCTCGTTGCTGGTGCGCAGCCTGACCCAGTTCTGCGTCGGTCTCCTGGTCAGCGCCGACCTTCCCTTACCCATTGCTCAGGCAGACAGACGCCACCACCACCACCACTACTACTCACCCTCCTCATCTCTGCACAGCCGGCCCCCTCTGGCCGCAGAGCTGGCTGCTCCGGTGCTGCACTTTCTCACCGAAGTGGGCAACAGTCACGTCATGAAGGACTGGCTGGGAGGACCAGAGGTGAACCCGCTGTGGACGGCACTGCTCTTTCTGCTGTGCCACTCCAGCGCCAGCGCCAGTACCGGCGCTGGTACCGGTGCAGGCGGTCAGCCTCTGAATACCGGACCTGCGGTCAGTCCCACTCCACCCCAGCCGCAGCATTCAGGGTCAAGGTTCTCGCTGGCGTCTTCTGTCCAGGCTGGAGGTCTGACCACACAGCAGAGGACGGCTCTGGAGAACGCCACCGTGGCCTTCTTCCTCCAGTGCATCTCCTGCCACCCCAACAACCAGCGGCTAATGGCACAGGTCTGCAAAAACTGACAAACCCTTCACCTAAAGAAGAAAAAAAACTAAACTAAACTTCACACAATTAATATATGTATGTTTCTGTGGTAAACGGTCAATTCATGTGGTTAGTGTTTTTTGTTTTCTTTAATTTCCAGTCAGCTTTGCCACAGATGCCACAGCCCAGTTAATTGATTGCGAAACACTTAATGAAAACACGTTTAATTCACCTTTTTATCTTCTTCTTAATAGAGATATTGTAAATATTTGCTACAATTATCTGTAACAGTTAAGACAGCACCTGAGATTTTTATTCATCAGTGCCTCTGGACCTTTTTGTATGCAGGTCCTCTGCGAGCTCTTCCAGTCCGCTCCTCAGCGGGGCAACGTACCTATCTCCGGAAACATCTCAGGATTCATCCGAAGGCTTTTTCTGCAGCTCATGCTGGAGGATGAGAAGGTCACAGTCTTCCTGCAGTCACCTTGTCCGGTTGGGTAATTTTCCTCCGGTGTTGAGTTACGCACTCAGATTTCGAACACCCCCTCATAAAGCAGCCAGGTTCTTGCAACGAATACGATTAAAGTCACTCCTCCACAGTTCGTGTGTGATGTTGTGTTCAACTGTGACCACAAGGGGGCAGCATTGTGATATGAGGCATAGGCTTCATTTTCAGACCAATTCATTCCTGTCTTGTCTTCAGTGAAATGATGATCTGTATTTTACACAGATGAGATTGCTTGTGACATTAGTGCCCTAATGTGATTTAAAATACTTTTTTTTTTTTTTCTTCTCAGTTATACAAAGGACGCATCAATGCCACAAGTCATATGATCCAGCATCCCATGTACGGAGCAGGACACAAGTACCGCACCCTCCATCTGCCCATCTCCACCACACTGGCTGAAGTCCTGGACCGGGTGTCTGGTATGTGTTGTACAAAAACCAGAACTTCCCAGTTCAACATGCTGCCACAGAGAGAACATCAGCTGAGCTACACATCCATCTTTATTAACCTTTCAGACTGCACCGCACCATTTCATGTGACAGCAACTGACTCTTGTTTTCTTGATGTGCTGACATGTTAAATAATAGGTGGTGAAACTGACACGTCTCCACACTGAACTGATGCTCTTCTTATCAAACAGCTCTTTCTTCTGGGATAAACCTCTGAATGCAAACCCTCGTATGCATCAAGAAATGTCTCCATGTGTTTTTGAGATCATCAGAGTGTTTGACTGCAGCCGTTTTCACATTAAATTATCGTCAAACGCTGCTTGTGAAGCCGTCACCTCTGGCTTCATTAAAACTGTGTTGCCCTGCAGCGAAAGACTGTTTGAACTCAGACCATGTAAAGCCACAACAAGCTCTCAGCTCTCAGTGTTTGTGTCTTCAAATCGTAAACGCTGTCCTGAAGTTAACTTCCTGTGACATGACACTTTCTGCCCGGCCAGTGTGGCGCTACAAGTCCCAGTCTGTCACTACAAATGGCTTTATTGGCATGTTTTAGAGTCTGGTTTGCAGAATGCAAACTCAGTTCTATCATGCGGTTAAATAGAAGGAATCTGTCTTGTTGGTGGGTTAAAAAAATAAAAGTTTAAAAAAGTGTCCTCTCTAAAGGGGCTGCCATAGACCCAGTCCTGATATGTCATTGTGCTGATGACCGGTCCACTTCTTGTTTAACGTTTAAACAGATGGCCTCACATTGTCTTTGATGTCATCCGTAGTGCCCCCCCCCCCCCCCCAAGCCCTTCGAGAGCTCGTTTCCATGCACCGTCTGTAAACCAGTATGAAAATTGATCGTCAAATGGCAACTCAGTGCTGAGAAGCTTGAGAAACTTAAATTATTATTATTATTATTATTATTATTATTATTATTATTATTATATTATTATTATTATTATTATTATTATTATTATTATTTTTTTTTTTTTTTTCCATCCAGTTGTATGGAATATGTTCTTGGAGATATACCATAACCAATACAGAATAAATAGCATATGGCAACAAATTAGCTAAAAAAAGGTTGACCTGCCAGGTGTGTTGCCTATTGTGTGAAATACTTTAAGAATCATTGTAGTTTCTTACTAATTTGTTAACTAACTAGTTTTTTTTTTATGTTTACAATTGCGTTTGTGTAGTCTTTACAGTTTCACTATATAGTCAAGTAAGTATTTGTTCTGAACTAAACATATTTACTGTTGTTGTGGCCAGACAATTTAGCGTTGAGTCTTCCCAGAGGTTCAGGTTATAATAATATAAAAATATATAATATAATATATAATAAATAATAAAAATATTTTTTTATTATAAATATATAATAAAAATATATAATAATATATGCTTGCTTTAGTCGAGCAGTAATGTTTCTGTTGGATTATTAGGGGCCTTGTACTGCCCCTCCCCCTTTACAGGGTTGGGCTGTTTACATCTTTTCTTAATTGTGGATTATTTGTGTTACTTTGACAGCAGCTGCATGAGTTACTTAAAGACTTGTGTTGTAAAACATTGGGGCTTCTGGGAGAACGCCGAGAATTAGGCCCTCGTATTTGATAACTTGAATGTGAGGAACGGGAAAAACAGCCATAAATCTGAATTGCACCACTTTCAAAGGCTAATATCACCAACAAACTATAAAGTGGTTAATCAAGCTGTTATTTCATCTTAAAATCCCTCCTGCTGTCACACTGAAAGATGACAAATGTGAGTCGTTTAGAGTAATCTGTTGTGTTGCATCCAGCTTAATAAAGATAAATGAGTGTGTTCATTTGGGTTGGAACTTTAATATTGGTTGTTAGCTGCGTGGGTGTAGCTGCTGTCAGTTGAGTTGGTAATTGGTCGTCTTCTGCTTCAACCTCCGCTCTCCGAGCCCAACCATGGCACGTGATTCAACCTTGTGCCATTTATCTGCATTTCCTGGGTTTTGAAGCACAACACGTATCGACATAAGTCATTATTATGTTGCTTCGTGTTTGTTTATGTGCAGATGCTGTTTTATAGCTGGGTTGATGCACATATCACCTCATCAAAGTTTTTCAAGATTCATGTGTGGTGATTCATTTTGTATCAAAACTCTGGACCTTACCGTATTTAATAGTAAACAAAGGAAATAATAATAGAAAGGACCTTGAAAACATAAAATCAAAGAGGAACATAAAATGCTACATTTAAGTTAAGTAGAAAATTTAGCACCAGTGACCAATTCTTATATTTACACAAAAAATGACTATATAGAAGATCAAGTCCGAAGTTTGACATATTCATGCAGGAACCTGTTGATGATCCACTTTTGAAGTTTAACTTTCCTTGTAAGGACACAGTGAAGGAGGCCGGTGGAGCCTTTCTGCTAATCAAGGGCTGATTAATTAGCAACTGCACCAGTACAGGTTTTCAACCATAAAGGCTGCAGTTTTAATTATAGCCTTAATTTGGAACAAAATGTGCCCCAGACAGCAGCTCTCAGCCTCATCCATGTACCCTTGTGGTTGAAATCAGAGGACATCCTGTGGTCATCAAGGTCAGCAGTGCTGTACTGTGAGCCACAGTAAGCGTATTACAAGCCGTGTGCTTGATGAATGGCTCACCTCTGGAGACCTTGAACATCTGATAGGACCTGATACACTGCTGCTTTTATGGGATTGGTTGTGTCTGTGAGATATATCTGCTGCTTTTATGCTACTTATGCTGCTGATATATATTTTTTTAATCATTCTGTTTTGTTTTTTTAATCTAGAGAATGCTGCTTTCACAACTTATTTTAACATGAATGTGATTTCATGCTTTCTTTTCTTCATCCATCCAGACACACCCAGTATAACAGCAAAACTGATCAATGAGCAGAAGGAGGACAAGGAGAAGAAGAATCATGAGGAGAAGGAGAAGATGAAAACAGACAATGGCTTCCAGGACAACTACAGTGTTGTTGTGGCCTCAGGTACTGGGATGTATTTCATACAATGAATGGACGACTAAAGCCACACACACACACACACACACACACAGGCATATACAGTCATGGAAAAAATTATTATACCACCATTTTTTCTTCACTTTCTTGTTCATTTTAATACCTGGTACCACTAAACGTCATCATGTGACTAAAACAGACAGAAAAGAAAACACTGAATGCATAAAAGCAGTGTTTTTGGCAGTACAACGCCATAGCTATTGATGTAAAAACTTAAGTGATTTAGGTTATAATCAAGAAAACCATGGAAAATGGTAAGATATCAGCTCTTAAATAAAACCTCTTATGACAATCTTTGTGGTTATCGTTATGTTTGTCCAAACAAATGTACCTTTAGTTGTACCAGGCATTAAAATGAACAAGAAACTGAAGAAAACAAGGGTGGTCTAATAATTTTTTCCATGACTATGTTTAGATCCATATGAAGACTCTCCATTGACTCAATATTGATTTCAAGCCCTACCTTTAAAGCTACCATATTCTGCTCATTTTAATCTCTGTTACCTTTGAAGTGCTTTTAAACCCAGCATTACTCTAAAAGACTGTAATTATTTCCAAGTGACCAAACATTGCAAATCACAAGGACAAAATCTTCCTGAAAATTGAGCAGTTTTGGATCAAAGGGTTTCTGATTGGTTGAATTCCTGGAGGGCCGTTGATGAGAGCCTTGCTAGTGAGACGGGGCATAAAATGATGAGATTCAGAAGGTAATCATTTTTAGGAAGTATGGTACCATACTTAAAGTCAGGTACGTGTCAGGGTTCTATGTTATTTAAGATCAAGGTATAGTACTATTTAATAAACTTTATTCTCTTAAAATCTGACACGATGACTCAGTGAATAAGCAACAACCATGTAGTTTAATAACAGCATTAATGACGTCAATAACTGCATAACCATCAAAAGTCCAGTTATATTCAACTTCAAGAAAAACATTAATAATTCAGGCTGTAAAAAAAAAAAAAAAAAAAAAAAATTCTGGACTGCAACAAAACTTATATAAAACTATAAAACTTATATAAAAACAAACATGCACCAGTCCCACTAAAGGAACTTGGTCTGCCTGTTTTGGAGTGGTTTTATCCTAAAATATCAGAGAATGACAAAACAATAATTATGCGCAATCACCACTGGTAGGGTACTTACTACTGGAAGTAATTTGTAAAGGCTAACAGGTTTCCTTTACTGATGGATTTATCAAACCAAGTTTGTGGGTCAACAAATTTTAGATCTCCAATTACCTTCCAATTACATTTTATTCCAACCACTCATTTCTTAAAATTTGTTACAATCCAAAGTGATTCAACACATAATATAAAAAGGATCAGCTTACATTTGTTGTTTGCTGTTTTCATCAGGTAATATTCCTGTTAAATAAGTCTCTGCAACAATAGAGGCAGCACAGCTGTTTACATTAGAGTTTTATCTGTGTAAAGGAATTTTTTTTGTTTTTTTTTTTCGCTTCACCTCTTGAATGCTCCACTGGACTAATGCAGTTAAAGGTATGAAGTGCTTTGTCACCTCTGTTCCTGGCCTGTGCCTGTTGCACCTGTAACCTACTAACAAAGCAAAAATAAAATATTTTTTCTTTATTCCACTTCAGTTTTAAATGACCTATATCTTCAGGTCTGGAAAACTTCTGCCTCTTTCTAGTTGAACGTATTCTGTACGTGCCATGTTTTTAACACGCACAAGTTAGACGTGCAGGATGAGAGTGGACCTCGACACTTCCTGAGTGGGGATTGATGCTGTTTATTGACCTTGGGCAGCGTGCCCCAAGGTTGAGATTAAATGAAATTCAGAAACGCTCTTATAGACCACATGTGTCAAACACAAGGCCCGCGGGCCAAATGTGGCCCGTCACGTCATTTTATGTGGCCCTCGAGAGCTTGGGCATTATTGGCTTAAATTTTAAACCAATATTCTAAGACTTAGAATAAGCTTAAACCACTTTAAAGCACATATTGACAATAAACTATATCTCCCATCATCCACTTCGTTGTTTCCCACAACGATAACGGTAGCTATGAGCAAGATGAAAAACATCTACAAACTAACCCCAACATGTCCAAGAAGAGAAAAACTGATGCGCAAGGAAGGCAGTTTCATGAATGATGGGAAAACAATTACAAGTTTGTATCTCAAGGTGAAATAACATTATGTCTTTTGTGTTATGAGGCGGGTGTCAGTTGTGAAAGAGTTTAATCTACGTCGGCATTTTGACAGCAAACACGGAGCTAAGTATGCTAAATTTAGCCTGCAAGAAAAACAAAGAACTGTTTCCGCTTCTGAAACCAAGGTAATGGATACTCTTACAACCACAAACCCTGAGTTTAATATAATATGACTTAAATATTTGAAACTTGAATACAATTTTGATTTATGTTGCATTCTGTTGCATTCATGCTGTCAATCTGGCCCTTCGAGGGCAACCATGATGCTGATGTGGCCCTCAGTGAAAATGAGTCTGACACCCCTGTTATAGACAGATTCAAGTTTAACATTGCGCTCATTAATCCAGAGTAGGTTTTTAGTCAGGAGGTGATTTATGTCCAGATCTACTCACAGATTTACTCAAAGATTTCATGAATGAGGCACAGTGTCATTTTGCATTTCTTCTCTGGTTGCTGAACCTCTAGTGTTCCTTTTCCATCTCTGCCATCAGGTTTAAAGTCCCAGTCCAAGCGCGCTCTTTCAACGCCTCCCCGACCTCCATCACGGCGAGGCCGAGTCATGAGTGACAAGCTGACCGCTTCATCTGGCGTCGATCCTTCAGCGAAAACCATCAGCGTGCCCGTCTTCCACCTCTACCACAAGCTGGTTCCAGGTCCCACATGCACACGCAGGACACCCCAGTGTTTGAGTCCAAGCAGTCAAACATCATCGCTGACAATAAATTCTTGCCCCCCAGGTCAGCCCCTCCCACCTGAGATGACCTTGGCTCAGCTGCTGACGCTCCTGTACGAGCGCAAGCTGCCGCAGGGTTACCAGTCCATCAACCTGACAGTCAAACTGGGCTCCAAGGTCATCTCTGACCCGGGCCTTTCAAAGACCGACTCTTTCAAGAGGCTGCGCACAGAGAAAGGTACTGAAGCGCACGTGTCTACTGGGCACAGTCCAAGATTTCAGGGATCAGCCATCTTTCGAAGGTTACGCCATGGAGGGTTTTGTTATATTTTCTGTATCAGTTTTATTTAAAACGGGACGGGACCACCTCTACTAACAGCTAAAAGTATCCAACCTAACTTCTGACTCCGATCCCAGTCGTCCCATTCAGCTGCGTATGACAGCATCACCCTGCTGGAGCATGCTCAGTGGCTAACAGAGGATAAAAACCAAGCTAGTAGGGCGCACAGCCTGCAGAATCTGTTATCTTTTATCGTTCAGTTAATGAATCCAGTTGAGTATTGTTAGAAAAGAGAGCAAATCATCAGCTAGTGGATCGTAACAACCGCACAGTTTATGAGAAGGAAATGGCTCCAGACGACATAAATGCTGCGCCCTGTCAGGTCTGGTCTTACTCAAGGTTGCTCCTCTAATATTTATTAGGAGATTTACTGGTTTCCTTTCACACCTCCAGTGTAGCTGGCTGATGGGATAAAGTCAAATAATGTTTTTTTTTCTTCCTTTTCTTTTAATGAATATCCTTTCCAAGGTACTTAAGTAATGTGCACTTAATGGTAACAGTTTGTTAAAAATGAAGGAACAGAATAGAACTAACACAGCAAACCAGCTTCACTTTGCAGCTTTTGCTTTGATAATTCTCTCTCCAGTAAATTATTTGTGACATTTAAAGAAAAATGAATATTACATGATGATTCTCTACTGAATATTGATATTAATTTCAGCTTGAGGAACAAATTTAAGTTGATTTGTGGCCTTTTACTTTGACTGTTGTCCAGCATAAAATGATCAACTCTGTAAGTGAAGGACATTTAGTCAGAACAGGTTACAACAGGGATGAAATTGCTGACATGTGATAACTAACAGACGGGAGTGCTGTTCCAGAGGAGCAGTGACCCTCAAACTAGTTATATTTAGCCGTTTGATTTTGCAGACTCCTGGGTCAGTATTGGGTCGGGTTCATTTTTAATGTCAACGTCTTGTGTTGATGACGGTGCAGAAATGCTCTGATACATTTGATCCCTCCACCATGAGGACTTGGGCTTGTTTCGATGACTCTGTGTTCCTATTGATTGTCACGCTCCTCTTTAAAGATCAACAGGATATTCTTTTTGCTTTTTTTCTGAGACAAGCATTATAAGACAAAAGACGAACCACAGACCTGCTGAAGTGCACAGATGTGATGCCTGTTCACTTCCCTGCAGCATGAGACGTCTTTTAGGAAAGAAGATGGCATCTAAGTTCAGTCAGATGGTTTTTGTTTTATTACAACAATGAATCAAAGGCAGCTGGACTTGATCCAGAAGCTTCTTCAGTTCCTCAGAAGGTTAACTGGGGAAACCTTGTGGATGGAAACAAGAAAAAGAAAAAAGCTTCCTTGTTCTGCTGTAAGAAAAACAAAGATTTTACGGACATTGTGATGACTTCTAAGTCAGCCAGTGTAAGATGTGTTTCCTCTCTTCTGACAGAAATTTAGATCACATGGTCCATCCCAAATTTCATAGATTAAATCTGTCTTCAGCTTCAAAAGTCGGTTAAATCTGCCTGTTACTGTGTTATATAATTATGACATAAAGCAAGACAACTTCTTTACGTTTTTCCCTTTTGTTAGGGGTTGGCACAGAGAATCATTGTGTTGTGCATATTGATTTGGCTTAGGTTGTACACTTCTAACACAACCATCACCATTTATCCAAGTTTGGGACAGAAGCATCTTGGCTTGTGACCTCTTAGTGGCTGGACTGTGGAATATTTAGGAGCAAGGAAGTTTCATGACTGGATTTGTTGCCCAGGTGTCATCCTATCACAGTTCCACGCTGGAACTCACTGAGCTCCTGAGAACGACCCATTCTTTCACAAATATATATGATGACACTTGGTGAGATTCATTCACCTTTACAGAGGCAGACTGAAATATCTTTTAAAGAACAATAATGGTTATTGCTATGCTTATTATAATTGTTTTCCCAACAGGCCGTATGTTTGAGGTGCCTGATGGTTACAAAGCAACACTGTAGTCTTATTTAATGGATTTATAATAGCAACAGCCTCAAAAGGTGTATTGACCACTAGTCAGATTTGATGATGTGTTTTCACTCAAAAAGGGGTAAAAGCGTCGGGCAAAGACAAAGTACCTGCGTGTGCTGCTCTAATCTATGGAAGCTGTGCCTCCTGTTTACATTCACGTTACCTACTGGCCTTGGAAAATTTGAAAAATCAATCACTTCTATTTGCTTGAAAAAGGTTCTGCACTCATCTGGGTCCAGGCTGCATCACTTTAATTATGTCTGGTTTAAGAAAACAACAGAATTAACTGGTGGAAATACTTATCATTCAGAAATGAAATAAACAGAAAAGGCCAGAATAACAATTAAAAGTTTTCATAGCAGAATTTCTGGCAGTGGACGAAGAGTGAGTTTTCATTTCATTGATAACGAGTGCGTGAACATCCAACAGGACCTGTGTTTGCTGTTGCAGTGGATCATTGCGACATGCTGGGCAGCTGCCCTGAGGACGAGCCCATGATGGCTGGAGACGAGTGTGTGGACGCCAGCCGCCGACGAATCCCTGCTGGAGACCAACCCCATCCAGTCACCGCTGCAGGTGTTCGCCGGCATGGGCGGCCTGGCCCTGATCGCAGAAAGGCTGCCGATGCTCTACCCCGACGTCATTCAGCAGGTGATGCTCACAGCTCGCATTCATTTCAAGGATGGAGAAAAACTTGAGATTTAACACCTTTAAAGTGCAGCTTTCCAATGGGGACAAACAAAAAAAATGGTTTAACTGTTCTTCATACATCTTTCCCAAACAACTCTTCAGATCCAGTTTTTCACCACATGATGTGGTTTAGTGTTCAAGAAAAGCTTTTAATCTTAAATTGCAGTTGATTTTAACTCGTCATTCCACATTCAAGAATGATTGTACCCACAAACCACCAAAATGGTCACCAAAAGTGACTTCCTCCTTAATTTTAATTTGTTCTGGCAGTAGTTTTTCATGTTTTATCTAGGGCTGGGCAAGTTAACGCGTTAATGCATTAAATGCGTTGACGTTTATTTTATGGCGCGTTAACGTATGTTGCTCACGTGCTTTTGTTTTGAAAAGCTAAAACAGACACGGAGAACGGTAAAAATCAGTGTACTTTACAGTTCAGGTAGCAACTCAGGTAGCAATATTAACAATTCTGTCTGGAAAAAAAAACTCTCAAACCCCTTTGTTAAAGACGATCACGTCATTCCTCCATGTTCCATCAGATCTGCTCCATGTGTTCACTGTCCTGCTGTTCTCTAGCTGGTTACTGCAGTGCGGCTCCATCTAGTGGCACAGATGTGTAATGACAACAGAAAGTCTATTCCTTGATTATAAAGCGAAGCCATTTCTGGGTCACGTAAACCAGACAATAAAATATTAAAAATAAATTCAGTCCCGTGGCCTGTTTGCTAAGATTGCAATATTAAAAAACAGGCCTTTTTTTTGGTGTTAGATTAAAAAATGGAAAAAAAAAACAAAAGAGATACTTTCAATTTTTTTAATTTTTGATGGACAATTGAAAATTGAAAAAAACAAATGATACACAGATAATTACAGATTGATAAAGTTACAGAACTTTTTAAAATGAAAATGTCCATGTAAGTTCTCCCAGGAGACGATTCAATAGAAACAACGTTATTTTGCAAGTTGAACTCCCCGTTAAAAGTTTCTGCTGTTACCTCAGAAATTACCTGTTTTAATGTTATGATTTTTGCCTCTACATTGTTAGTATTTTGGTGATAGACTTTTTTTTAATTATTCATAAAAAAACAGGATGACATTAATGCCCTGGCAGTGGCAATAAGCTTTATTTTATTTAACATTTTTTAAGATGAGATTTACACTAAATATGTGTTACTGACAAGTGCTGATGTTAAAAGTGTTTGAACAACAAATGTTATGGCACTTTAGTTCATATGGCAGCAGAACATTTAAATAAAAGTGACCTTTTCACTACTTTTGAATTCATTATTTGATTTTCCATATACAATGCGATTAATCAGGGAAATGATGCGATTAATCGCGATTAAAATTTGAATCGTTGCCCAGCTCTAGTTCATCCCGTCACAGCAGCAAGTTTCTGCCTTCTTGGATCCTTGTGTCAGTATTTGCATGTCTCACCTTTGCGCCACCTCTCACAGGTCAGTGCCCCAGTGGTGCCCTCCGCCACACAGGAGAAGCCCAAAGACAGCGACCAGTTTGAGTGGGTGACCATCGAGCAGTCGGGCGAGCTCGTGTACGAGGCCCCAGAGTCCATCGCTGCTGAGCCGCCGCCCATCAACAAACAGCAGTCCCAGTCATCCTCCTCATCCTCGTCCTCGTCCTCGGTGCAGACCATGTCGCCCATCCCCGCTCACTCGCTGGCTGCCTTCGGACTGTTCCTGCGCCTGCCGGGCTACGCAGAGGTCCTGCTGAAGGAGAGGAAGCACGCCCAGTGTTTGCTGCGTCTTGTGCTGGGTGTCACCGACGATGGGGAGGGCAGTAAGTCTGAACACGCTCATCTGAATCCAAGCCCTGGTAACGTGCGCGTAGTTTGGTGATTTAAATATCTGCTTTGACTTTCTCACAGGTCACATCCTGCAGTCTCCATCAGCCAACGTGTTACCCACGCTGCCATTCCACGTTCTCCGAGCCTTGTTCAGCAGCACCCCTCTGACCACCGATGACGGCGTGCTGCTGCGCCGCATGGCCCTGGAGATCGGTGCTATCCACCTCATCCTGGCCTGTCTGTCCGCTCTGAGCCACCACGCCCCCCGCAACCCCAACGCCAACACCAGCGTTTCAGAGGTGAGGCCCACACTTTTCATCCGATTGATGGAACCGGCGATGCCGTACCACAGGGATACTCAAATAGATGAACCTGTGGGCCACATTACAAAAGTGTCAAGGGCTCAGGGGTCACTTAATAAAATTATGACTTTAATTATACTTGATAACTTCTCTCATTGATTTGTTTTATTTTTGCAAAATGTATCAAAGTACAATGTGCATGCGCACACAATATGTAAATAAAAAGGCTGCATTTGTTGCATTTCCTCGCACATTCAACACAAAACACAAACAACTGTATCCATAACTGCACAAACTACAGCACATGTAACATGTCTGTCTGCCTGAAGATAGACAAGCCAGTCTCAGATGTCTTTTATAAAATAAAATTAGTAGTTATATGGCTGACTGAGTAAAAAAAAAAATAAAACAATGTACCTGAAAATAGCTATAAGTGAAGGAGTAAAACAGTCAAATTAATGGCAGTTGAGTTTCATCATTTAGATAAAAATAAAAAAAATCTGTCTGTTTTTTTTTTCATTTTTTTTTTTCATTCTCTGGCTTTGTTACCAGGCGGAAAGTCGGCGTGGAAGCGCGCATGTTTGCTTTCATAATGCCGCTTTATTATTTTTGAGCTTAACAACCGACACTGTTTGCACACAAATTAAACACAGCGGTGTTGCATTTGCATGACATGGCAAAATAAAAGCTAAATCATCGTTCCATTTTGGGTTCAAGTACCGGTTCTCAGCATCAACCTTACGGTGGTTGTTGAGGCTCATGTTGATTGCTGTTCTGGGTGGAGTCAGACAGGTGAGGTCACCATGGCTGTGTTGAGTTATTTTTGTTAAGTACTACTGTAATATTATTATATTAGTAGTATTACTTATAATAATGTAATTAACGATAACTTCATTTAGATTTTTTCCACCGATTCTTTTTCTTTTTTTCATGGACTGATTGGTGAGCCAGTCAAAATGGGCCAGCGGGCCGGAAGTGGCCCGTGGGCCGGAGTTTGAGTATCACTGCCGTACCACATACACGTCTGAAGAGAGCTATTGATGGGTCCTTGAATTTTTCACCAGCGCTGTGCAACCTCTGTCATTTGTTTCTTGTCTGCTCTATCAGTCTGCCGGAGGGTTTGTTTTGTTGGCAGCACTAATAGAGAAACCTGGGGGGAAAATCTTTTCCATTATTAACGGCTCTCTCTTTCAAAGCTTCTTTTGCATATCCCACCTGCATCTCTCCTTGCACAGCAAGTCCCTGACAAATAGCTTAATTGTTCCTCTTTAATGAAAATAAGCAAATTGAATTTTAAAGAGAAAAGGAGGAGGGTCAGAGACACATCCTTTGTTTTATTGACACCCTCAGGGCCGAGAAGCAAAGGAAGGAGATTTTCATGAATTGAGGCTGACTGAAAGTCTCCTTGACTGTCCTGCTCTCTTATCTCATTCTCCTTTCAGACACACCACAAAAGCTCCTAATATAGCATTGATGCGTCCAAAACATTAAAGCGGGCCTGGCTCACAATACAGGAGCAGATGGTTAAGGATGCTTTCTTAGATGTTTTACATGTCTTCTGTTGAAATATTGAAATGTGACATGCTTTGAGCAAAATACCACAGAGATGCAGTACAGCAGCTCCTTTTTCCACCATATTTCTCCAGCTTTGTTCATAGCAGCCAGTGTACAAGGGTGGAGTTAAACACTTCCTCTGCCCCCCCCACCTCTCCTTGAGGTATGCATCTTTTGAAATTAGTGTTCCAGTTTTGTCCTCCTCTCTTCCAAGGAACAGTGAATGCAGCATGATGTCAAATTGGGTGTTTTTAAAAATGTGGAGATTGGGTAATTCTACTCAGATCATTTATCATTAGCATGCAGGAGCTAACGGCAGCTGGAACAGCAAACTGAGCTCACTCTACCTGCTTTTACACCAGACTGTTTGTTTATTTCTGCTCTGCTCACTTTGGAGACAGCCCCTAGTGGTCGTGTTAGGAACTGGGTGTTGTGACACTTCTTGACATCGTATTCATTTTTCAAAGCTGGATGTGGTTGTGCTGATCATCATTTAGGAGTGGAAAATTGTGATTTTTGAACGTAAATATGTTATTATCTAAATAGACTGCTTTTGGATACCCGTGTATTGAGGTAATTAATCTCGCGTGGGTTTTTGCAGCCACAGATATCCACTTGTCACGGTGGAGCCACCAGTGAAGATCAGCAGCTGTACTGGGCTAAAGGAACTGGCTTTGGTACTGGATCTACAGCCTCAGGCTGGGATGTGGAACAAGCGCTCACCAAGCAACGGCTAGAGGAGGAGCACGTTACCTGTCTGCTGCAGGTAAAACCAGTCTCTTTATCTGTTGGTCCTGCCTATGGAGCTCAAACGATACTATAAGAAAAATGTCTTTTTGTGTGTTTTTTTTTTTTTTTTTTTTTTGTGTGTGTGTTATAACATTTCATTCTCAATTTCATTATTGTTGTAAAAACTAGTAACACCAACTGCTGCATCTCTTAATATGAAATTAACGCTGGTTTGCCCAAATTTCTAAATGTGTCTTTGAATGACATGCTCTGATAAATCTGAAAATTTCAAAATATCAATTATTTCCTTTATTTCACATTTTTTACTCTAACATACAGTTGTCAAAAGTTCCTGATGAATCTGTAACTGACTGTAAAACATCTGGAATTATGACATTTGGAGGATCAGCTGTTTAATTTTGTGGGGAGGGGGCAGTTTCACAGATACAGTAGAAAACTGAATAAAATGTTTTTGTTTTTTTCCTTAAAAAAAAAAAAATGACCAGGTTTTGGCCAGTTACATCAACCCAGCAGGCTCCAGCGGCTGCCACGGTGCCGACACCTCGTCTGCAGACGGCAGAGCCCACAACAGCTCTGCACTGCCAACGGTTCTGCAGGAGCTGCTGAGCCAGTCCTGCCTCATCCCAGCCATGTCCTCCTACCTGCGCAACGACTCAGGTAAGTCCACGTCTTAACCAATGCACTGAATGACGTACATACGAAGGGAAAGACCTGGCTCTGCCTTTGGTGCTTTGGACCTGTGTGTTGCAGTAGAATTTAATGGTCACGCAGCAGTCCTAGTATGAAAAAGCAGAAGTGGACGACCAATGAGTGACCAGGTATCCATGAAAAACATAATTGCGTTCCTGACATTTTTTTTTTTCCCTCTTGTGCTACGTGGCTGTCGCAACTTCAGCAAAACTTTGCCTTTTCTGCCCGAGTTGAGCTTAACCAGCAGAAAAAAGGAAAATGAATTGGACTGTCCACACGAAACAGCACAAATCCTTCTGGGTAGTGACTTCTGGAGAGAAAGTGTTGTTACCTCTGTTCACTAGATGCTTCCTGTTTAGACAAAAAAAAAAAAGAAAAAAACCAGAGCAGGGTTGGACTGATTCTTTCAAAGTTCTGTTCTTCTTTATTCATTGTTGAACTTGAAAGCTGATAATCATTTAAAGTTCCTTTTACCTGCACTTCATGACTCTTTCTGAAGTTTTTTAGTCAACATTGATGAGAAACCTTGAAGGTAAACCTGTTTTAAGTTTAAATTTCGTTGATTTACATGACAGTCATGCAGATTAACATGCAGATAAACACATTTATTATTGAATTATTTTTAGGGCTGTTGGTGTGTAACATTGACTGTAATAGTTTTTATTTTTATTGAAAGGATTTTAATTATGAGGATGCATGCACCCTTTGAGCATGTCTCCTTGTCCAGTCAGCTGCACGATAAATCTGCGACGAAGGCTTTTATTGGTACAATTTTACACGTTCGAGTTGGTTGCCACCAAATTGGCTTCTTATGCTGTTTGTCACACACACACACACGCACACTCACGCACACACTCATCAGGTTAAGTAAGGATGGACTGTAAATGTTCTCTCTGTTGGAACATTTGAGGTTCACATCAGGAGAGAAGAGACAAATGGCTTTGCGTGCTACTGTGCTAGACAATTAATATTTACTGAAT
Organism: Hirundichthys speculiger; assembly: GCA_018398805.1. Lineage (NCBI taxonomy): Eukaryota > Metazoa > Chordata > Actinopteri > Beloniformes > Exocoetidae > Hirundichthys > Hirundichthys speculiger. Next base: position 259,156 of record JAGFBZ010002607.1, on the reverse strand, counting down.
GGAAAAATAGGTCAACATGAGGTTTTACTGGCATTGTTATTTCCTGTCTTTATCTTATGAGACTGTGGTAAGAAAAGGCCTTTGAGCATCTTGGAATTAACTGATTCTCTGTTTTCATCTAAGTCCACAATAATACACAGCCATAATGTTCTTAAGCTGATAACTCACAAGCAGTTCAAGCTGGGTCACATCTGGACGGTCCTCTGGAGGAATTTTGGACCATTCCCCGTTTCCAGAGGCAGCTTCAGCTCAGCATCTCTGTTTGATCTCGATGGGGATATTTTTGGTCAAAATCGGCTGTCCTGCGTCTCACAGTATGATCAGTTTGACTTCGACTACCAGATATAAACTTCTGACAGTGTAAGAAATCCATCTACTTACAAGCCAATTAAAATTGCAACTTTAAATATTGATTATTGTGACCTAGTGCCATTCCAAAGAAAATAAGAATCCAAACTTGCCCAATTCTCCCTAACCATGGCCGGGAACACATTCTTCTCCCCTCGCTATTTTTTTATTTTATTTATTTATTTTTTTTAAATAGCATTTTGGCACAGTGGCTCTCCGATGGACTGGTGGCCTAAAGAGAGCTGGGTTGGGCTCCAGCAGACCCCTGTGGGACCCTACATAGGACTGAACGGGTATACAGTGATCCCTCCCCAATTCAGCGCTTTAAGTTCCGCGGTTTTAGTTATTAGTGGATTTTTTTCCAAAAATATATAATATTAAAAAATCAAGAATAAAATTGGGGAAACATCACAGGATGTTGTGCATGTTCTCTCGCAGCAAATAAATGTTGCGAGCCAGCCTGGCCCCTTTAAGAAGGTAGCCTTATGGGTAATGTAGTGTGTGTGTGTCGTGGGACGGCAGAATGAAAACGAGGTTAGATGAAAGAGCAGTTTCTTTCACTACATTCGGGAGACCAGAGGCTGTGAAGGTAACAGAAAGATCACAGTTTGAGCCTTTGTCTTGTTTCGCTACTTTTTTGCGGTTTTTAAACATATTTTAAACACATTATTTAGGCTCGGGGGGGGGGCTCCGGCTCCAGTTCACGGATTTAGATTCTCGCAGGGAGGGCGCCAGTCCCCATTAACCGCAAAAAAATAAGGGATCACTGTAGATAGTGAGGGATTCTGTCCATGTGAGAGGCTTCTGTCCATGTGTCGTTTACTATCAGCGCATACCGATTATCCAATTCTACATCCCTCCGTATCTCTGCACCAGCCTATGACTCAAGAGGGCTAATCGTCGTAAAGTCTGGACGTAGTACCCAAGACTGAGCAAATGTCAGTTGTAAAGTGTGAGATGATATGATCTTATACGACTGCAGAAATTGTGCAGTGAAAATGGCCAGCTTTTAAACGCCTTCCCTGCTCTATAACACACCCTTGTGAGAAGTGGTGGTTATTAAACCTTGTTAATTAATATGGCTGCATCATGCACACACCTGTGTTTGTGCATATTTTCCCTGCCGTGCTTCCCTTTTGTTCCTGAGTGCTTTCATCCCGTCTAATGATTTAAAGGCTATTTGCGTGAACCTCCTGGCTCGTGATGTGAGGTGCTTCTGGCCTTCACCCTTTGATGTGGAGTCGCTCTCTTTGTGCAACTGGCTTTTTGATCTCAGTGATGACTTCAGGCTCAGTCGGTCGGTCCGGCCTTCATCTGGTTCTGAACACTGGTGTGTGTGTGTTCTGCTTGTTCTGAAAGCTGTGCAGATGGTGAAAATGTTGGATGTGTGTAAACTGAGACAGCAGATGGAGCTGCAGGTTCTCAGACTGAAGCTGAGGTGGTCCTCTTCCTCCTGAAGGGATTCTGATGTTGGAGGCTAATTTAAATTCTGCTTCATGCTCAGATGAAAAGCCTGCTTCTTTTACTTGTGTTAGTTCTTCTCCTATAGTTTTTGGAAATAATGAGTTTCTTTATTTTGAGCAAACGAGATCAAACTGTATCCCACTTTTCTCACACACACATACAAACATACAGATAGATAGATAGATAGATAGATAGATAGATAGATAGATAGAGTTGTGTTGGTCTCTCTGGCACGTACAGCAAGTGTTCAATGGGATTGAGGTCAGAGCTGCTGGCAGGTCCTTCCATCCTCTCCACTCCCAAACTCTGCAGGTAATCTCTGATAAACCCCGTTCTGTGGGGGCGAGCGTCGTCACCTTAGAGGATAGAGTTTGCTTCTCAGACTGTAGAGATTTTCGGCAGTGCCACTGGTTGCAGATTCATCTCGATATCTCTCTGCATTGAAATTGCTCCCGCCTCATTTGTCTCAATGACAGAGATGCTGCCCCACAACATCATCACACCTGTATTGATAGATGTTACTCTATCAACGCAGCTTTCTTCGCCTTTGTGCTCAGTTAATATACACACATACACAACTCAGGTTTCAGCTCTGTGTTGTAAAAACTTCCTGATAATAAACAGGTTGAAAAACGGAGAAATGGTTTGTGCTGTGTTTAAGTTCAGCAAAGAGATGGAAAATGAACTGCATATTCTGCTTTCTAGTTCTAAATTCTCATCACAGACTTAGCTTGTCCTTAGGGCCGTTCCGCCCTGACAGATTATTTTTAAAATCCTGGCAGAATTTCTAAGTGTGAGTGATCACACACAGTAGTTTAAAATAATTAATGAGTTAATCATTGATATGAGTCTTGTTCTTTGTTTGAAGTGCTGCAGGATGAAACAAAAACAATCTGCGTCCACATTAGCATTTCACTTCCATATGTCAGAAAAGATCCTCCTCCATATTACATTGCTATTGACCCATATCAAAGGCTCCAAACTCTGCTTGAATAATTTCTGAAGATTATTTTTATAATGCATTTCCTCCTGCATACATTAGGAGTTTTATTAAGTATAGACTCTGGCTGCTTAACAGCTGTTACCAAAGACAACAAAGTCAGCGGCTCTTCATATACTGCCTCCAAGTTGGTGTTTACACCATTGTTAAGGCGTTCCGTGTTGTTTCTTGGTAATGCTCACATGATTTAGACATGACGAAGCATGGAAGGATACGTAGTGTTGCAGAGGAGCAAAACATAAAGTAAATCAGTGTAACTGCTTTATCGTTTCCAAATATTTACTGTTTTTGCCCGTCCACATTAGACCAAACAGCTGTATTTACAAAAGGGGACGGGGCCTGCAGCAGGTCAGTTTAAAGGGTCAAAGTTGCTAGAGTAGTGTTGATGTCAGGCATAACTGTAATAAAAATTATATGTATTAAAATGAAGATGTATCCTGTAAGATTCCATCCACAAAATCCCAACTGTGAATGCAGGAAAACACACAAAACCTCTGAAAGTTGAATCCAGCTTCAGCGTAAGCAACCCGACAAGAGGAAACAACCACAGTGATGTCATATAGACAAGGGTTCAGTGAAGGTTGTTTTCAAATTTTGGAAAATTATTCTCATTAAGGCTGATTTACTGTTTCATTGGTACGTTCTTCTCTCAGCTCATTTTTTGATTAACATTACATTTCATCTGATTATCCATCTTGTCAGGCTTCACCCACAGATAAAGATCCACATGTATATTTAAGAGGGGAGCAGAAATAAATGACTTTCATATGTATTCATGTGAAAATCCATTGATCGGTTTTTCATCCTAGCAACAAAACAGTTCTGTGGTCTTTATCCTTCATCTTGAAGCTGAACGCGGACATCGTTCCTGTCCTCCGTTCACACGTGCACATGCGCTAACAGATGCTCACTTCCACGTTGGTGTTAACATGCAGCAAACTCTTTCCACTTTCCTTTTTCTAGCGCTCTGTTAACTGCTGACTCATTGCTCGAGAGTCCTCAAATAGTCTGAAATGTCCGTGTTCAGTCTCTTACGAGTTTCTTCCTCCAGCTGTTGCCTAGCAACCTGTACTTATTTTCTTCCTCGTGTAATTGGGTCCTTAATTGATTTTCCGATCTTGTTTTTCGATTTATGAATTCTGATTAGTCATCTCCATTGCAACCTTTAAGATCTGACCATCAAGGGAAGTTTAGATTTGATTGTGTTCTCAAGTTTATTACAGAACTAAAGACCGCTTTATTACCTCTGTCTGTCTGTGTTCAGGATAACTCAAAAAGTTATGGATGGATTTTAATGAAATGTTCAGGAGTTGTCAGAAATGTGAAAAGGAAGAACTGATTTCATTTTGGCTGTGATCCAGATGAAATCCTGGATTCTGGATCACTTTCAAATTTTCGATAACATTGCAGTCAATGGGGCTGAAAATTTTGTTTCTCAATATCTCCGTTAGTTATTACCCAAAACTCATGAAATTTGACTCAGGGATAGAAACAATTGGAACCTCTATCAAATTTCAAAGGCTGATCCACAACGCGGATTTTATCGCAATCTGTAAATCGCTATATGGGGGAATTGTTGCACTTGGCGGAGGATCTGGCGCTCTCCGAGTGCTTTTCTGGTTCTGATCTAGAATCAGAAAAGGATGTTTTTGCTTGTATGATATTTTTGTATCAAAACAAAGAAAACTGTCATTACTTAAGTCTCGTCAAAGATTCCTTGTAGAAGGTTAAAGCATCTGATTTAAGAGGATAAGTTGCAGCCAGGTCGTCAGTAAGTTTACAGACCTCCAAAAAAGGCAGATGTTTTGACAGTTCAAGGCCTCACTGAGCATCTTAGATGTCCATGACAGCACAACTGGAGCCCGGATTGAACCGCCAACCTTCTAGTGACTGGACCGACCCGCTCTACCAGCTGAGCTACAGCCACCCTATTCGAGAGGCAAATCAACATCAGAAAAATAAAATGATCAAGGAATTTAAATGGCCTAGTCTGAGCTGTCCATAACCAGAAAAACCGCAATGAACTGAAGCAATGTTGCAGAGAATAGTTAAAGTCATACAGGAAATGACTGTGTGGTGACTTAGTGCTAAGAACTGCCCTAATTATTAACATTTTCTTTTTGGCCTAATTTTCATGATATAAGTAATAATGGGGGAAAAAGTTTTTGTTAATTTGAAGTTGTATTTGCCTTAAACCAAGACCCTCTATGAGGCTATTGTGATTTTTACCAAAAAAAAAATGTTTGTATTAAAAGAGGGGGTGCAAACTTTCACACATGACTTTGTCATAAATATACTTTAAGAGGTTCACCTCTTCTTCAAGATTGTTAAAACTGATATATTTGAATAAGCACGAGCCCTTTGAGGTAGAGCCTCACTTCTCTTGATCACTGTGGAAAGGCAGGTAGACATTTATTTCTTGCTTTTCATCCCCATATCTACTCTGAGTGCTGCACTTCAGTCGGTCCAGTGGCCTTGTTGGCATTCATCATGAGCGTTACAGCAAAGCCACTGGGATACATGACTGTCCAATCACAGAGAGCAGAGCCATTAACTGAGAGCTAATGCCGCTGAATGTCACCAGCGTGCTCATATATCCAAATTTCTCCAATGCTTTTTGTGATTTTGTGTTTTTTTGTCAAACAGGATTCTCCCTCAATCTTGCACTTTAACTTCCTGTGACTTGCCCAAGACACGAGGTTTTAAGTAAATGCTGGTTGTAGGAGGGATGATCATAATTCATGCTAAGTTGGTTGAAGTTGGCTCATATAGGCGTGTCAAAGATGAGGACACTATGTATTTCATGCAGCATTTGTGTGGCCCTACATTTACAGAGAAAACTGATTGTGATGTAAACTATCCAGGGGTTGATGCCACAGCAGCATCTGTAAAGAAAGAAAAAAAATCTAGAACTTGTCTGAAGTAGGCAGAAACAGAAATTTAATTCAAAAGATCCAACTGAAATGTGAAGGAAGATCTGCTCACTAACTTCATGGTCACATGAATTTATAGTAATAGTTTTAAGTGACAGCACATGGACTTAAAGAAGTAAAAAAAAACAAGGTAAAGTAGTTGGATTGTAATGGATTATATTTGATCATTATAATTTTGGGGCCACCCCTCTTCACTAAGACCCGCAGGATTTACAGGGTCTGTGACATCACAAACCCAGATGATAGAATTATCCAGCCACCCCATCTTTAACTCCACCAGACTTCCCATTATTCAATCGCTCTACCTTTAAACTGGGTATAAACAGCTTAAACATTCATTGTAATAGACACACCCAGTTGAGTATCTGACTCCGCCCCCTAAAAACTCTCCTGAAACGAGATCTGTATGTTCATTTTTGAAAAAGGAGCTCTTTACAATATTTTTAAAAAAAATTTTGAATAAATTTCTCACAAATATTTTATTGAGACCTCAAGAATCTGTCAGTTTGTCATCTTTAACATCCCATCTGCATGACAACATGTTTACCAAAAGCACACGTACATCTTCACTTTGTTCAAATATTTATTTTAAAAAAAAAGCATCAGTACAGGGAAATATTGCTAACACTACTCTGAAATCAACACACAAATGAAGAAAATCTTAGTCACCATTCTTCATAGATCTTTAGTGGTGGACGAAAATTCAGAAAATGAAATTGGAGGGCAGGTCCAGTCTCACCTTACAAGCAAATAAGCTTAATTACAAGTTGGTCTTGCAACAGCAACAGACCCATTTTCTATAAAACTATCTCTTTCTGTTGATTTTCACATTTAGAAGGATTCATGGGGGAGAATGTCTAGAAATCCATCCTTGATATGACGTCACGTATGTTGTAAGCCAAGTAAGTTTTTTTTTTTTCCTTTTTATCCCTTGGTAGTTGTCTGGCGGCGCCATTAGAGAAATGGTGGGACTCTGAGATGAGTCGGCCGTACCGACTCATCGTCGGCCAACGTTGTCCCCATTGCTAGTTTTTACAGGCTTTTAATCATCCGGCTCAAAAGTCCTTGTTGGCAACAAACGACAGCCCCACCAACATTGAAATTCAGTCAGTGGAAAAGTATCAATTTCAGCAACAATAATTTGTTTCCTCGGCCGTTGAAGAAAATCCGATCATGTGACCGTGTGTGTTTCCTGCCGGACCACAGAGGGGTCAGTCCCGCCCAGGTGCTTCCTGCTTCCATCTGGCTTCGTGCACCTGGTTGCAGCATCATCCTGTTCGTTCCACTCCCAGCTTCCAGCCCTCTGTTATCTCCCCGGCACATAGCTGTGGTCTGGCAGTATGGCTTCTTCTTCCTCCTCCTCAGCCAGCCTGTGCACCTTCCCTCCTCCTCCTCCTCTCTCTGGGGCAGATGTTCATGTCAGTCTTCTCTCTCCCAGCCGTTCTAGAAGAAGTCGAGTCGGCGCGTAGAAGTCATCTAGGGGCTTCGGCACTTCACAACGTGGTGTAGATGTAAACAAAAACGATTACAAACAAGTTCAGGAACGTGCCAATGATGCCCAGCATGGCTAAAATGGACTCCTCCTGCTCCTCCTTCACCTCCAGCGCTCGCAAGTCTTCAAGCGTGATGATTGTGGTGCCCATGATCCCGACGCTCACCTAACCTGGCAACGGCACGTTGATCTGGAATACAGAGAAACGGACAGGTGTGTTAGACAAACATGGACGACAGCAACACAGCACGGATTGGGATGCTTCTTTTGCCCCCCTAAAACCAGCTGCTTGGATCTGTGATATCCAACCAGACGAAAATCAGTCGTCAGCTATGAAGAGAGAAGTCGAACGCCAGAGTTTCTGAGCTGCTACGGTTAAAACCAAGGTCCTTCAAAATTGAGCTTAATGTCTCCGAGTCCTTGCAATGAAACTCTTGAAATGTCAGCACTGACGGTCATGTCAAAACAAGCGTGATTTAAAAGCATCATTAAGAGCTCACTACTGTTAATTTCTCTGCGCTGTTAATGATTCACCAGCTCCTGGTCCCGACTGCAGTTCCAGTCTTCACTGCAAAGAAGGCTGGAGAGAAATATTTGATCTCCACGTCCCTTTCAGGTCTCATGTTTACAGAGCTACACAACTGTGCATAAAATGAAATCCTGACAAATAAAAATGAAGGGGCGAAAACTTACCCTCAGACGTTTAATGTGCACAGCATCATCTGGCATGCTTTTCACGTCCTTGCAGGGAAAATGTGGCGTTAAAGACATTCTACATACGAGACGGAGGGGAAAAAGGGGGGAAAGTCTGCAGTCAGGGTCCCTGAGCTGCGAGTGACGGAGAGAAGAAGCGAAGGAAGCAGCTCCACAGCGGCTTTATGGTGCTCCATGAAAAACTCCTCGTCATTTTTTTTTTTTTTTTTTTGAGTCCTTCAGTCGGGTATCACTAAGTACCACTTGTAAAGTTCAGCAGTGCTCCCCCCCCACCACCACCAACTTCCCTTTAAATGAAGTTCCCTCTCACATGTGTCGCTGTCAGTTTTTCATCAGCAGCTTCGTAATGCAGCCCTCTCCTCAATCTGCTCTCCGTCCTTCCTTTTTTTTTTAAATTTTCCCCGTTTCTGCTTTGCCTAAACTCCTCCACACATCACCGCCACCTCCCTCCACAGCGCATCTGTAAATTTACACGCCCCCTCGTTCCCCCAGCACGCATCCAGTTGTTTCCGTCTCCTCTTGAGGGTCAGTGGATCGACTACGTTTCACACGGCGCACAGTGATGTCTGCGGCGGGAGAAAGAACGGGAGCTCCCCAAACGAGCCCAGTCCGGCAGGTGAAATTCCACAGAAACCAGTAAAATCCCACGAGAGGCAGCCGGGGCGCCAGTCACTGTCACACTGGATGTTCCCCCACCTACCGGTGGCGGCGGCGTTACGATGGATCTCCGAACACCAGCTCGTCACCGTGGGAGGACGGCGTGTTACATAACCGCACAGAACGATTGCCGAGAGAGAGGGAGGACAGGTCTTGACGGCCACGGCGAGGAAGGAGAAGAAGCATGAGAGTGAGAAAGGGAGGGAGGGAGGGGAGGGAGGGGAGGGGGGAGGAGGGGGAGACCATATCGCTCACACTTACAGTTGTCTCCTCCTCTCCCACTGCCATGGAGGCTGGTGGAGCGCACACACACACACACACACAGCTTCCACCTAAACAAAAGGCAAAAAAGAACAAGGAGGCGAATCCATCCCATATTCTGTCAGACCTGTGGTGAGGAGGAGGAGGCAACAAATTAAGAATGGATGTGGCGCGATGGAGGACAAAGAGGAAGACGGTGAAGAGACGTGGGGGTCCAAGATGTTTCTCTAAGGACTTCTATACACTTCACAAGTTCTGCAGTCGTTTAAGATCATCACACTGTACAAACTGCATTTGCTTCATCTTGGATACGACATCCAGAGATGTGGAGATGTAGAAGTGCATAATCAGTATGATGTCATAGTAAACAAACAACACGTGAAAATAAAACCGCTCTGTTATAGAATTTGCATGTGCAAAAAATGCTTTAAAAAAAATAAGCAGCGAAAGAGAAGAGTGTTCCCAGTCATGGTTCGGGAGAAGAGGCCAACTTGGGATTCTTATCTTTCTTTGGAAAGGCGCGAGGCTGCATTAATTAATTAATTAATACATCATTTCAAGTTGCATTTTAACTAGCTTGTAAGTAGACAGTCGTAGGTTTTCAGACGCCGTCAGAAAATTAAATCAGATAGTCTTTGGCCACTAAATCATAGTGTATAGGGACTTGAATGGAACAAATAGTTTACAGGTGAGGACTACAGGTAGGCCAGTCCAGTTGCCACACCGTCTCCTAATTCAGCCATTCCTTTGTAATGGGTTCAGAATGTACTTTTACATTGTCTTGTTGGAAAATACATAAAAATGAGGTCTTGAAAGCAGTGAATTTTGGTCTAAAAAGTGTACTTTTCTGCATGAATGCTGCCATCACAGAAGTGGAATGAGCTTCGCCAATGCACTCCGATGACATCACAGTCTGGCTTTTAGACTTGTTGCTGATACGTCTGGATGGTCTTTGTTTTTGCTCTGGAGTAAAGTGTCAATTTCTTCCCAAAAAAAAAAAAAAAAGGTTTTCAGTATTGTAGTGCTTGACGAAGGTTTCCACAGTAATTCCTTGTCCGTGTGGTTAATATCAGCTACTGATGAATCTCCTTCTTGACTCTTTGCTGTCTGGAGGATCAAAATCAGCTTCTGCTTGCTGTCTTGACATTTTCATGCACTGAAATTTCTCTAGATTTCTTGAATGATTTCCTAAATATTCTGCAGTGTAGAAAGAAAGGCAAATTCCTTCCTCTTATTCTTTGAAGTGAACATTGTTTTAAAGGCATTTTGATTTTTTTTTTTTTAAACTCATTTGTTGTCTTCTGTACATCTTTTCTCCTCAAAGACTTTGTACCAAATCAATACAATTACCTGCTGACATCACCTGTTAAAAATAGCATAATTCTTCTTTCATCTATTCACTAGCGCTACATTCTAGTAGTGCTAGCTTCTATTTCAGCTATTTTTATAACGTGTTGCAGACCTGAAATCCAAATACACAGTGTGTTAACAGATATCTTGGGTTAAAACTCAAGTAAGAAGTGCTGCTTTATTTTTTAAATTTGCACTTTCCATTTCATTACAAGTTTAGGCATTTAGGATAATCTATAGAATATTCACCTGTAATAAAGAAGGAGGGGCAGGAGAAGGAGGAAATAGAAATTAACCTCATAACTAGTGCTGGGCGATATGGAAAAAATCATATATCACGATATGGACTATTTTATATCACGATAACGATATATATCACGATATACCATAATAAAGTACGTTTTCAGTTATTCTCTGAAAAGTTTGACAAAAATTTCATTGCTTACTTTTCAACTTTATTTTGAAAGGACATTTAGCTGAACTGTCACAAACATACATTTTAGTGCAGCAAAAACAGGTAGGTACAGAGGTACAGTAGCTTTCACATTTTTTTTTCAAAGTGCACAACAGTTTCTGAGAGGAAAAACACATTTTTGGCACTGAAGTTCGCTATTAAAAATAAACACAAATTATTTTTCAACTTTCTGAAATCTGTATCCTTGTAGTGCAAAGTTTGCAAACCAATATAAAGTGTCTAAAGTAAACATCAGGGTTGAAGAGAACTCTGTTTAAGGTATTAACCATGAATAAAAGTGCAAACATAAAAGGCTACTTTGTAGAAGTAGATATGTTTCTATCAAATTTATCGTTCCAGGTTATTTAATTACATATTTGCTGTAATAATTGATAAAATTAGGTTAGAAACGATAGAAGAGAAATGGCACGATATACACTTTTATATTGTCCCCACGATATGTATCGTCATATTGCCCAGCACTATCCACAACTGCAAACTGTTATCTAGGAAATGGAGTATTTTCTGATATCTTGTTTAAGTCTTGTATCTTGAAGATACAAAACTTAAACTTAAACTGCTTCTCCAAAATGTGATGGAAATGTACATGACTCAGTTGCTGATGGAGAATTACTGGAAAGCAGTGCAGGTCTGAATGGGGCATTACTCTAACCCAGTTCATATGTCCATACAGGGTATTTTAAATCAAGATTAGATAACTTAAGTAGCTTGGCTTGTAAAGGAATATTTTCTGAACAAAAATGGAACCACTCCCTCTTGTGCTTGAAAATGGCCAAGAGCTGTAGGCTACTTTTTCCTGGTCGTTCCACACAGTCTCACTTTGATGCACCCTATTTACGCTGTCCACTGAGGCAGACGCCGTGTTGGCGGAAATACGTCACAGTCTGTTTCAGCTACTCTTCTCTGTTCTTTTACCCTCGAGGGCTCAGGAAGACCCGACACTCTCCAACCATTGACATGAGTCACAACATTAGCCGCCCACTCTGTGTGATCCGCTCAGTACCACCTTTCTCTTGAAAAGCCAACACACACCCATCCTGCCGCTCACAGAGGAGATTTGTGCTTTAATGTTTCCTGGCTTTCGTGTTTGGTGAAACCTACAGTGCACAAGTTTTGTTTGGAGCTTCGTTACGACCAGTGGCCCCGTCTTTTTGTTCAACAGCTTTATTAATCCAGTAAGAGGGAGGGTGTGCCATGACCAAGGCGTAGATAAAATTGTTTTAACAAAAATCCATTGATTTTGATCGCATACAGCAATGCTGACTAGCTAACATTGCATAAATGTTATTTTTCACATCTAGCAGACATGGAGTCATTAGTTGTTGGCTTGCACATTTTTGACAAAGTAATCTCCTAAGTACAGTTTAAAACAACCGGGAAGATGAATATAAGGAGTCAGCTTTTTAGCTTTAGCTTTTTCACGTCTGAACATGGGTGAAGGATGTATAAAAGTAGCGCAAATGGAATCATTGGTAGCATAAAAGAATTGATTTAGTCTTGTCAGATGAGTTAAAGGAACATTTTGCAAACACCAAGTTAAATTAATTTCACCGATTGTTGAAATGACTGGAGGAAACGTTCAGGAGCTTTGTGAACACATTTAAAACTACAATGGCTTCAGCGTAGCCTCACACCACCGGTACACCCACACACGACTGCAGCACCAGCCAATTAAGGCCAATTAAAGCTGCTTCTTCTTGTGCTTTCAAGCCTTGAAGCATTTCAGCTTGCAATCTTAGGATGTGCTATGGTCCCAGTAGTTCTACCTATTCTGAAATTAGTTTGGTTCCACATAGAGGAAGAAAGACTTAGTCTGAGCACACGTACAGTCATGGAAAAAATTATTAGATCACCATTTTTTCTTCACTTTCTTGTTCATTTTAATACCTGGTACCACTAAATGTCATCATGTGACTAAAACAGACAGAAAAGAAAACACTGAATGCATAAAAGCAGTGTTTTTGGCAGTACAACGCCACAGCTATTGATGTAAAAACTTAAGTGATTTAGGTCATAATCAAGAAAACCATGGAAAATGGTAAGATATCAGCTCTTAAATAAAATCTCTTATGAGGTTATCGTTATGTTTGTCCAAACAAATGTACCTTTAGTTGTACCAGGCATTAAAATGAACAAGAAACTGAAGAAAAGAAGGGTGGTCTAATAATTTTTCCATGACTGTATTTTATGGTAAAACCACGAATGCCTTCATTTAAATGGTTCAAACCTGTTGAAATATGCTTTCTAAAATTAGTTGGTTGTCTGCAATATAGTGCTTATTTTCTATATGAAACATGACCTCACACCTGAGGCATCCAGTAGCGCTATTTTTGATATCAGTGATCTTTTTTTTTTTTTTTTTTTCCTGGACTGGTTACCTTTTAAATCCTTCTGTGTTCAGTATGCCACCTCCGATGAAATACCAACTACCAGTCAGTCTGGACCCGTGTACACGGCGACTGTGGCGGTAAATTGGATGAAAAGTGAGGCAGGGGTCACGAGGAACAGAAGGCTTCTGAGGTTAATGAGAATTTCTCTGCTTGACATTTCACAGCAGTTTATGATGTTTCTGTGGTGGATCATTAGTCTTATTTACAAGTTCGAACTGTCTGCAAGTTTTCCATGTACATTCGGAAACATGTACAGTAGTTGCACTTGGAACGCTTGCAGGCTACTTGTGGTTTGCGGTGGTAGTTTAAGTCGCTCATACTGGCTGGTAACACGAAGAAATTAGAATCCAGCAGTGATGCTTTTATGTGAGACAGGCGTCAGACATGTCATGGAAACCAGTCTATGAGCCCTTTTTCTTTTCTTTTCTTTTAAATTGTTAATGAAGCCAACATCCAGTGTTGCAGCCTCCTATCTCTGTACAGCATTTAAAAACCCTAAATCACTCTGAGTGTAAGCTCAACGCTCGTATCACTGCGATGACTGCGGGTCAGCACAACCATGATGGTCATCGCTGTGATGGATGTCAGCCTCTCCCAGTTTTCACTGGTGCCATGGACGAGAGTGAAAAAGCTCAGAATTTTGTCGTTGCTGTTTGCTCTGCCTCACTGGTCAAGCATCCAGTTTCTGATGGAGTTTCTAGAGTTTCAATCAAGTGTGAATAGATTTACAAGAGACCATGTGAGTTTTATACCAGAGGTGTTGACCAGCTTTTGGTTTCAAGTGCAGTCGTGATGTATGTGCAAGTGTATCATGTTCTTGGGATTTCTTTTTCAATAAAATGAAATGGAGAATCCTTTGACTCATGTTTACACTCGATCTGAAGAACACACCTTTTTTTTTCATGGATTAACGATTAAAATTGATATCAACAATTTGGCTTTTGATCCTTTGAATGCTAGAATTTCATGCGAGGTTAAATGAGTCAGAAATGTAACTGATTAATTTCAGTATAGTGAAGTAAGGACAGACATACTTGAATACCTAATGTTTCATCTGAAAAAGCTGTTGATCCCAAACTGGTTCCTTTTTTTTTTTTTTTACTAAACAATTTTTTTAATACTTTACATGCCTTCCAGTTGTTAAGCAAGGTCTGCTTTCTCAAAGACCAGGTTCACACTGTATGAATCTTTCAGTCTTATAAGATTAATGCAAGCCATATTGCACCATGTGAAATCAGTAGATAATTTATTTACTTCATTTTACACTGTGGGATGGAACGAACATTGAATTGTGGCTGCAACAGAAAGAAAGCCGAGCGTATTTCAAGCTCTAAACCAGGGGTCTTAAACTCTTCTACGTCCACCAGAAAGCAAGATTTTGAGATACTTCAGCTCCTCCACTCCTTCCTACCCTGAATGGGCACCTCGCCCCTTTACTACCTAAACTGCCCCAGTGACTTCTGGAAGTCTCTCCACTCAAAAAAAGAGCAACATAATCTGCAAATAGTGCTGGGCAATATGATGATATATATCATGGGGACGATATAAAAGTGTGTATCGTGCCATTTCTCTTCTATCGTTTCTATCGTTTCTAACCTAATTTTATCAATTATTACAGCAAATATGTAATTAAATAACCCGCAACGATAAATTTAATAGAATCATATCTACTTCTACAAAGTAGCCTTTTATGTTTGCACATTTATTCATGGTTAATGCCTTAAACAGAGTTCTCTTCAACCCTGATGTTTACTTTAGACACTTTATATTGGTTTGCAAACTTTGCACTACAAGGTTACAGATTTCAAAAAGTTGAAAAATAATTTGTGATTATTTTTTATAGCTGAACTTCAGTGCAAAAATGTGTTTTTCCTCTCAGAAACTGTTGTGCACTTTAAAAAAATGTGAAAGCTACTGTACCTCTGTACCTACCTGTTTTTGCTGCACTAAAATGTATGTTTGTGACAGTTCAGCTAAATGTCCTTTCAAAATAAAGTTGAAAAGTAAGCAATGAAATTTTTGTCAAACTTTTCAGAGAATAACTGAAAACATACTTTATTATGGTATTTCGTGATATACAGTCATGGAAAAAACTATTAGACTACCTTTTTTTCTTTACTTTCTTGTTCATTTTAATACCTGGTACCACTAAACGTCATCATGTGACTAAAACAGACAGAAAAGAAAACACCGAATGCATAAAAGCAGTGTTTTTGGCAGTACAGCGCCATAGCTATTGATGTAAAAACTTAAGTGATTTAGGTTATAATCAAGAAAACCATGGAAAATGGTAAGATATCAGCTCTTAAATAAAACTCTTATGAGCAATCTTTGTGGTTATCGTTATGTTTGTCCAAACAAATGTACCTTTAGTTGTACCAGGCATTAAAATGAACAAGAAACTGAAGAAAACAAGGGTGGTCTAATAATTTTTTCCATGACTGTATATCGTTATCGTGATATAAAATAGTCCATATCGCGATATGTTTTTTCCATATTGCCCAGCACTATCTGCAAAGATACAATCCTGAGCCAGTTGAATAAAAAGCCTACACCTCTTGCTGTGCCTACAAATTCTGTTCAAAAAAGGACATGTATCAGAATCAGAAACAGACCCATAAATGCATGACGACTGCTTGGGTAAACTCCTGGGCAACCTCCAGTACCTTAGTGAAGGTCAGGAGCTGGTCCAGATGTTCTACTTGAATTGAACTCTATTGATCTCTAATCCTGTATTTTAGTTGAATTAATTTCCTCAAAAGTGAAAATGTCAAATTCCAGTTCTGTGACATGGGCTAGGGTCTAAGCAGTACAAATATGACATGAGAAATTGCAGTTTTGCACAAGGAAAATAAATGTGGTTGCATGTATTGTTGGATACAGTATTAAATACCTTTCTTTCTTATATTCCTTGATATAGCACACCTGGCTAGAGATAACACCTATGTCCTCTGTAGTGTTGTCTGTATACTCTTATCTCCTGTTTCCTTAAGAAAGCCCTATATCTGGTATAGAAATAGCTTTTAGTTGTCCTCTGTGTTTCACAGGAGCAAACGAGGCGTTTGTGAGGCAGAGAGTAAGGAAAACAAGTCTGACATTGACACTGAGCAAGAGGAGGAGTTCTGATGATTACACACATCTACTCCAAGTAATTACATAGATGAATCTCCGAGGGATTGGGATTCCAGCTACGTGTCATCCAGAGACACTGGTTAAAGGATTTGAAAGCAGATTAAAGCTCAGGGAGGTCAGTGTCGGGGAGAATCTGGGAGGACGACAGTCGAGAGGTAGGGATTTCAATATAAATGTAAAGCAGTCTGGGAGCCACAAACAAGAGCTCCTCTATTTATTTTGAGGCTGATACTTTAAGTCAAGCACACGGATACATAAGGACGTCAAAACAAACAACACGCTACCCTCAGAAAACGACAGGCCTTCCACGGTGAGCCTGCTGATGCTCATTTCACTGCCTCAACAGAACCTTCTGGTTAATTGGGCTCTGCATAAGTGGAGCTTCATAGTCCCGATAAACCACGGGTAAAAATGAGGCCAGCCTGGAATCATTAGCTCTGACAAAAGCCGCTAGTTCCTTCTTCTTCATAATAACATATCAAACTTGGATCTGTCTCTGCAGCAAAGGGCTCGAGGGAGGATGTTGTTACAGAAGCAGTTCAACACTTTTATCCACACTGGAATCTCATCCATCTTTGTTTTGTTTTTTTTCCTTCACTTTTGGCTCATCGAATTAATTTTCTTTGTGAGGAAATTGAGTAAAAGTGAAAGTGCGTTTTGTGTTGTGCGCTATACACATCCACAGGGTTCCCACGCGTCCTGGAAAACCTGGAAAATGATTGACCAATTTTCCAGTCATGGAAAACATATGGAAAATGAGAAAAAATGCCAAATGTCCTGGAAACCGTTATCCTGGAAAATTATTGTGCACTAAACTGAGATGAAACTCAGGAAATTGTTCTTCAGTGATTTATTGAAAATATACAAATAGTTTTAGAGGAAGTGCAGGAGAAAAAGCAAGAGAGAAGGGAAAGTTGAGTTAGGAATTGCCCAATTGAACATTTAAACTCCAGTTGGTTCCTGCTAATGAAGTGCTACGGTGTAATCTGTGGGTGTGTTTGCATTATTCTGTGATAAATTTGGTCATAATTTCTGAGAATTTAGGAGATTATCTCACATAAATTACAGCCATAGACTGCACATCAGATGTCTGAGGAATAAACATAGAAACAGTCTGGGTAAATGCAAGTTACAACTGTAGAAAAAAAAAACAGTAATCACGTCACACACTGATACAGTGTATGATGTGAATACTTGTCTCTGTAGCAGCTGAAAATGTCCTGGAAAACGTCCTGGAAAATGATATCAAGGAAAGAGTGGGAACCCTGATCCAGCTGCTGAGTGAGAGGACTGTCCGGACAGCACAGCAGCCAGAGGTGTTGATGTATATAAAACCTTCGACCAGAGTGTTTACAGGCGCATGTGAGCTTTGCTTTAGCAGCCATCTTCATCTGATGTCCATGCTCTGTTATTTCAGGCCTCAGTGGTGGTTCAGACGTTGGAGCTGTCAGCTTTGGTTTATGGACTTAGACAGAACTGTGACTGTCATACAACACTCATCTCTCTGGCTCTAAACTCCACATTTCTGCCTTCTATTGAGGTCATTCTTCATCATTCTCAGCCCTCGCTTGGACATTTTTCTCTCTTCATCTAACTAAACCTTCACGCACAGCTGTAATTATGTGCTTATTTTGTCTCTTTTCACAAACATAGAACAACTTTTCTGCTACTAATTAATAATTGTGCTCTGTGGTTTTGGAGATAGTTCTACTTTCACTTGTAAAAAGCTAATCTTCAACCTCTAATGTTTCTGGAAACCTAATTTTCCACTTTTACCCCAAAGTCAGATCCATCTGCTGTGTTTCAGTGACACATGCTGTCTCTGCAGGAAGTTTGATCTCAGAGGCAAACATTTTTCCTCCTGATCTTTCTCATATCTTAGCAGCTGTAATATGTTCCTTTCTGTCGCTTAGTGCTTTCTGTCTGCAATTATTGTTTAAAAAAAAAAAAAAAAAAAAATGACACTGGTGATCCTATTGTCTCTTCAAGACTGCAGCTTTTTCTTGTCCTGTTGTGAGTACTCCTAATGAGTGTTTCTTTCAAGCATTTGAAGGGTAGATATCCTGTTTGTGCAGCACGACTCCACCGCAGTGCGATCACCCAGAACCTGTTGAACCTCCGTCACTGAGAGGCAGACAAATAATCAGGGAACGACGGCTCGTAAACAGAGCATCCACTGCTGTTTGTGAGCGACATGAAACCGAGTTCAGGCCGCACCGTGTTCACCGTTGTAAGATGGTTGTCTTGTACATAGTTCAGGACGTGCTGGGCGGCTATGTGCATCGCCACGTCTGTCCAGCAGCGCACAGGCAAATCTCTGTTGTTGTTGTAGTCGCGTTATAGTAAAGCTGTTTTAACCACTTGGTTGTTGAAGAGAACTAGGAAGTCTGTTATGATTGTGCAGCTGGAAATATCAAAAAGGAGTGAATGTTCTTGCCAGAGTTCTGCTCAGCAACTCCAGTATTGTACATCACCAGCTCTGCTGTGTCTGTGTTGTATTCATCCTCCAGGTTCAGCCCATCTCTGGCACTCTGGTTCGAACTCAGCAGCTCCTCCAGAATGTCAGAGATTATTCAAGGGTTTTACAATCATACAAAGAATGCTAGCAAGATAATTATTTTACCGCCTAAAAGCTAAGATTCCACAGATGGCAGTGTTTGAAATGACAACTGACACATTCACTTCACGTTCTGCAGTCCAGTTATCTTTTTGCTCTAACCTTTCATATTTTGCCAAAATAGATCATATTCCAGTGAAAAACCTCACTCGATCCACGTAACCTTAAATGTATATGTCAAATTAAATGAATCTTTGCTCGGTAGGACTGTTTTTAGTCAGCAGTAACTTTGGCTGGTTTCACACCGTAGGATTTTAGCTGATTTTTGATCACATGTGTGTGAAGAATTGACCGTCGTAGCGCTAACACTTCTCACAGTGAGACGGGAACAAAATGAAAGATATAAACATCTTGCTATCGGGCAGATATCAAACCAAAATGGTCAAATCTGAAAGTCTGTCTAAACATTCCTCTCCAAAGACCTCGAAAATTCATCTTGGCACAATACATGGTAACATGTATGTTTAGGTTTTCTCTTCAAGTCCAGAGAGATGATCTGCTTTAAAACGGTCATATTTTATCAGAGATGTGTTTTGTTTTTGTGTTCAATCTTCATTAACAGTTTTTCTTTATTTTACTCTTATGCTGTAATTTCATACATTTAATGCGGGCCAGTCTTTTAAATGTTGGAGGCTGCGTGGCGAGGACGTATGGGATGAATCCATCTGAGGTCTCGTCCCTGTTGTGTGTGCAGTGCTGGACATGGCGCGCCACGTGCCGCTCTATCGAGCCCTGCTGGAGCTGCTGAGGGCCATCTCCACCTGCACGGCTCTGGTTCCTCTGCTGCTGCCGCTGTCTGGAGACCCGGGCCACGAGGAGGAGGAGGAGGACGAAGAGTCTGAGGGACAGACCTCTGTGGGGATGCTCCTGGCCAAGATGAAGACATGTGTGGACACGTATACAAATCGCCTCAGGTACGGCAAAAGAAAACGCTTTTCTTTTAGACTTTTAAATATCAATATGCTTGATCCCTTTGTCTGCGTGTTTATATCAGCTATTGATAAATGATGGTTCTTGATGCAGCGCCGTCTGGTTGATCAGAGATCACGTATCCAGCTTAGGCTTGCATCCTTCGCCCTGCCCTATAGACGCTGAAACTCCTTTAATAATAATGAACATTATCGAGGAGGAGCTGATTCAAATCCCTTGTGATCTTTTTGAGAAAGTTGTCAACGCAAAGCCTTTTATGAATATTGCTTTTGAACCAAATCATCACTTCTATCACACAATTGCCTCCAACTTTTTTTTTACGTGTTGCAGGCTTGAAATGCAAAAATGGATTTCTATTAATTAATGAAATGAAGCTGATATGAGAAAACATTTAATATCTTGAGTTAATTCTTTCTCCAAGGACGTAAATCAATCTTTTTTCTCCATATTATCCCGTAGTTCTCTGATTTGAGGTTGTACATAATAGCTGATGTCTAAAACAGGACCCGGAACCAAGAAACTATTATTTATTCTCAGCTGCAACTCGTCTTTACATCTCTTTGTCTTGTATGCTCTTGACATCGAAATATGCACCAGGGACACAAAGGACTTATTGAGATTCAGCCACAGAGGAGTCCGGGGACAGCGTTTCAGACATGTTGTCTTTTAACATAATGCTTCAAGGTTTCAGCGTGAAATGGAAAAAGAAGCTCAACATATAAAGTCTCCAAAGAGGAGATGTGACGAGCCGACTCAGCTGTCACTCACAACCACCGTAAGCTTTTTTCACAACATGCTGCACTCAGGTTTGCTTAAACATCAGAGGGCCTGATTATGAATGATGTATTGGAGGGTATTTTTGGATGACGCCTGCTGGCAGCGCGGTTCAGTGTAGGTACCGACACTTCCTCATCACATGGAAATGGAGCTAGCTTATCAGAACTGTCATGTTAAATCTATGCAACATTTTAGCCAGACGTTTTATAAAGTTTTACGGTGGAGATCTGGACACTGGGTAAAAATTAAAACCAGTAAATGAGTATTTATGTGTCGGTGTAATGATTTTATCATTTGGGAAACCAAGGCTGCAGCCACACTGAACACATTTCCTACACAAAGTTTGATTCTTAGAAATCCTTGAACTCACGGACTCGTACTTGATTTCACAGAGGCTTTAATGAAAGAAGAGGCCGAGGGCAAATGGCCCAACAGTGAAACTGATTACTTCAGATCCTCTCAGCCGGTCTCTTCTTAGCCCGTCTGCTGTACTTTAGTTCAGCAGCGATGAGGCGGGGGGGAATCACCCACACCGTTTCATCTACAGCTGAACAAAGCAGCTGTTGTTCAAAGCATAAAGTCATCTCCCTGCAAACTCTTCCTCTTTCAGGCCACGCATAAAATTATTTATCACATTTTCAGTATGAAGCTTGGATTTGAAATAGAAGAGCTGCACCTGTTGTAGCTGATCGTATATGTGTGTGTTCCAGGTCGAAGAAAGATAAAAGTAAAGGTGCGGTGAAAGCAGACGGCTCTGAACCTGAGCCCGAGGGTCTGACGCTGCTGGTGCCCGACATCCAGAAGACGGCGGAGATCGTCCACGCCGCCACCACCAGCCTGCGGCAGGCCAACCAGGGTACGGAGGCGGGAAAGTCTCCTCAGGGCAGTGAGACACGTACTGTGGAGCTGGAAATGATTACCTTGACCAGAAGCAGAAAAACTGCAGTTTTCATGACTGGGAGGAGACTAATAATGATTTCCTTTCCCTTTTTGTTTGTAGTAGATTGACTTAATGCATTAAGGGAGTGCAGGACAGTGTTCAGGGTTCTCTATAAAATTAAGATCCTCCACTAACTTAAAATTCTTCTTTGCATTTTTGTTTTTTTGTCCCTAACAAGCCCAGCTGCGTTCTCCATCTTCACCCGCTGTCTAACCTATAACCTTTGTTGGCTGGCGTCCTAAGGATTTCATTTCTATCTCCGCTTGATTTGGGAGATGACTCCGACGTCTTCATCTCTGCAGTTTCCTTTCACACCCTCATCTGTCGTCTGCGTCCTCCCGTCTCCGTCCAAGGACATGAAAATGGGTCTTTAGGTTCAGCCTACCAAAAAGTCCCCCGGCTGTAATTGACTTCAGCGGGACAATTTCATTTTAATCAAGGATGCCATTGGCCTGTTTTTAAGAAGTTGAACTGGACCAAACTTTTTCACGTTTGCCAAATGCAACGGCAGATCAAAAGGAGGAAAATGGAAGTAGAAAATAACAGCGATATTCTTACGTTTCCAGCCGACAGCTTCATTTCAGACCTGCCGCACATTCCAACAAAAAGATGATACGGAGCAGTTTAGTGCCAGTAGAGAGTTGGGGGAAGAACATGCTAATTCAAGCAGCTGATGTCACCACTGTTTGAGACGATGTTCTGGCAATGAGCATGAAATCTTTTGGGTTTTATATGTGAAAAGATGTAAGAATCAGCTCTTTTTGCATCTTACAACGTCCTTTCATCTTTATCTTGATTAGAGATATAAACCTACTCCTGTAACTCCTGAGGTTAATGGACTTAAATAAATGAATTGCATTTTATTTATTGTGTCAGAGGTTCAGATATATTCCCTGAGCGTCATACAAAGGAAGAATAATCTGTTTTAAGTTCCATCACAAGATTCAGTCTTGGGACGGGAGGTAATAAGAGAAGAAAGAAGATTCCTGGGGCTGGTTATCAGTCATCTTAAAGAGGCAGTACCATCAATAAAACGTCCACCACACGATGAGGCATCACTCCTCCTCCATTACCCTGTTGCTACACAGTACACAATGTTAATGATCTTTTTGTCCAGATCTTCCATCTCCCTCCGTAGAATTTTTCTGCTGGGTCTACACAATCAACCGCTGAACTGCTCGCTTAAGTGGAGGAGCCGGCCATCAGATGTGATGGAGGAACACAGATAAAGATCGTCATCTCCATTTGTGTAGAGAAATCCATGCGATAAAGGCCCGTGGAGCCACAGGGATAGCACTGGTAGCATTAGAGCCTGACAGATGGAAGATCGTTAAATTAGTAAAGTGGCTCCAGGAAAAATCTCTGAGAAAAGTCATAATCAAAGAGGAGGAGGACGCATCGATTGAGGAGGGGAAGCTCAGATCATGACACTGGTGCTGGTTCTGTTCCTGTACTCAAGTTAAACACGTCAAAATGAAGTCTCACGTACTTTAGTCCAAATCTGTTACACAAATAAATTTGAATGCACACAGTTGAAATAGGACAAACAGTCACTGTCCAAATATTTTGGAGCAGAACTGTATCTTTCCAGAAGTGATTAATCCAGGATTAACTGCAGGTCGCCTTAGTTTGTGGTTTCAGTTCTTATCCCACAGAACCTCTGACATTTTCTTTCTTGGGACTTTGTCTGAACCCTCATGCATATAAATAATGAATTATCTCCATCTCTGTATCTCCCGAGCTAATTTATTTTAGCTGCACCAGTTATAAACTCCTTCCCCGTCGCATTTATTTCTAGAAAACAGGAATACAAGTTAAGAATTTTGTAACAAACTTCTCAGTCAGTCTCCCACGTTAACAGCTCACCTGTTCAGGTGTCCAGCAGGTGCGCTGCACTCGTTCAGGGTTAACCACAGGCTGTAAATACTGTAGAGAGGGCTGCGTATTCTGCCGTCCCGAAAGGGGATTTGCAAACTTGACACGGCGAAAGATGTTTTCTTTGGTTTCTCACTCCTTCTTTTCTTTACCCCCCCCCCCCCCCCCCCCCCCCCCCCCCCCCTCCACCACCACCACCACCTCCACACCAGAGAGGAAGCTGGTCGAGTCTTCCAGGAAGGTTTCCAGCCGGCCGAAGCCGCTGTCCTTGCTCCGCTCTCTGGAGGAGAAATATGTGGCCGTCATGAAGAAACTGCAGTTTGGTGAGTTTGTTTCTTTCCTCTGTGCTTTTGTCTTGTCAACTCCAGCGTGTTACTTCAGATATTACTAGCTGCTCATCATGTTTGGAGGTGATGAGCAGCTATTGCGTGAACCGTAGATCTGTCAGCTTTCTTCACTCTTCCTGGACTGTCTGCTCGGTGATGTCTTCGTATCAGGAGGGAGGAAGAGTCAGGCGTGTTTCACCCCCTTCGTCTTGTCCATCACTCTTCACTGAGCCGTGTCACGGTTAATTATGCTGACTATTCTGTAAGCAAATGGATGTCGGAAGTCATTGAAAGTAACTTGACTGGAAATGGAGTTGTTTCTGTTTCAAAAGCAGATAAACCGCTGCCTCAAGGTCGGGCCTTCAGTTTAAGAATCACATTTTCTTAAGTTAAACATCTGGATGTCCATTTGTAGGTGAAACAAAGGGACATTAAACTTGCACAGATATCTTGACTCTAGATTTCTGGGTAGCTGCCACTGAACTGAAACTAAAGTGTTTTTTTTTATTCCTTTAAAGGTTTATTCTTGAAGGATACATCATGTTAAGTTCATTAAGATAATTGATGACCAAGTTGTTTTGTCTTTTGTTATTCCATTTTGCTTCTGAAACAGAAAAGGCACAGAACGAATGGGAGCGTATGACCTCACCCTCTAAAACCAGCTGCCGTAAACATCTGTTTACAGGCTGTTAAAGGCTCTTTAAAATGAAGCTGTAGTTACCTCCCAAACTTCTGTTAACCTGTGAAAAAGAGCTTAATACATTTTAACTAAAGTTTTATGTGAGAACGCCGCAACAAACATTTAACCACTTGAAGCCATTGTTGTAGTCGAGTCACCAAATCTGAGTCTGAGTCAAGTTCAAGTCAGTTAAGGAAAATCCCAGTCAAGTCCAAATGACACAGCTGGCGCTTTCTTTTAAACATATTATGCCAATTTATGGCATTTTTAAATTAAAAACTAAAAATCATACATAAGTAATAAAAAGGTTGTATGTTGTCAGTGCACAAGTCCAAGTGAGCAGAGCTCAGCTCAAGTCAAATCCCAAGTTTTAGAGATGAAGGCTCGAGTCAGACGAGGTTCAAATGAAGCTGAGGGAAACTGGAACCAGTGACAGTAAGTATAAATGTGCACTGTGAGAACTTCCTGTGCACCAGTTTAAACGTGACCTGAATTATGGAGCAACGCGGCTGTCCAAGACCAGTCGTCTCCATATTCGTAACTCAACTCTCGTCTTCTCCACCCAGACACCTTTGAGATGGTTTCAGAGGACGATGAAGGGAAGCTGATGTTTAAAGTCAACTACCACTACATGTCTCAGGTGAAGAACGCCAGCGACACGAACAGCGCAGCAAGATCTCGCCGCCTGGCCCAGGAGGCTGTAACCCTGTCCACCTCCCTGCCCCTGTCCTCCTCTCCAGCGTCTTCGTCCGGTGCGACGAGGAGAGGCTGGACATCATGAAGGTGACCTCCCACTGAATCTGCTGTTGTCTGGATCTGTCACATGAGAATTTAGAAAATTGAGAAATGTATTAGAAATTTGTGAGAACTTTTAACTTTTTCTAGTATCAAACAAAAAGCACGAAGGTTAAATAAATGAACATATTACTTCAAAAAGCGTTTCCACTGACAAGATGGCGTTATGATGCATCGTTCTGTCAAGTAATGTTAGAAAAAAAAGCTTCTAGAGCACATTAATGCAGTGACCAGCCCAGATGGGGAAGACGTAAACTCATCCGTCACCCTTCGTCTCATTCGTCTGTCGTGTTGTCAGGAGTTGATTTGTGTTAAAGCCTCTCTCTCCTCGCGTCGGCAGGTTCTCATCACAGGCCCGGCCGACACGCCGTACGCCAACGGCTGCTTCGAGTTCGACGTGTATTTTCCCCAAGACTACCCCAACTCCCCCCCACTGGTCAATCTGGAGACCACAGGGGGGCACAGCGTGCGCTTTAACCCCAACCTCTACAATGATGGCAAAGTAAGTCAGAAACTCAGCCTTTTTTAGGATGGATGTATGGATGTCTCGGAGCTTCTAAAAAAATAAAGGATTTCAATTTGATTGTGTATTTTATCCAATACAAACATTAAAACTCATATTTTTTTTAATTATTCTATAATTTCTTTAAGTTTTGATTTGGCAGATCGCTGCAACCTGCCTCTGGTTTTTCTGTGAGGGTTTCCAAGTCTGGCTCTTATCAGTAGTTTTGGATTCATGATTAATGCTTTCATATGTCATGTGCACCCAAATGGAAAAATTTATTTTGATGAAATGATGTCAGTTCAGCCACAGACCTCTGTGTTGTTCCTTACAACTTATTCACAATCAAAAGCCCTGCAGGTGATTGATGTCTCTCCACCACGCTGGCTCTCACTGCCAACGATAATAGCCAGAAGAATTTTAGGTGTAATGAAAAATGGTGTTGGCTTCAACGACTCATTACGACGCTGCTCGGTGCTTCATGGCTGTAGCCTGTGAGATGCTCTGTCGTCACATCATCATGCCGAGGACTGTGACTCTGCTCTGAACAGAAACACATGGAGTCATTGATCTGGTACACATGTACAGTGGCAAGAAAAAGTGTGCTTGAATTTGCCATAAAATTTTGATCCGATCTTTATCCAAGTCAGAATAATAGACGAGCACAATTCACTTAAGCTGATAACACACAGACTGTTATCATTTGTCGTGTCTTTATTGAACAAAGAAATGAGGTGAAACGTAGGCCAGAACAGCCTGAAATTATGTTCCGGTAAATGATTCTTTCGTGGAACTCAAAACTAGTTGCAGAAAAATAAGTGCGCTAACAATATGACCACATTGTTTCTTCATTAAGGCCCCCCCGAGTCATTCAAAATGTTGACCTCTAAATGATCAGTCTGTGTCGTGACCTTCCGTTACAGCTAGCTAAAGTGAACTCTGGCGTCTGTCAGGAGACATTATTTACCTGGCGTCCAGACATTATCAATACCAGAATATCGATATTTGGATCCTTTGAAGGATCCATTGTCAAGTGAAAAAAAAAAATCAGGATCAGGTATATTTTTTAAAACATTGAAATTTACTTATTTAATTTTAGAGTGTTTTGTTTGGATAGGAACTACTTTTCCTTCCGCTTGCTAACCCGCTGTGACAAAATAGTAAGACATTGTGGAGACACCACAAATCTCATTAATTTTTTTATTTATTTTAATTGTAACCCAAAATAACATGAGTTACCAAGAAAATTAAGAGAAGTTAAGAGAAAATTGTAGACAGATACAAACGTCTGAGTCAAATGCAGCGATTTATTTGAGTGCAGTGATTTATTTTAACCACGAAAAATAAAGAATCACTGTATTGGTACTGATATGGAGATGCTATCACTGGCTAATGGTTTTGAGTTGAAACAGAAATCACTGGTGTCACTCATCCCAAGCTCCTGAACATTGACTTGCATGACTGCACCAGGAAACTGTTTCTAGTTCTGTCCACAGACAAAACGGCTTATATTTATGTTTGAGCCACAGTAACAGATTTTCTCCGAGGACTTAATGAACTGCACGTGCGCATTCATTCATGATGCAAAATAATTTTCTACTTGCAACAAAGCTGTTAGCAACCGAAAGACAGTACATCACGTGCAGGAAATAACATCACTAACAACTATTTTGAAGTCATTTTAACGAACAAACTGTCTAGAGCATGCTGGGAAACCTCACCTAACCACCGCCGACACAATACATTATTAAAGCTTTTTTCTTTTAGACCCACAAAGCTACAACAAACGGGTAATGGATGCGATAGTTCCGGCAAGAAATAAACCTACTTTCACCCCTGCCTTGGAGCTAACAGCTGGTTGAACCATGACTGCAACAAGCTGTTTGATTATTTCTGGATCAGACCTGCACAGTGTTCAGGAAGACTTTTGGACCATTCTTCTTTCCACAACTGATTCTGTCAGACGCATTTATAGGATGTCTGTCGTAGACAGTTCTTGAGGGTTGTCTTTTCACTGTATTACAAAGAGAAAGAAACAACTCGGGGTCAACTTCAGTTCAGCGCGGACATTTGGGCTGGCAGAAAACATGTAGCTCCCCGTGCAGCTTTGAAAGTGTCAAATCAGAGAAGTGAATCTGAAAACCATCCAAAGACTGTCAGATGTCCATTATTTATCTTAGTGACATTTGGAAGAGGGCTTTGCTCGAGGCTCGGTTTCCTCCACCGGTGACCCGGCTTCCTCCCACTGAGAAGCTGGAGCTCACCTTGTTAGGCAGCTGCTGACAGTCCACATGTAGCTCCATAATGAGGCCTGACAGCTGTTTTCAGAAATTCACAGGGCTTCCCACATCACTGGTCGGGCCGGAGGAAATGGGTGGACGGCTAAAATGATGAAGCGAGGAATGATGATGCCCATGAAAGCTTGTTGCTCAGGGTACTAATTGTTCCAGTACAACGGTGTGAAATCAAGCAGTAACTATGGTTAGCGCTCACAACAGTGGATCTCAGGTTCTCTTTGAAGAGTAAAGCACTTCAGCTTGTCATCAACTTCATACATTTCCACCAGATGCTTTCTAAATATTTTAAATTATCATCCAGTTTTCCGGAGTTGCTGGTTTCTGTGGCCTGACGTCTCGTTCTAGGAACACTTAAACATCGGGCACATTTGTTTATGTACGTTCTTTCTTGTGTTTCCAACCCTGAGTGCATTTTTACAGAATAAACAATTTAATGAGCTTTAGTTTTAATGCATTGATGAGTGTTTTCTTTTTGGACCCAATCTGATGGGCTATTAATTCTGGTTAATACATTAAAAATTGAAGAGGATATTTTATTTTATTCTCAGAAGTTGCCTGAGGACATTTCCCTGGATGTCCTCAACTCCCAAAACGCCATGTCAGATTCAAACATTTGTGACGGATATTCTTTTGAGCTGAGACTGATCTCATGAATGTTTTATCCTCAGGTGTGTTTAAGCATCCTGAATACATGGCACGGACGACCGGAGGAGAAGTGGAACCCTCAGACATCGAGCTTCCTACAGGTGAGTTCCATCCTGACAGTCAGCTGTCCGGGTGGATCAGTGAGCTGTTGTCACAGTCCATCACTGCCCCGTCATCTCACCCCCAAGGAGCCCAGAATTAATGGGCTTTGTGCCCTGACAGCTGACTTAAAGGATCCTTTTTAAAGTCGACTTATTATTTTACTTTGACAGTGAGTGTGTGGGTGTTAATCAAGCCGAAGCATAAGCTGTGATCGTTCAAGTCTCCAGGATGTTCCTGTGCACACACGACTTTTGTCACAATGTCAAAATCATTTAGCTCAGACTCAGCCTTTTCTAGACTAGATTTACAAAGACTTTTCCCACGTTTACAGTGACATATGTGCAGTTTCAGTTTGATTCGTGTTTCTTTGCTTTATTTTCTTTCTTGATTAGGAAACAAGAGCTTGCCAGAATATAATTTTATGGGTTGCAGAGCTTCGTTAGAAAGTTGAAATTAATTCCCAGAGCTTCAGTCAAAGGAAGGGATGTTGTCACATTGTTCTACATTTATTATTACACATGTAATATATTATCTTGCATCATATTTAATACATAGTATGCAGTGGCAGCCAAGTAAAAATAAAAACCAACAAATATGATTTTTATTGTCAAAATATAACAAAATCATTTGATAGTACTAGGTCTTCATATTCTTCAATACAGCTTCTGACAAACGACAGCTTATAACTATTTTCGCCATATCATTATCTATTTTAGTTTATTTTAATATGTTTGGAGAAGACCATGGAATATTATTTCACCACAAACACCTCATATTTGCTGTTAAGCATGACGGCAGAGGCCTGATGATTTGGGGTTGTTTTCCAGCCATGGGACCAGGGCAGCTTGCAGTCATTAAATGGACATTGAGCTCTTCTGTCTACCAGACTATTCTGGAGACAAATGAGAGGCCGTCTGTCTGACAGCTAAAGCTTGGTTGAAAATGCAACAATTCAGTCAGGTTCATCTCAACTTTATTTGTATCTGTTACGATACAGATTTTCTCTAGGTCCTTTTCAAAGATCCATAGAATGACCCCTGAGCAAATATCATGAACTGTTAGTAATATTATTAAATATTACATACAGAAATGATGGCAAGTAAAAAAAAAAACTCCCCTAGCAGGAGAAAATCCTTTAAGCCAAACAGTGGTGAGGAAAAACTCAGAACTAGAACAGGTAAAAAAATTACAAGAAAAATGAAGATCAGTGACGTTTATCAGGTGCTCCTGATTATCAACTATAGATTGAGCTGGAGGAAGAAGAGGGGAGGAGGGGAGAGAAGAGGGGTGAGGACACCACGCAGCAGATCATGTTGGTGTCTCCCTGCAGCGTAGGCCTATAGCAGCATAGCTATGATGAGGCTGTGTTTCAGACCAGCCTGCTCTTCAGTCATTCCTGTAACTGTTGCCATTGGCCTTAACGCACTATTGTTTAGACTAACTATAGGCTTTACTAAACAGAAATGTTTTCAGTTTAGTTTTAAAGGTTGAAGTGGTGTCATCCTCCTGAACCCAAACTGGCAGCTGCTTCCATAGTAAAGGTGTCTGATAGCAGAAGGCCCGTCCTCCAAATCTACCTTTGGATATCTTAGGAACTACAAGTAAACCTTCACTCTGAGAGCAGAGAGCTCCATTAGGAGCATAACGAGTTATCAGGTCTGGGAGATAATGAGGAGCTTTCCCGTTAAGGGCCTTATATGCAGGAACAGAATTTTAAATTCCACTCTGAATTTTATGTGAAGCCAATGGAGGGAGGCTAACATGGGAGAGACGTGATCTCTCTGATTTCTGTCAGCACTCGCACCGCTGCGTTTTGGATCAGCTGGAGGCTATTCAGAGAATTATTTGGACATCCTGCTAATAACGCATTACAGTAATCCAGTCTAGAAGTGACAAATGGATGAGTTTCTCAGCATCACCTTGGGAAAGGATGCACCTAATCTTGGTGATATAACAGAGGTGGGAAAAGGCTGTCTTACAAACCTGATTAATATGCTGTTTCAAAGACATATCCTGATATAAATAACTCAAAGGTTTCTTACGGGTGCACTAGAGGCTCATGTAAAGTCAGCTAATCCATTCCTGAGGTGTTTAAGACCAAAAACAATAACCTCCGTTTTATCAGAAGATGATGTTTTATCAGAGCAATGTTCCAAAGCACACCAACAAATCAGAATCACTAGGTTTTGTTCTTTGTTTTTTATTTTTTGGATTTGTTTTTGTTAATGAAACAGTAGCACGGTGAATAAAGATGTAATCTGGGGTGCTCGCCTCATACTAGGATCTGATATAATCAGTGATTTTTAATTGCATCTTTATGCAAAAAAAATAGACTAAAATGAGGGTGTGGGAACTCTTGTGCATAAATGTTTGACCTTTGATTATCAAAGTGTTGTCAGATATTCTGGTTGCAAATGTTTTCATATAGATAAACGACTTTTGGTGACTCTTACTGCTCCATTAACTGCAATACAGTTGCCAATAATGATTTTGTCTTTTCTGATTCCATTTCTGGCGCAGAAAATATTATTTTTCACCAGGCTTAATAAATATGAATTTACACAAATTTAAATTCATATTTATTAAGACTTGTGATTGAATTGAAGTTTGTTAAGGGACTACTGGGCATCCAAAATGAGTTCAATAAACACAAAGGTTCCTTAGGATAGCATATTGACACACGCCCACATTGTTTTTTTTATTTTATTTTTTTTTGCAAAGGCACCCACTGACATTGATTTTATAATATATATCGATCCAACAGCAAGTAAATCCGAGCCCTTGGAAATTTTTTTCTTTCTTTTCCCTCATTTGCAGGGTAAGAGAGTGCGTGGGGATCTCTCCATTGATTATCATTCCAGTTAGCGTGCTGCAGATCAATAATGGAAAATAAGGGGGTTGGCGAATTGGAGACGGGGGGGGGGGAGCTGGAATGAAGCGCTTATCCGCCGGGAGTGCACATCAGCTCTGAAATGGACGATTTAGACGGTGTTAGTTGAAGGTCACTGGTGTCTGGCGTGGCCGGAGCCAGCAGGCAGGCCTTCAAGTCCGGCGTCATCGTTGTTGGTAAAGTAGAGTCCTGGAACGGACGCAGCCATGTAGGAGGACGTTCTCGTCTCCTTGAGGCGGGCCAAGTCATTTATCAAACATTAATATAGAAAAGTTGAAGACGTCATAGGTCTAAAGTAGTCCGTGATTCCGTCTCCTAAATCTCCAAGATCATTTCAAAGGTTTGTGGTGTTGAGGAATCTGGAGACTCAGATCAGACTGTAGTGAAACCTGAATTATATTTGAGTATTTGAATCTGAATTGAGTTTACTCCCCACCCAACAGTGTGAAAAGTGTTAATGGAAAACAGAATTAATTAAGACGATATTCTCACTGCGATATTCCTCGCCCCGTGCAGGTGCTCGTGTCGGTGCAGTCCCTCATCCTCGTGGCCGAGCCCTATTTCAACGAACCGGGGTACGAGCGCTCCCGCGGGACCCCCAGCGGGACCCAAGCTCTCGGGAATACGATGGCAACATCCGCCAGGCCACCGTCAAGTGGGCCATGCTTGAGCAGATGCGCAACCCGTCACCCTGCTTCAAAGAGGTAGGAAGAACCATTTCACACACTCTCTCACTGTTCAGGTGCCTTTGTGCGTTTCGTAGTTAAACCCAGCACTCGTGTTTTTGGGTTTTATGTTTTTTTTTTTGCTGATGTGAACCATGCTTTGAGACATCCTTCAGTCCACAGTTAGATAATCTATGAAGACGGAGACGGTTTGGTCCTGTGGCTACTCATCTTCGAAGTGCTGTAGGTGTCTTTGCTAAATGAGTTTCAAGGGTTCACTCACTTTTTCCTCCAGCACCGTGAATCTTTCATGTTCAGTAAAAACAAGTGAAATTATCCTGGTATTTTTAGTTTAAGCAGCCTGTTATTGTGATTAAAATGAAATTCAGTTCCCATTTCATGGTCGACTAATGCAGAAAACCATTTAATTCTAACATAGTCACATACTTTGCCTTGTTGCTGTATTTTACAAAAGAAGTACAAGTAACGAAAAAGTGGTTTATCTTTTTGTTTTCATAACTCACCAGTATCCACAAGGTTTAATTCATTCTGATATCTGATCCAAACTTGCATGCTTCACCTGACTCCTGGTGCAAAGGCATCATCTTCTTCTTCTTGGGTTTCTTTAGTCAAGGTTTCATTTGACTTTCTTTTCACTTCTACACTCAAAGTTCCAGTGAAATACCGGATCAGTCCCAGGATCTATTAGCTGCTCACCTTTGCCCCTCTTGACATTACCACATAATTTCCGGTCTAAAAGCCAAAACAGGAGCCAAAACCCACATCTCCTCCCTGAGGGCTGTTCAAAATAAGTTCCCCGATTATTAATTCCTTGGTGGATGACATCGTCTGGAGGCTGGCCAGCGCTCTCTCTTCCAGCTTCCAGGGTTTTGATTTCTTAGCAGTCCTTCAGATGGGGAGACGGATGGAGCCGGGAAGATGAGGCTTTCTTTTTTTATCCAGAGGAGGCTCATTCACAAATGTGAGGAGGGAGGAACAGGAAAAGAGGATTTGGAGAACAAAATGAGGAGGAAAGAGAGGAATAAAAAAAAGATCCCGGCATGTTGATGAGAGTTCATATAAAAAGGATGGACTGTAGAAAATAACCTGATGAAATTAAAGAGCCTCTGGACATCTATTCTCCGTTCTCAGAAAGACTCGTCTCGGGAGGAGAGTACAGTTTTGTTGCATAGCATGACTTATTGGAAACAGTCACTTCACTGATTAATTTTATTGACATTTCAGAATCCTGCTTAAGTTTTGTATCAAAACTGGTTATATAAATGCATCAAGCAATTAGGAGCCAATTGTTCATCGAACTTAGCAACAAACGCTGCTTATCGGGTCTTGTGTGTTACCCCGACCTCGGGAAACTTTTTTTTCTTTTTATGCCATATAAATAAAGTGTAATTGCACAGATACTACAGTTGGCAACAGTGGCGCTCTCATTGTCACAGTGTGTGCAGGGAGGATTAGCTATATTGTGCCAGGTTTTTTTGTTTTGTTTTTTTTTTTTTTTGCACAGACAAGCGCACACACAGCACAGAGCTGGAGATATGAAGTGAACAAACCCTCGAGAACCAGAAAAATATTTAACAGCGGAGA
Organism: Hirundichthys speculiger; assembly: GCA_018398805.1. Taxonomy (NCBI): domain Eukaryota; kingdom Metazoa; phylum Chordata; class Actinopteri; order Beloniformes; family Exocoetidae; genus Hirundichthys; species Hirundichthys speculiger. The sequence continues at coordinate 225,295 of JAGFBZ010002607.1, read as the reverse complement.
CGGAAATAAAGACACAAATAAGTCACCAGAAAGTTAAGAAGAGAAATCTGACGATGCTGATGTAGCGCTTTGCTACACTGTGACTACATCTGATTGATGCACTTTAACTCTTGACAGACTAAAAAGCTATTTTAATAAAGTTATTCTTTGTTATAAATTGATCTATATTTCTTTTTTCTTTGTTTCCTTTAATGTTACTAAGGATGCAGTGTTATACAGAGGTGCACTTATAACAATTTTAGAGACAAATGATACTATTTATTGCCGCGGTGGAGGGGGCGTGAAATGTTTACTTCTTCCTTGGGAAGCAGCAGAAAATAATTGTGAAGCACTGTAACATGGAGCTGCTTTACAGAACCAGAACCAGAACCAGTACCAGAGCAGAGGAGGCTGCCATGTACCGCTTTATTTCAGCATCTGTTGTTGGCACCGTCACGTCGACTGTCCATCATGTCAAAACCAGTCTTTGTTTGTGTCCAACAGTGATTGGGCTGCTCAGATGAAGGAGTATCTTTGAATCCAAATTTCAGATTTGGAAACGGTGCCACGGCGAACCCATGTTCTGAGCAACACAGAAACTTTTACCAACCGGTTGATATCTTCTTGAAGTCTTTTGCGTCTGACCTGTTCTGATGTAGAATCTAGGATTTCTGTTCTTTCTCTGGATGAACCTGAAGGCTCTAAAGATGAAAGAAGGAACTTACCAGCTGAATGATTCACTCTTGACCCTTGATGTTTTAAACACATGGAGCCCTCTGTTATTCTGCCCTCTACTGTTGAATAATGAGTGGATTAACAGACAGAGTCTCTGTCTGCTCACTGGAACTGATGTGCTTGAGTTTTCACCTTTCCTTGTACAGTGGTACCTCTACTTACGAACGTCTCTACATATGAAACTTTCAGGTTACGAAACGCCTCAACGGGAAAACATTTCCTCTTGTTACGAAAGAAATTTCAGGATACGGAAGGCAGAAATCCAGTAGCGCTGCAACTCCCAGCTCCCAGAGTTTACTGAACGTAAAAGTAGCTGTCGGATCTATATCTCAGTTTGAAAGCGGTGCGTCTGAGCTGCTCTGCCATTGGCTATCGCTTAGCATCTTCCTGGCATCCCATTGGCTAGGAGGCCTCTTGTCTGTATGAGCGTAACCCAGCAACCCAGGTTAACGAACTATTTTTACCTCCAGCAAGGCGGTTATGTTTTTGCCGGCGTTTATCTGTCTGTCTGTGTTTTAGATAACTCAAAAAGTTCTGGATGGATTTTGATGTGAAATGTGAAAAGGAAGAACTGATTTCATTTTGGTTCTGATCCGGAAGAAATCCTGGATTCTGGATCACTTTCAAATTTTCGATAATTGTTGCTTGGTGGAGGTCTGCAGTGCTTTTCTAGTTCTAACATGTATTTCTTACAGGTTTTTATGTCATTTCATCTATTATTTATAATTTATTTTAAAAAGTTATGTTCTAATTTTGGGGGGCTTGGAATGGATTAGGGCATTTACATGGAAAACGCAACTCTACTTACGAAATATCAGGAAGACTTTAAAATCTAATATTATTAAAAATTATAAGGAAATTTGATTTGAATTAAATTTTTCTGTTTATGCTATGTGTTTTGTAATGATGTACTATTGTGTAATAGTCAATTAATCCTCTGATGGTATAGGATAGGCAAAAAAATAAGCCTTGGGGCTTCAGCCTATTCCTTTTTCGGTTGTTATCTGAAATTTTCTTTTTGTATAACATGATTTTATTTTTGTTTTAAACCGAAATAAAGCATTCATTCATTCATTCATTCAATATTGAGGTCACGAAACTACTTCCAGAACCAGTTATTTTCGTAAGCAGAGGTACGGCTGTACCTGCAGGTGTGTTTAGACGTGTGCTTCCTGAAAGGTCACGTCTCAAGGCCGAGTAATCACGCGTGTCTCATGTATGAGATGCTTTTCGTCAAGACTTTGCGTCCACAAGGTTGACCGACGACCATGTCCAAATACCAAAAGTCAAACGGCTGCTGGTCTGAGGCGCCACCTAGATACCACCACATCTGTGATCACGTCCGTGTGTGATGTCACGTCCATGTGTGATGTCACGTCCATGTGTGATGTCAGCGTGTCTCCACGTCTACCACATATGTGACCTTGAAATGTTTCTTCTGTGCTGGAACCCCACCACTCTGGATCTGAAGATGGAGAGAGAGAGTGGAGGATGATGCCTAAGGAAAGACAGATGAAAGTGGACCCCCCCCCCCCCCCCCCCCCCTCGCTGCCTCCCTGTAAACTGCAAATCAGCTGCTGCCATTATAACGAATGGCCTCCCTCCACCAGCAGAGCGGCAGCTACACGCGCTCCTCACAGCACCTGCTGCATACTGATGTCTCAGCCCCGGCGACTGTTGCTAAGAAGTGGACGAGGGGGGGGGCTGGAAAGCAAGACGCTCGAGTTCATTGACATCATCCGTCGAGAGTGTCGCACATATGATGTCATTGACTTCAGCATCCTTGAGAAGAAACGGCAGTTAATGAAAGAGCAGTTGGTATCGTGAGCTCATCATTCTCACATACTTGAAAGAAACAGACGTGCAGAAAGAGATCCAGATCGTAACTGTCTCATCTTCTTGTTGCTATTTTACATGTTCACTTTTAAATTTCACTTACATGTGAGGATACTTCACATGTAAGTGTCCGTCCATCCCCCTCTGGCGTACAGGTGCCTCCGTCTGGGAGTCGCAGCTTTATTATGATGCATTGTAGAGGCAGTGAATCAAGACTAGACGCTGATTAAATATGTTAACCAACATTTTGTTCCTGTAATCAGCAAAGTTTCTGCACAGATTATGAAAAATGATCCAAATGTTGTTGCAGAAAAGTGTATGTTGAACACAAAAATCAGGACTGACACTCGCTGAAGCTTTATTGTCGTTGCATTTCTGCCTCGCCGCATCATGTTGTGGAGTTGAGTTGGTTCCTTCTGAGCGGCAGCACTTAAAAATATATTAGTTAAAAAGTTGAGCTGAAATGCTTCCTTACTGAGGAGGTTCTCAGCTTCCTCAGGAAGTATGGATGATGGTGTACCACACCAGCATCCATACTTGTAGTCCACTACAGTCAACTTGTAGTCCACTACAATCAACTTGTAGTCCACTACAATCAACTTGTAGTCCACTACAATCTACCTGGCTCTGCCAGGATGAGACCATCGGTGAAACTCCAGGCCTTCAGGTTTCATACCTTCATCCCTGTAAGATGACGGATCGTTGTTGGAAATCAGTCTGTGATTGTTGCGTTGTCTCCAAGGTTAATGATGGAGATTGTTGCCATGGGAACGCCAGCGTTTAGGTTGCAGCGTTAGATGATTGCGTTCAGGCCGACAACTAGTGGAGATGATTAAAATAAGATCCAGGAAGATCATTGTGGTGTCGGTGTGTACCAACCAGCAGGAGGGGACGTTATTGTGCTCTTCCATCTTTCTGATGGAACTGAAGTCTCTTTTCCTTCTTGTTTCTGTCTGCTCATGAAGAAAATGAGCGTGCTTGGAAAACGATCATACCATTTACACGTTTTCTTTTCTTTTTCAACCTCCATTGGTCTGAACAGTTGCTGCAGTGGCACAACAAAAATTAGCTGGACTGTATTGTACTGAGTTCCGGTCCAGAGATGGTTCAGCTTCGGGACATTTAAGAGCTGGTTTTATTTACCTACATTATTACATCAGTGTGGGTTAAACCTTCCTTTAATGAACTCTGTGCACCGTAGACGCAGATCACCATGTTGATCTCGTTTCCTCTCCAAAATAATGTCTCCATATTTCTAGAAGTTGTCGTAAACAACATTAGATGTTTGTAAAGGCTCATTGCTATGCCCAGCAGGATTTCCAGACGCTGACTGGTATTTATGAACCAAACAGGATTTATGGCTGATCCATAAACGGCAGCAGGTGATACTGAAACGGCAACGATGTTTATTAATGATGGTACAAACACTGTTTTTAAATTCAGTTTAAAGCATTGTGAACGCTGCTTTATGCAGCACACCAGACAACATTCACAAATGCTGGATATTGATTTTAAAACAAGTTATTCTTCCAGTTCGCCTCCGTGTTGAAGCTCAGTTATTATTTTTCTCCTCTGAATCGAGCAGAGGCGACAGTGGATTCTTTATTTTTTATTTTTTAAATTTGTTTTGTGCTTTGATGACACGTTTCGTCTCCTCCACAGACCACGACTGCTCCATTCTTTTTTTGATCTTTGTTCATTCCTTTTTGTGAGTTTCTTCCCCACTAGTTCAAAACAGATGTGCCACAACAGTGGTGATCAGTGTTTTGGTCGGTCATAATAAAAAGTCAAGAAGAAACTCATATTTTCGGGGGGAAAAGAGGGGAAGGGAGAGTTTCTGGTTGAATGAATCACTTCTGTGTTTGCAGGTGATCCACAAGCATTTCTACCTGAAGAGAGCAGAGATCATGTCTCAGTGCGAGGAGTGGATCGCTGACATCCAGCAGTACAGCAGCGACAAGAGGGTCGGCCGCACCATGTCCCATCATGCAGCTGCACTGAAGGTAACGCAGGACTTTCTCCTGGATTCTTTTTTAAGCTTCAGAAAAACTGACTTCACATTAATTTAAGTCTATATCTTAACAGAACTTAACAGAAATAACCCCTTTTTATCCAACACTCAGGGTAAAAAAAAAAAAAAGTGAAAAAGGGGAGACAAGTTTAATGGTGTAATGGACTTCCCTCTATTCTGTAACCGAGTTGATGCAGCAGCGTTCTGGTCACGTCCTACATCACGACACGATCACAGGGACGTAGGAGGAAAAAGAGCAGGCGCATTTATCTGCAGTGAGTTTAGAGATATGAACGCATGAATGAACAGTCTGGTTACGAGCAAATTAAAACTGGGAAAGAAGAAGTTCCACCCAGTAAATGACAAAAGTTTTTGTCGTTTTGACGCACGCGTGTCACAGGCTTCAGGGGGCGGAGTCCTGCGGGTTTTGCTTGTTTCCCTGCTTTATCACACCTGATCGTAATTAATGGCCGATTAAACTAAATACTAATACTCCCTACTAAATACTAATACTCTCTGCTAAATACTAATACTCTCTACTGAATACTAATACTCTCAACTAAATACTAATACTCCCTGCTAAATACTAATACTCTCTACTAAATACTAATACTCTCAACTAAATACTAATACTCCCTGCTAAATACTAATACTCGCTACTAAATACTAATACAAATACTCTCTGCTAAATACTAATACTCTCTACTAAATACTAATACTCTCTACTAAATACTAATGCTCTCTACTAAATACTAATACTCCCTACTAAATACTAATACTCCCTACTAAATACTAATATGCTCTACTAAATACTAATACTCCCTACTAAATACTAATACTCCCTGCTAAATACTAATACTCTCTACTAAATACTAATACTCTACTAAATACTAATACTCCCTACTAAATACTAATATGCTCTACTAAATACTAATACTCCCTACTAAATACTAATACTCCCTACTAAATACTAATATGCTCTACTAAATACTAATACTCCCTACTAAATACTAATACTCTCTACTAAATACTAATAGCTCTCTACTAAATACTAATACTCTCTACTAAATACTAATACTCTCTACTAAATACTAATACTAATACTCTACTAAATACTAATACTCTCTACTAAATACTAATGCTCTCTACTAAATACTAATACTCCCTACTAAATACTAATACTCCCTACTAAATCTAATACTCCTCTACTAATACTAATACTATGATACTCTACTAAATACTAATACTCCCTACTAAATACAATACTCTCTCTACTAATAAATACTAATAATACTCGCTACTAAATACTAATACAAATACTCTCTAACTACTCTCTGCTAAATACTAAATACTCCTACTAAATACTAAACTATACTAATACTAATACTCCTACTACTAATACTAAATACTAAATACTACTCCCTACTAAATACTAATACTCTCTACTAAATACTAATACTCTACTAAATACTAAATACTACAATACTCTGCTAAATACTAATACTCTACTAAACTACTAACTCTACTAATACTACTAATACTAATACTCCAATACTAAATACTAAATGCTCTAACTAAATACTAATACTCCCTACTAAACTATCTGAAGACTCCCTACTAAATACTAATCTCTACTACTAATACTACTAATACTCCTCTACTAATACTAAATACTAATACTCCTCTACTAAATACTAATACTCTCTACTAAATACTAATACTCTACCTACTAATACTAATACTCTACTAAATACTAATACTCTCTACTAAATACTAATACTCTCTACTAAATACTAATACTCTACTAAATACTAATACTCTCTACTAAATACTAATACTCTACTAAATACTAATACTCTACTAAATACTAATACTCTCCCTACTCGAAATACTACCTCTACTACTAATACTACTCCCTACTAAATACTAATACTCCCTACTAAATACTAATATGCTCTACTAAATACTAATACTCCCTACTAAATACTAATACTCTCTACTAAATACTAATGCTCTCTACTAAATACTAATACTCTCTACTAAATACTAATACTCTCTACTAAATACTAATATGCTACTAATACTCCCTACCTACGAAAATACTATACTAAACTACTACTACTCTCTCTACTAAATACTAATACTCTCTACTAAATACTAATACTCCTCTGCTCTACAAATACTAAACCTCTACTAAATACTAATACTAATGCTCTACTAAATAACTAATACTCCCTACTAAATACTAATACTCCTACTAAATACTAAGCTCCTACTACTAATACTACTAAATACGCTCTACTAAATACTAACTCCCTACTACTAAACTCCCTGCTACTATACTCTACTAATCTACCTACTACTAATACTACTAATACTAATACTCTCTACTAAATACTAATACTCTCTACTAAATACTAATGCTCTCTACTACATAATTATACTCTACTAAATACTAATACTCTCTACTAAATACTAATACTCTCTACTAAACATCCATTTGATCCTGTTTTTTGTTTTTTTTAAACTAAAAAGTATATGGTTTAAAAAAGGAATTGCAAACATTTCCTCATGACTGGTTTCAGCGAGTGTCCCAGTAAGGCTGGGCAGTGGACCAGTATGCACCAGTGCTGGTGAACTCTGATTGGCTGTTCAGCGCAGGGATTCAGCTCCACATAAATGTGATTTTAGCAGTTATTTTTGATTGCATGAAAATTAAACGCTTAAATAATTAACGTGGCTCGTTAAATTGAATCTGTTTATACTTGAAAGTCACCTGATCTAATAACGACCCGACCTTTGTACAAACTTTAATCTCATCGGCTGACGTAGACGACCGCCATGTTCCTCTGCTGCGTCCGTGGAACAGAAGTCCCAGCAGGCAGCGGGGTGTCGTGTTTGTGATGGGGTTCAGCGCTGGTCTGGCCTCATGGTGTGGTTTGTTCTCCCTCGTGTTCGCAGAGACACACGGCTCAGCTCAGAGAGGAGCTCCTGAAGCTGCCCTGCCCCGACGGCCTGGAGCCCGACGCCGACGAGTTCTCGGAGAAGAGCGCCGCCCTCATCCTCAAAGAGCTGCCCACTCAGGACGCGGAGAAGCCCGGCGGCAGCCAGGACAGCCACTGCAGCGAGGGCCAGCTATGAGTCGCACCTCCAGCCTCCCCCTGGCCCCGCCCCCTGGCCCCCGCCCCTGGCCCCGCCCCCTCCTCTTCCTCCCGATGATTATTACTCTCTGAGAGACTGGATGGCTTCAGCACACGAACCACCACTTTGTCCATATTTGTATGTAAAGATCTAACGGCAGAACAGCAGAGAATGATGGGACGCGAGTGAATCTGACGAACTCTGAACTATGCTTCGCCCTTAAAGAAAAGTCAACAAAAACTTTTATTTACCTGTAAAAGAGTGTAAACATTTTGTGCTTTTTTCCAATTGTGAAATAACCACTGATTGGTATGTTATTAAACTTGTTTATGTATACATAATTGCAGAGGAAAATTACAGATTATATAAGGGAAACTACCTTTAGAGAAGAATGTTTACTGAATGTTAATTTTCTTTTCTTTTTTTTTTTTTTTTTTTCTTTTTGACTGTTAGAACAGAAACAGTTGTAACAAAGGATATATTGGACATTCTTTGAGGATATTATTTAAAAAAAAAAAACAAAAAAAACAAAACAAGACAGAAAAGCCAGGGATCTGAGCTAAAGGCCCGTCTGGTCAGCCCTGGCTGTCTGATCTCTGTAGGATCATATCCACCTGAATAAAGGTTGAGATGGATGTTCTTAGATGCTATGTTATCCCTTTTACAGGCTCCAAATTAAAAAAAAAGGCTTCACCGCGCTCTGGATGAACATTTGTCGCCTCTCAGAACTTCTCCATGACTGCTTTCCATCGACGTGACTGTCCATCGCAAGACTGTGTGTCGTAGCCTGGCGGGAATCGTCCCCGGCGGGCTCGTGCATGTGTACGTGTGTTTTTCTGTGCGTGTGCAACAATCCCCAGTGAGATACGAAGCTGTGATGTGCCTTTGATCTGCACCGTACCACCAAATACTCCGACAGAGTACCTGTACTCATCTTCTGTGCTGTTTGTGCAGAATTCAGCTCCGTCTGACATGAAAGAAACTGCTTTGATCTTTTTTTAATTGTTAAATTCCAGTGAACAAAAAAAAAAAAAGAAAATGCACTTTCTATTTTACTCACTCCTTAGAACAGACACATACTCTTTTTGCTAGGACATTAAATGGAGCTTGAAAGTACGGAGTGACTGCGAATGCTTCTTTCTGCTTTTCACAGGGCGGCAACTCACTTTTAACTTCTCTTAAATCATGTTTTAATTTTGAAAAACAGGCATCTCAGATTATGAACACATCTTCTCATTCACTGGTATGTTATTTTGACTATTTTCTATATTGTGTTACCCCAATTTCAAAAGAACACAAAATGTAAATAAAGACAATGCAATGATTTGTAGTTCTCATACGCTCAAATTTTATTCATAAAAGAAGTGGAAAGCGTTCCGTTAAATGGTTAAATCATTTTTAATGTGTCTCTGAAGAGTTGGGACGTGGACAAAAGACATCTGGATGAATATCCACAACTAATGAGGTTAACTGTGAACGGATCAGTGATACGACTGAACGAAAAGATCATCTGAGAGTCTCAGGAGTAAAGATGAGAAAAGGTTAAGCTGAAGGAATAAGGTTATAGGCACTTAATTTGCATGCATTTCCTGATCAAAAAGACCACATAAAACACATTCACTTTTGAGTTTTAGTTGAGTATCTGCTTCCCTGTTTAAAAAAAAAAAAAGGTTTAAAAGAACAATTCCAAAAAAAAAAGATGACTCAAACATTAATCTGTAAGGTGACAAAAAGAAGAGGGTCGGTGTTTATCTTGTTCTGCACCGTAGCTGAATTAATATCGGTGCAGAATTTTCACAGATGCCTCTCAACTTATTTGAAACAAATGTCCCCCAATCTATGTCCAAAAAACACTGAAGCAGGTTTAGTGATTTTATCCTTCTGAGTTGGTTCCCTTATACATTTGTTGCCAGTTTTCTCCTTCAAAAGAGGATCAGGATTCTTATAAAAGTCTGAGATGTTGGTGGTGGTCTGGGTGCTGACGATAAAGTTTTAATACCTGATGGAGCAGCATCAAAGATGGAAAATTTTTACTCTGATTAGAAGTCCCAAGAATTAAACAACTGAACAAATGAGAAACAAGTAGTTCTTTAAAAAGTAATCACTTATGTTTAAAACAGGTATCCTCTGTTTAATTTTGAAATGTGGAAGAGATCCACCATTACTAAGCTTTTTATACATTACTTTTTTGGGTGTATGATTCTTTCTCCAAGTTAAGTCTCAACAAGATGTTGTCTCTTTCGGTCCAGATGTTACCTGAGTCTTTGCATAAATACATTTAGATTAGCTTTGGAGAGCAAGACTTGGCCAGTAGGTCTCTTCAAATCTCTGCTGTGGTAAACTTCATTCATCCTCATAACTTGGGCTTTAAACACAAAGGTATTTAACTTTGGATTTTACTGGAATCCTTGAGAGTTCTCTCTCATATTTTGAAAAATCCAGCTTGAGACCAGAGGCTGCTGAAATTTAGTTTTTATTTTTTATAGCTGTTTCAACTAGCAGAGCAATTAGCATGTATGAGAGCTGTAAGTCAGTGGTCAGGTGTCCTGTAGGTGTGACGGAAGAGTTCAAGGTGGAGGTGGGACTGCGTCAAGAATCAACTATGAGCCCCTTTTTGTTGCTATGGTGATGGACAGACTGACAGATGTGGTTAGTCGACTTATGACTGTCGTGATGGTACACTGTGTGATTTTTTTTATATATATATATTTTAATTCATACTAACTATGTCAAGCAAAAAAAAAGAAAGTGGTCAGACAACTATCAGAAAATGAATAATAAATACAATAAATAATAAGTAAGGTATGTAATTCATACAGTTCATGCATTGTGCTGGTTTTGTTCTTTAAACACAGTTATGTTAATGCACGGCTCATTTTGTGCACATGTAAAACACATACCTATGTCTTGAATTTAAAAAAAATTATATGAGGGTGAACTCTTATCAGTTCAATACCTGTACCTTACAAATCAAACATGGTGCATTGCAGGTGGATTAAAATCGTCTGTGATATGAATCACGGTAATACAGGTGTTTCTAGTCTAGATCGAATAGGGCGTCAGAGAAATGACGTTTCCTGATGTTGAGTTGGCTTTCGACTGTTTTTTAATATAACTGGCTAGGATTTACATGAAGTAAAGTTCAGGAAGTTGGAGGAGACACGCTTCAAACGCTTCCGTCTGTCCAAACACCCGCCTTTTCTACGTAACGTAACGTAACGCGTCAGCGGAAGTTGTTCAATGCCGTGCAGCATTTCTTCCTGCCTTTACTCTTGAAACGCTCGAACCTCGACTAAAATATCGGTTTAAAACTTTAAGAAATTATGGCGCAGTCAAGTTGGAAGTCTCGCTGCAGCGTTCCACTTTGCACAAACAACAAACAAATGCATCCGTATTTGACTTTTCACGGTTTTCCAACAGACCCTCTCATGAAAGATCGCTGGACTATGGCGATTAAAAGAGAGGAGGGTCCGTCTTTCAAAGTCCTCCGCGGGAGCACCTATATTTGCAGTATGCATTTTAACCGGAAGGACATCTATTCAACCCCGAAAGGCGTAAGACGTGTCAGAAAAGGTGCTGTTCCGACAAGGTTCAAGTGGAACGACTGGGGGAGATTACAGACGCAACAGTCGGACGGAGATGCGGCCAGTTCAGGAACTAATGTGGATGTGAGATTTCAGGAAGATGCTGATCCAACCCGGACCGGTTACTCTGCAGCACCTCACAATGAACACGATTATGCCTCGCCCCCTCTTCCTGGTAAATATTATACAATACTTATACTATACTATTATATTATACTATATATATATATATATATATATATTATATATTTATTTATTTATTTATTGAAGAAGCGTAAATACATTTTAACCTGCTGACAGCAGTCAATAAACACAGTTGAAACCAGAAATTTACATACACGGTCTCAATAAACATTTTTTTCCCATTTACTGTCTGACATGAAATGAGACAAAACTTTTTCTGTTTTAGGTCATTTAGGATTACTGACTTAAAACAAAAATTATTTCTATTTGCTAAATGCCAGAACAAAGGGACAGAGATGTTTTGAGTAATTTCTTCAAAGTCAGGCGTTTACACACATTTGGTATCCTTACCTAATACTATATGATTTGGGTCAAATGTTTTGAGTTTCCTTCCAGAAGCGTCTACCAATAGTTTTCTGGAATATTGGTCCAGTCGTCCCGACAGAACTGGTAACTAAATCAGGTTTGTGACCTGCCTTGGTCAAACACACTGAATCATTTTCTATAGGGTTGACATCAAGGCTTTGTGATGTCATTGACTTTGCTGAGCCACTTTATTTGGCTAAATTTGGCTTTATTTCCTGTAGTCATTGTCCATCTGAAGACCCGCTTCCCTCCAAGCTTTAGTTTCCTGGCTGTTGTCTTGAGATGTTGTTTCAATATTTCTACATAACGTTCTGTCCTCATTCCATGTGCATGTTAGTTATTCGGCATGTTGTTTCTTTTTCGACATGCACATTCCTTAATTGATGTGAACTTTTGTTAGTATTCCATGTGTTCTTTCATTACAATCAAACCTTTTGCGAAGCAACGTGGGTAGTTGGGCATTGACTTCAGTGTTGCCAGATTGGGTGGTTTCCCGCCCAATTGGGCTACTTTTGATTACAGCTGGTGGGAAAACAGTACAAATACAAAATTCAGTATACTTCGCTCACTCGTATTGTGGTCATCCAATTTAAAAAAAATATTTAATCGATTCAGTCGCTGTAACAACGCGCTATCGTGACGTCACCTCAACAAACCTTAGTGCGCTGATGCAGAAGTCTGAGGCAGAAGCCGCTCTCTCTCAACTCAAAGTGGAAGGCTTATCTGTTAGCAAAATAAGTAGGCTATCATGCCGAAGTGGGGAAAATATAAGAAATGGTGTTTACGTGGTTGATGTCACTGCTGCTGTGTTAACTCGGACCTGGCACTGGGATACACCATGTGCATTTTTGCACATTTTCTGTGACATGCACTATGATAAAATGCAACTATTCATTTAAGCTTAATTAAGTGTAATTAACTGTAAATACATCTAAATCCACGTTTATTCAAGTATGAAATGTTTTCGTATGAAAACACTTATTAGGAGGTTTTTTTTCCTGAAGTGGGCGGGTTTTGGAATGCGATTAGGCGGAAATGGCTCAACCAAATCTGGCAACGCTGGTTGACTTTAATTGGAGGAAAGACGAGTGAGGTTTGCTAGCTTGAACTGGCTAGAATCAACCAATAAATCAATCAATGAATCTTCAATTAAACCTCAACACAGAGTTCTGCCGGGTTGATAGATATGGTGGTGCCACGTCATTAATTGCACTAAAAGCAAACAGCAGAAGCTTAAAATGAATCCTGGGCTCTACTGGGAGCCAGTAGAGGGAGTAATGGACGGGCGTTATATGATCATGTCTGTGAGTGTTTGTCAACAGGCGAGCAGCAGCATTCTGGACAAGTTGCAACCGACGGAGTAAAGTTTGATTGATTCCAAATAAAGAGCGTTCCAGTAATCAAGTCGGGAACTAATGAAAGCAAGGACGGCTTTCTCAAGGTCACTACAGCTCAGGAAAGGGTTCATTTTGGCAAGGGGTTGAAGCTGAACGATGCTTGGCCGAGTCTTAAACTGCTGTCTAAGGCCACACCCAGATTTTTGACCACGTGGTTCAGGTGAGAGGCCTAGAACTAGTGGAGATGCTACACTGCTGGGCTTGGAGGCGGCAAACACAGTAGGCTCTCATTCAAACAGAGAAAATTTTGAGACAGCCAGAATTTGATGTCAACTAAACATCTGAAGATGGATTCCAGTGTGCTTGACGAACTGAGCATAACTGGCATTTAGATTTGTAAATCATCTGCATCCAGATGAAGGGAGACATTATGATGTGCAGTAATTGACCTGAAAGGCAGCGCATACAAGGAGAATAGAACAGGGCCCAGAATGGATCCGTGTGGCACACCAGAGGTCAGAGGGGCTGAGGAGGAGGAGGAGGAGGAGGAGAGGTCATCGATCATGATGGAGAGACTCGTGTTTGTTAAATAGGACCTAAACCACTGCACTGTGAAGTCCAGCATCACTAAAAACACAGGTATTTTTTTAAGAGATAGAATGACTTACTATTAGAAAAATTATCAAAAAAAAATTCAGGAGCAATTCAGATGAAAAAAAAGGATTTTATTCTCGTGAGGAAGCAGTTTACAAGTTAGCCTTAAAGTTGGTCTGTCAGGCCTCCATCTTATAGGACACGTCACTGCTTTATTCTCATTGTTCTTTACCATATAGTAAAGTTAGTTAACATCAAATGAGGAATTGAACCAGTGATCTACACAAATTAGATGTCATCAAGAGTTTAGGATATAGTTGTCACAGAGTTAACCATAAATGTTTAAAATAGGAAACATACCAGTCATGTAAACCTAAATTAAAAGAGTCCATGTACGTCCCCGCTTTAACCCTTATGCCCATTCGGCCACATTAAAGAGATATGCAACATTTGGAAAAGGATGCTTTATTTGAATGAAGTAACACATGAAATAATGAAGTGATAAGTCTAGTCTATGTAAACGTAAGAGTTTAAAGAAAGTCATGTTCAAAATTCTCTTTCTTAGTATTCTGTTATTTCTCAGGTAGAAATAATTTTGGTAATTCTAAACCAACCTAAACATGAAAAAGTTTACTCTGATTAAATGTCAGACAGTAGGAAAGGTTAAAGAAAAAGGTTAGAAAAAGTTATGTCTTTTTATACAGTGTACTGGTTTCAACTTTATGTAACCAATAAATGAAATATAAAGCAATACATGGAATGATGAACTGATAAAAGGATGATTTAATTATGTTTTTTTTTTTTCAAGATCCATCGATTGATGCAGTTGAAAGGATCAGGGAGCTGGAAATGAGGGTGGAGGAGTTACAGCTGCATATCCAACAGCTGACCGTTCAGCGACGTCAGCCCAAGATAAACCGCTTTTGCGCCTCTCCGGAAGACTTCCACTTCTACACGAGGTTCCCATCAGAAGAGGTCTTCATGTTTTTCTGGAAATCGGTTTCTCCAACTGCTTCCAGGCTCGTCTACTGGTCAAACGCCCAGAAGGCGGCGGCAGCGGCGCCGAGCCGCCAACGCAAGCTGAACGTCATCGACGAGTGCTTCATGTTCTTCTGCCGCATCGCAGCTGGACTGAAAGAACAGGTTCTGGCGTCCATCTTTGATGTCAGCGTACCGACGGTCAGCGCCGCCATTCTGACATGGGCGAACTACCTTTACCACATCCTTGGATCACAGCCCACCTGGATGAGGCGGGAGCAGGTACGGGCCACCATGCCTGAAAAGCTCCAGCGTCATTGTCCCAATGTTAGAGTTTTAATCGACTGCGCTAAGATCCGCTGTCAGAAACCGTCTTCTTTGACTTTGCAGTCTGAGAGCTTCTCCAACCACAAGAACCACAGCACCTTTAAAGGTTTAGTAGGCGTTGCACCGCGTGGCGTCGTTACTTTCGTCTCCAGGCTGTACGCAGGCTCCCTCTCTGACAGAGAAATAACCCTGAGATCTGGTCTGACACAGCTTCTGCTGCCTGGAGACGGAGTCGTGGCTGACAAAGGCTTTCTGATTCATGACATCCTGGCGGATGTGGGAGCAACACTGATCACCCCCCCAGTAAAACCCCCCCCTCAGCTCAGCACAACGGAGACTGAAAAAGTGTTGGGGGAGTGTAGAGTGTTGGTAGAGAGGACGATACGGCGGATCAAAGAGTACCACATCTGGGATGGGGTTGTTCCTCTCTCTGTAGCAGGCTCCATCAACCAACTGTGGACAGTCTGCTGTTTGTTGACAAACTACCAACGTCCTCTGGACCTCAAAGGTGACAAACCTGTGTAGGTTGTTGGGAGGGAGGGGCGGCTGTGGCCCGGTGGACTGCTGGTTAGAAACTGGTTTATTTCCCTGGGAAACCCACTGGAACTGAATGTGTTGATGATTGTGACTGTGATGGAAAATGCAACTAAAAGGTTTGAATGTTTTTTATGAGAGGGTGAATGTTGTTACCTTTTTAAATCTCATTTATTTTTATATCTAGATTTATAGAACAGGAAATTCTCATCATCGTGGAAAGAAACAGAGACTCACTTGTGTTTCTTGGCTCATTTCTTTATTATATAATAGGTGACCTACCATACAGTCTGATTGATTATCATGCTCATAGAATATTTGTTTGCATTAATTTATTGTTTTATATTAAATGCATGTTATAATGTGAAGAAACATGGCAAATGCAGTCTTTCTGCAAAAAAATTTATGCTCTTTTTTGTCTCTTTTTTTTTTTTTTTTATTTAATTTATTTTTTCTGTACAACCCATCTTTCCTCCTGTAGCAGACAATACTCTGGACTCACTAATTTAATACACTACATACCACATGTCCCACGCTGTAAATGTCCTCTTCAACACACTCATGTAGACATATTACAGTATATACATCAGTTCATTGACGCTATATTTGGTTACCGTACTATCTGCAGTTAGTATATTGGTGAAAGTTAGTGTGTTTCAGTTTGGTTTATGATTTTTTTTTTTTTGTTATATTTGTATATATATGATGCCAGCAGCCATCAGCCTCCACAACAAGACTTAACACCTGTTATTATATTATTATTATTATTATTGCTGTCTGTTGTTTATAAAAAAAAAAAGAAAAAAGAGAGCCCTTACTACATTGAATTTCCCTTTATGGGATAAATAAAGTATTTTTCATTCATAACCATCCTGTCCTGGAAAGTAAATGTGTATACTTTCCTTTCAGGGATAAAATGACCATTTAATTGAACTGAACTGATGTATTTCTTTTTATATTTCTCATCTTTTTTGTATTCAGTCGACCTCCTCGGTGGCTTAAAGGTCATGCTGTCACCTGATATATGGAACTGAATCCCGATTGTGTCAGGAAGGGCATCCACTGTGAAATCTGAGCCAAACTCCCAATCTTGGGATAAATACAGCACATCCATCCATCATGATCAGTTTGATTCACCTGAATATGCTGCATGTCACCTGGACCAGACACCTGACTTCACACCAACTTTCCCTTCAGCCCTGGTTTTCATATTAATCTCATCATCTGCATCTGGTTGGAAGCCCTGTTGAAGGAGAGCAAAATCTCACCAGTGGATTGGAAAATATTACTCTATCTGACAATGTTAAAATGATTGTTAACCTTAATCTGATTGCTAATCTCGGTCTATCTGGATGACATTTGTAGTGGAATAAAGGAAGTCTGTTTTGCAGTAATTTGCAGATAATAATTCTTGGGTAATGCTTTTTCTCGAACAAATAACATTGAATTTCCAAAACCTGCGTGATGACGTGAGTCCTTGGTCAAACGGAGACGACACGTCGCATGTCCTTGAGTTGCCATGGTAACAGTAAATAGACCGGAAACACTAACCGAACTTTGGTTTAAGTGAATAATTTATTCCGATAATTTATTCAGATAATTGTTTGAGATTGATGAACGATTAGTCGCTTTTCGGGTCATTAGCTGTCAAGTAGGTCAGTTTTTTTTTTTTTTTTTTTTTTTTTTTTTTTTACAAAGCAGACATGGTGCATTACTGGATTAAAACCGGATGTCGTCTGTGATATTAATCACGGTAATACAGATATTTCTAATCGAGTGCGAATAGGGCGTTTGAGAAATGACGTTTCCTGATATTGGGATAGCTTTCGACTGTTTTTTATATAGTCGATTTTCACGGCGCGTCATTAGCGCGTCATCCAACCGGAAGTCGCCATCTTGGAGGCACGCTGCAAGGTAAACAAAGCGCACACACACTGGAGTAAATCGGACGTCTCTTTATTGAAAATGGTAAATTATTGCCGTGTTTTCGGCTGTACCAACCGGAGAGACCGCGAGAGACACTTGGAGTTTTATAGACTTCCAAAGGTTATTAAAAATCTGGGAGAAGAACGCCAGAAGTTGTCAGAGGAAAGGAGGCGCTTGTGGTTAGCAAAGCTAAACCAAGACTTGCGTGGCAAAAATCTGGACAACATCCGAATTTGTTCGGCCCATTTCATGTCAGGTCAGTTAAGTGAAATGTTGTTAGCTCTTAATTTCACACATGAACAGTTACCGAGAAAAAAAGCTCTTAATTTCTAGTCTAATGATAATATCAAGCTACCAACTAGCTACGCTAGCAACACAGTTCTCTAAATGTAGAGCTACAATGTGCTATATTTTTCATTGTATTCCAGGTAAAAAGTCTGACCTTTATCTAAAGGATGACCCAGATTGGGTGCCATCTGTTGGAATGACGGGTCAACAAAGGTCTCCTGAAGAAACGGGGACATCACGCTACAAACGGCGTATGAATTGTCTTTTTTTGCTAATTTTAAGTTTTTATTTCCAGATTCAGCAAATTTCTCAGGCAGATAAAAAAAACAACATGATGAGGTGCAGTTGCTGCCACGACTATTGATTAAATATCCATCCATACATTTTAGTTACAGCAAAATCAAATAAAGATCAATAATTAACATCCGTTTTTTTTTTTTTTTTTTTTTTTGTGTCCTGCTTTTCATCGGCTTGTTTGCTATCAGATCACTGTACTGGCTACAAAAATACAGATAAAAGGTTTGGATATTAATGAAAATTGTACTCAGTACTCAACCGTGATTTTAAAAGTAACTAAGTAGATTACATGGCATAATGAGTACTTGAGCACACGTAAAAGTACAGACTTGAAAATCTAATCATAAAAGTACGAATACCCCCAAAAAACTACTTAATTACAGTAATTTGAGTATTTGTAATTAATTACTTCCACCCCTGGATATCATACAGTTAAGATTAGATTGATTAAAGACGTTATGGCATTACTCACTTTGGCCTTCACAACACATCTGTGGTTGATTATTTGATCCTGCAGCTCTCTCATCCATCCAGACCATCTGGTTATCGGCCTCTAAAATCTGTTGTAAGATTTAAGATCTTCTGCGTATGGGCTTAGTGAGAAAACCAGGTAGTTTACGATGTCGGGATATTCAATCGAAGGGAGGCTCTCCGGCTCGTCGTTGCTCCAAGACGAGGAAGCTAACTCGTACGGATCGGCACCACCGACAAACTGTAACTTTTCAGAATATCGGTCCCTTTCCCGTGGACCAAGTCCTTCTCTGGATGTTTTTGCGTCTGTAACGCCTTTTGAAGAGCTTTTCTGTGGTTTATCCATCCGTTATCCACGGTCGTTTGCATTGATCCGGCGGCGTGTTTACATCCAAGTACCTCCAAGATGGCCGCTCATCCGGGTCACTGACCAAAACGTGACGTAGGTGAAAACCCTCTATAGCTGGCTAGGACTTACATGAAGTACAGGAAGCAGGAGGAGACACGCTCTTCTATCTTTCCGAACAAGCCGCCTTTTCTACGTAACGTAACGTAACGTCAGCGGAAGTTGTTCGATGACGCGCAGCTCCCTGTCCGGCTTTTGTTCGCTCAAACCTCGACGGAAATATCAGTTTAAACGTTGAAAATTGTGATGCGGACAAGTTGGAATTGTCACTGCTGCGTTCCACTTTGTCCAAACAACAAGAACGTGCATCCGCATTTGACTTTCCGCGGTTTTCCAACAGACGGTATTACGTGAGATCGCTGGATTATGGTGATTAGAAGAGAGGAGGGTAACTCTTTTCAAAATCCTCCACGTGTGTTTGCATTTTAATCGGTGTGATATCTATTCAACCCTGAAAGGCAGAACACGTGTCAAAAGAAGTGCTGGTGCGACAAGGTTTGCGTGGAGCAACTGGGGGAGATTACAGACGCAACAGTCGGACGGAGAGATGACCAGTTCAGGAATAAACGTGGACACGAGTTTTCAGGAAGATGCTGATCCAACCTGGACCGGTTACTCTGCAGCTCCTCACAACGACCACGATTATGCCTCGCCCCCTCTACCTGGTAAATATTACATGGATTTAGATTAAAATAATTGTAAAGGTAGCTTCAAGTTGAATGTATTTATTGATTTATTCTTAAGGTCCATCAGTTGATGCAGCTGAACGAATCAGGGAGCTGGAAATGAAGGCGGAAGAGTTAGAGATCCGTATCGAACATCTAAGTTTTCAGCGACTTCAGCCAAAGATGAACCGCTTTTGCGCCTCTCCAGAAGACTTCCACTTCTACACGAGATTCCCATCAGAAGAGCTCTTCATTTTTTTCTGGAATTCAAATTGTCCGTCTGCTTCCAGGCCACTCTACAGGTCAGACGCTCACAACGAGGCGGCGCCGAGCCGCCAACGCAAGCTTCATCTGATCGACGAGTGCTTCATGTTCTTCTGCCGCATCGCAGCTGGACTGAAAGAACAGGTTCTGGCGTCCATCTTTGATGTCAGCGTACCGACGGTCAGCGCAGCCATTCTAACGTGGGCGAACTACCTTTACCACATCCTTGGATCACAGCCCACCTGGATGAGGCGGGAGCAGGTACGGGCCACCATGCCTGGAAAGTTCCAGCGTCATTGTCCCAATGTTAGAGTTTTAATCGACTGCGCTAAGATCCGCTGTCAGAAACCATCTTCTTTGACTTTGCAGTCTGAGAGCTTCTCCAACCACAAGAACCACAGCACCTTTAAAGGTTTAGTAGGCGTTGCGCCGCGTGGCGTCGTTACTTTCGTCTCCAGGCTGTACGCAGGCTCCCTCTCTGACAGAGAAATAACCGTGAGATCTGGTCTGACACAGCTTCTGCTGCCTGGAGACGGAGTCGTGGCCGACAAAGGCTTTCTGATTCATGACATCCTGGCGGATGTGGGAGCAACACTGATCACCCCCCCAGTAAAAACCCCCCCTCAGCTCAGCACAACGGAGACTGAAAAAGTGTTGGGGGAGTGTCGAGTGTTGGTAGAGAGGACGATACGGCGGATCAAAGAGTACCACATCTGGGATGGGGTTGTTCCTCTCTCTGTAGCAGGCTCCATCAACCAACTGTGGACAGTCTGCTGTTTGTTGACAAACTACCAACGTCCTCTGGACCTCAAAGGTGACAAACCTGTGTAGGTTGTTGGGAGGGAGGGGCGGCTGTGGCCCGGTGGACTGCTGGTTAGAAACTCAGTGGTTTATTTCCCTGGGAAACCCACTGGAACTGAATGTGTTGGTGATTGTGACTGGGATGGAAAATCCACAGCAGAAACTCAATAGCAACTAAAACAGACATTCCCAAACTTCAGAACACCAAGGCCCAATTTGAAATGTGAAAAATCTCTGCAGCCCACCAGAAACCTTTAATCACTACTGTGATCAACATACAAGACTAAAAGCTACATTCCAATATTAATGTAAGGGGTCAACAAATAAGGTGATATTTGTCATATTAAGATGACAGTAGAATAACACTCAATTGGTTTGTTTTATTATTTCTAAATATTTTTAAATCATGTAATAAATATTTTACAGTAATTAAAACCGTTTTTTTTTTTAAATCGAGGATTTAAAGGTGGTGTAGGTGTTGTTTGAAAAATGGTTCCATCAATCCAATTCAAGTGAGATTTTGAAAATATACACTCCCTCCCTCCTCCCAAAGGCTCCGCCTCCTCCTCTTCAGCCCACCCCTCGAAACCACGCCTTCACATGATTCACGACTACATGAACCGCAGGGAGGGAGGGAGGGGTGGGTGGGAGTGCATTGATATTTGATGGACGTATTATGCAGCCAATCAAAATAGTGATGATCACTATTTTGATTGGTCAGAGTTTTTCTCTGATTATACCCTCTAGACCGGACCAAAACGTTTCGTTTTTTTTTGCAAACATTTTATTTCAGTGGGTGCAATGGGAATGTGAAAAGGTTTTCAGGCAATATTGTAAAAAGTGCTGCAAAAAACAACACCTACCCCACCTTTAAAACATATTTGTCTATTTTTAATGACCACGACGGCCCACCAGGGGGCCGTGGCCCACACTTTGGGAATCACTGTTCTATATAATAATTTTTGATTGTATTTTTGTCCAATGTTGAAAACTGAAGTGTTTATTCAGAAATAAGAATGTGATTTTATCATACATTTTATTTGTACATTTTCCTTGATATTTCATCATTAAAGTTAGTGTTCTTTAAAAAGCTCACTTTCCTAAGTGTATGCATACTTTTACGAAGGTGAATGAAAGTAATACCTGCATGTGGAAGCACAGGTTCACAGCTCATTTCCTCAGAATAAATTGCATCATTTTTTTCCAGTCATGTCTGTGTTGGGTTTTTTAGATGCACACGTTAAAAAAAAAAAAAAAAAAAAAAGAAGAGAGAGCCCTTACTACATTGAATTTCCCTTTATGGGATAAATAAAGTATTTTTCATTTAATTTCATTTCCTTACCATGATGGGAAAAGGGGAATCAGTTGCAACGTATGGAATTGATTAATCAAGGAGATGTATTTATGATATGAAAAAAATGGTCTTCTTGCAGTTGATGTGCTACAGTGATATTATATCATGAATGTAGGACATTTAAGTGGAAGCAGACATGCTCATTACATCATCTCAAACAATTTATTAAGATAAAAGCTAACAATAATGGTGGGTATAACACAACAAATCATTTCTGCGGGTCAGAATTCACAGTGAGACAAACATCAGCTTGAGATGTGAAATTAAATGAAAAATACTTTATTAATCCCAGAAGGGAAATTCAGCATTGTAGTAAGGTTTTTTTTTTTCAACAATAAATAAATGACAGCAATAATAATATTGAAATATATTGTTATATGATGGCTGCTGGCAGGAATGATCTTCTGGATCTTTCTGTCTTGCAACGGACCTGAAGAAGCCTCTCACTGAACACTGTTGTTTGATCACTGTCATGGAGAGATGAAGAGTCCTCCATCATCTTCATCAGCTTGTGCAGCATTCTTGTTTGTACAATCAGCTCCAGCGGCTCCAGAATTCCACCCAGCACAGATCCAGCTTTCCTGATCAGTTTGTTGATTCTCTTCAGGTCTCTGGTTCTGGTTCTGGTTCTGCTGACCCAGCAGATGGCTGAAGGACGTCCACTGCTGCGTCTTTCTGTCATCCTTCCAGTCTGTCTGTGTTTCAATTATTCCAGTTAATCATCTTGTTAGCATGTTATGCAATAAGTCCTAAAACACTGAACAGGACATGTGCATTTAAAAGTTTAGACTTCCTGAGCATCCTGAGAAAATTAAAGAAATCAGCCAAGATATCAGGAAGAGAATTGTGGACCTCCACAAGTCTAGTTCATCTGTGGTTCAATTTTCAGATGCCTGAAGGTGCCATGTTCATCTGTTCATACAATTATATGCAAGTATGAACACTTGGGAATGTCCAGTCATCATACCACTAAGGACGGAGATGGGTTCTGTGTCTGAAAGATGAACTAAAAGCAAGACACCTTGTGAAGATGCTGGCTGAAACTGGAAAGAGCGTGTTAATGTCGACAGTAAAATGGCTTCTCCTCAGCAAAGGAGAAGCTGTTACTCCAAAAGTAACATAAAAGAGCCAGATTACAGTTTGGAAATGCACACAGGGAGGAAGACGTTCATTTCCAGAGACATTTTACTGTGGTCTGATGAAACCAAAATGGAACTGTTCAGCCATAATGACCATCGTTACATTTGGAGAACAAAAGGAGAGGCTTGCAATCCTGGAAACACCATTCCAACTGTGAAGTACGGGAGTGGCAGCATCATGTTGTGGGGGTGTTTTGCTGCAGGAGGGACTGGTGAATGTCACAAAATAGATGACATCATGAGGAAAGAACATTATGTAGAAATAATAATAAAAAAAGAAATTAAAGCTTGGAGATCAGGTGGTTAAATAATGGAAAAATTAATCAAGAAATATTCCTCAAGCAGCACAGCATCCAAGCCAGAATGAAAAATTGTTCAAAAACCAATTTTATCAATGAAGATGAATGAAAATGACTTTGTTCAAAAACTCAAAAATATGCAAAATGTGAGCAAAAATTGATTCTATTCTAGAACTCTTCTAGAACCATCCATCCAACTTGAGCGTTACAGCCCACTGTGCCCCACAGTTTTTTCTAGTTCTTCCTTCAACCCTCGGCATTTCTCAGTCTTCTTGAGTTCCTTCTTTCTGATGTCACTGTCGTACAGGATGCTACATCTATCACCGCTGCTGTCTTCTGATGTTTATTGACCACACAGAAAACGCTGAAACAGTCTGACAAACTGGGGATTTTTTTTTTAGGCATCACCAGTTTTTCAGTCTGGATCTGAACGTCCAGCAGGATCTTTACCTGGTTGTTCTTAACCACCTTTGGAAGGTGTCTTCACTCAGCACAAATGTTTCTGTATAATTATCTGGTTATTGGTGTTCCATGTAAATGAATGTGTGATGGATTGTGCTGTGATGTTGGACGCAACCCCAGAACTTCAGGCTGAATCACTGGCTGACCTGAACCATTGGTGCTGGTGTGTTGGGCCGGTGTCACCAGTGCACTGGATTTCCCCAACAAGAATCATCCAGCCTGACCGGCCTCCCCACGACTTGGAAATATAAAGTTTTGTCCCAAGCTGTAATAAAAACAGCAAGGGAATTGACTTATTTTAACTCAAAATACAAGACATACAGGTTTTCAGATATTCCTTGCAAATTTGCAGTTTATAACGTCTGCATTTCTGACTTAATCAGTGTTTTTCTTAACCTCAAAGTGTTCTCCAAATTAATATTTACATTTTTCTCTTATTCGTTTTGTGCCTTTGAAACAGTCAGACAAATCAGAATACTTTCATAACAACATGCTGCTTTTAGATGTGACATGAACAAAGCTTATACAGTATTTGCTGAAGAGAACATACATGGAGATCTGTGGGAGCCAGAAACCGTTAAAAACCCACTAACGTGTCTTCATTGCGCTTCCCACAATGCAGTGCGCGTCTGTCATGGCTGCTCACTGATGCCCGTTTCGCCACATGGGTGGATATAAACATTTTATGTGTGATTGAGAAGCGCTGTCTTGGCTCGTTAGCGGAGCTGTGAGTGTCTCGGGTCTGAGCTGGGACCATCCCGACTGAAGGCGGCTGATCCGGGCTGACTGCGGGAGGCGGCGGCGGTGTGCGGTCATGTCTCTCGCTGTGGAGACGGTTGTACTCAGAGGCTTCCTGACAGCGAGAGAGGCTGAGGAGTGGAAGCAGAACATCGCCAGTGATGCCGGTGAGTAGGACGCCCGAATAACGTTAACTCTTAATGTGTCTGTTAATACCAAAAAACGGTATCCGTTTGCGCGATTTTAATCACTCATGATCGGGCTGTTAACGACGTCGTACTTGGTGCGCGAACATCACGCCAGACTCCATTTAATTTTGAACATAATTCAACACGAGCGCGATAGTAAAGAGTTAATGTAGAAATACTGTTGAAGTCGCACCCGCTGTTAGTGAAAATACTATTCGGCATCCACTAACAACGGGTTTGACTTCAACAGTATTTCTACATTAACTCTTTAACATCACGCCAGACTCCATTTAATTTTTGAATATTATTTAACACGAGCGCGATAGTAAAGAGTTAATGTAGAAATACTGTTGAAGTCGCACCCATTGTTAGTGGAAATATTATTCGGCATCCACCCTCTACTGGGATGTTAGGAAATAAGAATTAAAAATCAAGTTTTAAATGGAGATTAGCTTCATAGTTTCCCGGTGTTTTCATAGGAATCACCGGTGTTTAGGCAGGGGAGCGAACTCTCGTTTTGTACCTTGTAATTTAATTCGTAAATCGTGATGAGTAAACCTGGTGGATTTTTTTTTCTGTCACATTTTTCCGCTGGAGTCTTGTGTAACGTGCTCCGTCCGCACAGCCGCATCGTATCGAAAGCTGAAACCGGACACCGAACCGCGTCCTAAGTGGAGCCGTTAGGACAGCTCTCATCCAAACTGATGGACATCGCAGCTCATGATGGTTAGACTGTGAGTCCTCCACCCGCAGCTGTTTTTTTTTTTTTTTTTTTTGTTAACAGTATTTAATTCCTTCACTGGACAGATGGAGTAAATGCTTATGACCAGGGCCATTTCTAGTTTTTTTTTTTTTTTTTTCTGGCGGGGGTGGGGGGGATTTATGATTTTGCTTGTGGGCTTCTATTCTGTAAAACTCTGATATGACGGAGGAGCTTAAACCCTTTAAGATTATCCATGGTGGTGCATTCATCTCTTATGGCTGATTTATACTCCTGCTGCTGCAGGTGTGAACCTTCTGCCCTCAGCCATGCTGGACCTGGTGGTTCTGGTGGCCCCCTGGTGGCTCTAGTGGCCCCCTGGTGGCTCTGGTGGCCCCCTGGTGGCTCTGGTGGCTCCCTGGTGGCTCTAGTTGGCCCCCTGGTGGCTCTAGTGGTCCCCCTGGTGGCTCTAGTGGCCCCCCTGGTGGCTCTAGTGGTGGCCCCCTGGTGGCTCTAGTTGGCCCCCTGGTGGCTCTAGTGGCCCCCTGGTGGCTCTAGTGGTCCCCCTGGTGGCTCTAGTGGCCCCCTGGTGGCTCTGGTGGCCCCCCTGGTGGCTCTGGTGGCCCCCTGGTGGCTCTAGTGGTCCCCCTGGCCTGGTGGCTCTAGTGGTCCCCTGGTGGCTCTAGTTGGTCCCCCTGGTGGCTCTAGTGGGCCCCTGGTTGCTCTGGTGGCTCCCTGGTGGCTCTAGTTGGCCCCCTGGTGGCTCTAGTGGTCCCCCTGGTGGCTCTAGTGGTCCCCTGGTGGCTCTAGTGGTGGCCCCCTGGTGGCTCTAGTTGGCCCCCTGGTGGCTCTAGTGGTCCCCCTGGTGGCTCTAGTTGGCCCCCTGGTGGCTCTAGTTGGCCCCCTGGTGGCTCTAGTTGGCCCCCTGGTGGCTCTAGTGGTCCCCCTGGTGGCTCTAGTTGGCCCCCTGGTGGCTCTAGTGGTCCCCCTGGTGGCTCTAGTGGCCCCCTGGGGGCTAGTGGTCCCCTGTGCTCTAGTTGGCCCCCTGGTGGCTCTAGTGGCCCCCGGTGGCTGGCCCCCTGGTGGCTCTGGTGGCCCCCTGGTTGCTCTGGTGGCTCCCTGGTGGCTCTAGTTGGCCCCCTGGTGGCTCTAGTGGTCCCCCTGGTGGCTCTAGTGGCCCCCTGGTGGCTCTAGTGGTCCCCCTGGTGGCTCTAGTGGTCCCCCTGGTGGCTCTAGTGGTCCCCCTGGTGGCTCTAGTGGTCCCCCTGGTGGCTCTAGTGGGCCCCCTGGTTGCTCTGGTGGCTCCCTGGTGGCTCTAGTTGGCCCCCTGGTGGCTCTAGTGGTCCCCCTGGTGGCTCTAGTGGTCCCCCTGGTGGCTCTAGTGGTCCCCCTGGTGGCTCTAGTGGTCCCCCTGGTGGCTCTAGTGGCCCCCTGGTGTGCCTGTGGGCCCTGGTGGCTCTAGTGGCCCCCTGGCTAGTGGTCCCCCTAGTGGTCCCCTGGTGCTCTAGTGGCCCCCTGGTGGTGGCCCCCTGGTGGCTCTAGTGGCCCCCCTGGTGCTCTGGTGGTGGCCCCCTGGTGGCTCTAGTGGCCCCTGGCTCTAGTGGCCCCTGGTGGCTCTAGTGGTCCCCTGGTGGCTCTAGTGGCCCCTGGTGGCTCTAGTGGTCCCTGGTGGCTTAGTGGCCCCCTGGTGGCTCTAGTTGGCCCCCTGGTGGCTCTAGTTGGCCCCCTGGTGGCTCTAGTGGTCCCCCTGGTGGCTCTAGCGGCCCCCTGGTGGCTCTGTGGCCCCCTGGTGGCTTTAGTGGTGGCTCTGGTGGCCCCTGGTGGCTCTGGTGGCCCCCTGGTGGCTCTGGTGGCCCCCTGGTGGCTCTGTGGCCCCCCCCTGGTGGCTGGCCCCTGGTTGCTCTGGTGGCCCCCTGGTGGCTCTGGTGGCCCCCTGGTGGCTCTGGTGGCCCCCTGGTGGCTCTGGTGGCCCCCCTGGTGGCTCTGGTGGCCCCCTGGTGGCTCTAGTGGCCCCTGGTGGCTCTGTGGCCCCTGGTGGCTCTGGTGGCCCCTGGTCTATGGTCCCCTGGTGGCTCTGGTGGCCCCCTGGTGGCTCTGGTGGCCCCCTGGTGGCTCTGGTGGTCCCCCTGGTGGCTCTGGTGGCCCCCTGGTGGCTCTGGTGGCCCCCTGGTGGCTCTGGTGGTCCCCCTGGTGGCTCTAGTTGGCCCCCTGGTGGGCTCTGGTGGCCCCCTGGTAGTTCTGGGGCCCCCTGGTGGTGGTGGCCCCCTGGTGGCTCTGGTGGCCCCCTGGTGGCTCTGGCGGCCCCCTGGTGGCTCTAGCGGCTTCCTGGTGGCCCCCCTGGTGGCTCTAGTGGCCCCCTGGTGGCTCTAGTGGCTCTAGTGGTCCCCTGGTGGCTCTAGTGGCCCCCTGGTGGCTCTAGTGGGCCCTCTGGTGGCTCTAGTGGCCCCCTGGTGGCTCTGGTGGTCCCCCTGGTGGCTCTGGTGGTCCCCCTGGTGGCTCTAGTTGGCCCCCTGGTGGCTCTGGTGGCCCCCTGGTGGCTCTGGTGGTCCCCCTGGTGGCTCTAGTTGGCCCCCTGGTGGCTCTAGTTGCCCCCCTGGTGGCTCTGGTGGCCCCCTGGTAGCTCTGGCGGCCCCCTGGTGGCTCTAGCGGCTTCCTGGTGGCCCCCTGGTGGCTCTAGTTGGCCCCCTGGTGGCTCTGGTGGCCCCCTGGTGGCTCTAGTGGTCCCCCTGGTGGCTCTAGTGGTCCCCCTGGCTGGCCCCCCTGGTGGCTCTAGTGGCCCCCCCTGGTGGCCCCCTGGTGGCTCTAGTGGTGGCCCCCTGGGGCTCTAGTGGCCCCCTGGTGGCTCTGGGTGGCCCCCTGGTGGCTCTAGTGGCCCCCTGGTGGCTTGGCGGTCCCTGGTGGCTTTGGCGGCCCCGGGCCCTGGCTCCTGGTGGCCCCTGGTGGCTTTGGCCCCGGCTCCCTGGTGGTGGCTGGTGGCCCCCTGTGGCTCTGGCGGCTCTGGCCCTGGTCCTGGTGACCCCCTGGTGGCTCTGGCGGCCCCCTGGTGGCTCTGGTGGCCCCCTGGTAGCTCTGGCGACCCCCTGGTGGCTCTGGCGGCCCCCTGGTGGCTCTAGTGGCCCCCTGGTGGCTCTAGTGGCCCCCTGGTGGCTCTAGTGGCCCCCTGGTGGCTCTGGTGGCCCCTGGTAGCTCTGGTGGCTCTAGTGGTCCCCCTGGTGGCTCTAGTGGCCCCCTGGTGGCTCTGGTGGCCCCCTCTGGCCCCCTGGTGGCTCTAGTGGTCCCCCTGGTGGCTTTGGCGGCTCCCTGGTGGCTCTGGTGGCCCCCTGGTGGCTCTGGTGGCCCCCTGGTAGCTCTGGTGACCCCCTGGTGGCTCTAGTGGTCCCCCTGGTGGCTCTAGTGGCCCCCTGGTGGCTCTAGTGGCCCCTGGTGGCTCTAGTGGCCCTGTGAATACTTATAGCAACAAACAGCTCTGGGTTTGATGGGACAGCGGAGGTTCATCAGGTTTTTTTTCACCCAGAGACAAATGTGTCTTAGATGCCGTCACAGCTTTTATCTTGAACATCATGAGTTGAAACAAACAGGGACTGATTCTACAGATTCACTGTTGGGGCTCAGTTGGTAGGATTTGTAGCTTTTCTTTCTTTTTTAAAATGTTTTTCTCACACTTAAACATGCTCTCTTTATTTCTTATTGAATAAATGGTGTATGCGCTAAAAGCTGCACATTTCTTGCTCTTGCATCCTAAAATAGCACTAACAGCGGTCTCTTCGTTATCCCCCAAGGATGTCAATTCTAATAATAATAATAATAATAAAAAAAAGTTCTGATCCCTATCAGGCTTTACGAGGTAAATATAACATCAGATGAACTTCAGGACGTTGGTTATTACACTGTCTTTTTTTTTTTTCTTAAGGAAAACAATTTAGACGAGGTGTGGGGGAAAACTAATTACTTGTGACTCATCAGCTGGTAGAATTTGCAGCAATAATTTGAAGTGATGTGTTTGCTTTATGACATGATCCGTCTCTCAGATGGCTCTGGACTTTTGGTCCATTCCTCTTTTAAAACGTTGCTCCCGTTCATTGAGGTTAATTTATGAAACAGCTCTCAGGTCACATCAGATTTTCAGCAGACCATCAAACCTTGATTCTTTTATTTTACGGCCATTGTGTTTTTGAAATGACTGTTCTGTCGTGTGACGCAGTTTCAGCTGAGCTTTAGCTGTCACACATTTGTCTCTGAGCCAGTTTGGTTTACAGAGAGTCATTATCTCTTCAGTTTAAAGGCTGTACAGTTTTCACGTCAAACGTCGGCGTCAGAGCGCCGAACTTACCTGTCGCAGTCATGGACAACAGGTGTTGTGCCAGAGAAATGAATCCGCCTCCACGTGAGTGTGCACGGCTAAAATGAGGATGTCCGGCCTTCCCTCTCTGATGTGTATTGAAGATGATAAACGATCGGAAGTCTGTAAATAAGAATTCTGATCCCCCCCCCCCCCCCCACCAGGAAGAAGAAAACATTTCTCCCACCCCCACCCACCCCCCACTGTGACTATAAATAGTATCATTTGTTGATAAAATTGTTATAAGTACACCTCTGGATAACACTGTATCCTTATTAACATTAAGGGAAACAAAAAAAAGAAATTTAGATCAACTTATATTAAAGAATAACTTTTATTAAAATTGTTTTTTAGTCTGTTAAAAGATTCCCAAAGTGTGGATGGCGGCCCCCTGGTGAGCCGTTGCGGTACTGCAGGTGGGCCGTGAGAGGTCATTTAAAATAAACAAATGTGTTTTAAATAATCGATTTTAAAAAATATGTTCTTTATAACTGTAAAATATTTATTACATGATTTGAGAAATATTTAGAGATAATAAAACGAACCAATTAAGTGTTATTCTACCGTCATCTTAACTTAATATGACAAGTGTCACCTTATTTGTTACGGAGAAAGATGATTATACTCTCAGTCACAGATTTAGATTTCTTGGTGACATATTCTGGGATTTGGGTTTTGATTCGCAATACATTTGCCTCTGAATTGATGCAGTAACTGTGTTTACATGAAACTTTTCAAAACAAAACAATCAGATTCCATTTTCTTGTTCATATCGTCTGTGATGTAGCTCTTGGGGGTTTTTATAGTTTCTCTGAACTTGGGGTAAACCTGCTGGGATGTCTGTTCCTGGGAAGATTAGAAACCGCCTTGAATGTTTTCTCTGGAAAACCAAATATACTGCTCAAAACATTAAGGGAACACTTGATCTTCATAGTAAAACACTAAACCAGTTAAATCTCAAGGATGTCAATCAGTTTCTGATGACTGACTGTTTTATTTAAGTGTTCCCTTAATTACTTTGGGCAGTTTAGTTTGAAATGACCTTATGACCTTTCCCAGAATGATTGTTGGCAACAGTTGGTCCTCTAAGATCATTACTGTTGTCTTTCCCTCTTGGTGTTGTGTTCAGACACACCTGAATGCTCCAGACCATGCAGTATATAACGTCAATAAAAAAAAAAAGAGTGGTTTGGCCGTTTAATTCATTCATAGATCTTAAAATTCTACAAAAAAAGATGCCAAGTGTTTCCACTGTGAAATCGTGCTTTATTTATTTATTTATTTATTTAAATTGTAAAGGCTCATTTTGATGGCAGCGTTTAGAAAAAGCTTGCATCTCTATTTAGAAGCTGAGGTAACGCATTTGTTGTAGTTTTGAGAATTAAATGTTAAACCATTTAGGTTGAAAAAGTTTGAGGTCTATGCTACTATGTTTTTTTTTATTTAAATTTAATAACAAGCATGCTTTTCTAATGGGGTTTCTGGACTGTAGGCAGCGTAGCAGCTGTTGTAATAGCTGCAGAAGGTGGTTTGATATTGTCTAATTAACGTCCTTCAGCCCAGGTTTTTCCATTAAGAATAAAGAAAACTGACCACACTTCACGTATGTTACTTCTTTTTTATTGTATTTTATTTCTTTAAACCCTTAAACAACTTTTACAGTCTTTGGGGAGCACAGTTATTAAAGGTGTTTAAAAAAAAGTATTGATTCTCACTTTCTGATCCTTTCACTTGTTGACTGAAGTATTCAATTTCTTCTCCTATAAAACTGCAAATATGGAAGGAGGGAAAATATTAGTGTTTTGTGGTAAAGAGTCTGTGTCATCACTTGAATACTAGTCCAACCGGTTTAACTAAACAAACGGGTGAGAGCCCCCCCCCACTGGATAATTCCAGCTGGATGATTCTGTTTCCACTTTAACACGTTATTTAAGCCAACTGATGCAGTGGGCAGCTTCTCATTTCTGAACAACCATGTCAGAAGACACATTCTGAGGTCGTCTGTATCAGAAGGGTCAAATCATTGGCATCAAGCAGAGAAAACATCTAAGGAGATGCTGAAACTACTTAAATTGGATTCAGAACTGTCCAACACATTATTAAAAACTGGAAGGACAATGGGGACCCATCGTCTTCGAGGAAGAAATGTGGTTGGAAAAAATCTTGAATGATTGTGATCAACGATGACATAAACGTTTGGCGAGATCAAATGGTGAAAAAAAACAAAAAAACAGTAGAACTCAGCGCTATGTTTAATAGTGATAGTTAGAGCATTTCCACAATGTGAAGGGAACTCGAGTGATCGGGACTCAACAGCTGTGGAGCCTTAAGACCACTTATCAGTGAGGGTAATGGGATATAAAAGGCTCGAATCTGCTAGGGAGCATAAAGATTGGACTCTGGATCAATGGAAGAAGGTCATGTGGTCTGATGAGTCCAGATTGATCCTGTTCCAGAGTGATGGGAGCATCAGGGTTAGAAGTGATGCTCCCATCATGCCTAGCGCCTACTGTACCAGCCTGTGGGGGCAGTGTTCTGATCTGGGGTTGCTGCAGTTGGTCCGGTCCAGGTTCAGCAACAATATGAGCTCAAAGAATGAGGTCAGCTGACTACCTGAATATACTGAATGACCAGGTTATTACATCTATGGATTTGTTCTTCCCTGATGGCACGAGCATATTCCAAGATGACAATGACAGGATTCATCGGGCTCAAATTGTGAAAGACTGGTTCAGGAAGTCTTTCACAAGTGGATTGGCCACCACAGAGTTTTTTTGTTGCTAATCGAGTGAGTTTGTTTTCCTTCTGGTAGACATAAATACGTAAAGACGTCCACCCCCCCCCCATCCAATCAGAACCCTTCCCAACCCCCAGACCTTAAGCAGAATTGGATAAAGCTGATCAAACGTGTTTTCCATGTAAACCTCAATTCGGAATTACTATTTCGATAGTTTAATTCTGAATAATTTAATTCGGAATAATTAATTCCAAATTAAAAATCATCATGTAACCGTGGCCATTGTGCTTTTATTGCAAGGAGTCGAAACAAATTACATGGTTCAGGTTTAAGGTGTCCTACATTGTTTCATTCACTGAAAAATAAATTATCTACATGATGTCACATATTATGAGTTACTTCATGGTGTTGGTCGGTTTAGTTGGTCCATAAACGGGCTCAGATCAGAGACTGCTCTTGTGTGATTTCTGTTTATTAAGGTCCGGGTTATATGATGGTCCTCCTTTAGAAAATCTCTGTGAATGTTTAGTGTGATCAAGGTCAGAGATCCTGTTATGATCCGCTGTATTAAAAGACTACAGTATTGATTAGCAAAATGCCAGCCAGTTATTGTCAACACCGGTGCTCTTGAAAGAACAAAACAAAAAGGATAATTTTACATTTGAGTTTAAATCATAATGCATAAACAATATTGTATTCAGTAAAACTAAAATTTAGCTTATATCCAAATGTAAATATGCTGTCCCACGGGCTTTTCATGTTAGGGAGGGAGGCCATGGCCCTATAAGAAAAAATCTGGGTGCTGAACTGTCCTGGGTGCTGAACTGTCCTGCCTGGTGCTGAACTGTCCTGCCTGCTGGTGCTGAACTGTCCTGCCTGCTGGTGCTGAACTGTCCTGCCTGCTGGTGCTGAACTGTCCTGCTGCTGGTGGCTGCTGAACTGGCCTGGGTGCTGAACTGTCCTGCCTGCTGGTGCTGAACTGTCCTGGGTGCTGAACTGTCCTGCATGCTGGTGCTGAACTGTTCTGGGTGCTGAATTGTCCTGGATGCTGAACTGTCCTGCCTGCTGGTGCTGAACTGTTCTGGGTGCTGAATTGTCCTGGGTGCTGAACTGTCCTGCCTGCTGGTGCTGAACTGTCCTGGGTGCTGAACTGTCTGTGCTGGGTGCTGAACTGTCCTGCCTGCTGGTGCTGAACTGTCCTGCCTGCTGGTGCTGAACTGTCCTGCCTGCTGGTGCTGAATTGTCCTGGGTGCTGAACTGTCCTGCCTGCTGGTGCTGAACTGTTCTGGGTGCCGAACTGTCCTGGGTGCTGAATTGGCCTGCCTGCTGGTGCTGAACTGTCCTGGGTGCTGAACTGGCCTGCCTGCTGTCCAGACCTTGCACTAGCAATAATATTATATGACCGAGAACTCCTTCAGATGGTCTTCTTAGTTCCCAGATATAAATGGACTGTTGGTAAAAGTAGAGAAGATTCTACACATCTCTGAACATTACCCTGTCACCACTTTTTTTAAAATTTATTTTTATAAATATATTTATAATGAACTGATGGATATGTTAGCAGATATATTAAATTTAATAATTAACTCTATTATACCACAACCCACCACCACCCACACATTCGACAGAGACTTTGATTATTGCAGAGCCCATAAAATGGTATTTGGACCAACCCCCCTTAACTTGTACACAGTGAAGAATTTGCCACGTCCTTGTGAGCTATTTCTGTGTGTTCATCTTGGGTCTAAATTGCTGCTCAACTCTGTGCACTTTTGCAAATTCTATTCACCATTGCCTTATTAACTGCAGCTCATTGCTGGAACCTTCATGAGTTATGGACTAATTTCAGGGCCTCTCCCATTTTTCCATAATTGCTGCCATTTCATCGGCAGGACTGGAGAGTAGCTGAGGTTTCATTATACATGTGGCCATACCTGAGCCCCCCCCCCATCCCACCATAAAGACAGAGCCTTCCTCTTTCTCCTTGTCCTCTCTCTCCCTCCTCATTGTGCTGTTATGGCAGCCCCTGGGTTTCATTAGATCAGGAGTGAGATGAAATTCTCCACACTCCTTTACAACACCGGTCGCACTGCAACCGCTTATTAACACCGAGGGTGCAGTTAAAGATCATGTGGTTGGCAAAAAAATAAAAAATAAAAATCTGGTTTCATGTGAGAGCATGATCCAGTCTTCGACTGTGTTGAGGGTTGTAAAGGCTGACCTTTTATTTTTGATTATAGCATGCCTTCGCTGTGGCATTACTTCAATAAGCTAATGGAGTATATGTATTTATTTATTTATGTCTGGAGTTCCTTAGTTTTTCTCCAAGATCTTTGAATTGCTTTACTAAGTAGTTGGACTGCTTGGTGAAGTCTTTCTTGACGACATCTCATCTTTTCAGAGGTTTTAAGGTCCAGACCCTTTGTTGGTCGGACCATATGTGTTAACTCTTTCATTATGTCTGTGCCATGAGACAAGAAAACATCTGTTGATGGGCAAATCTGCTCATTTAGTATATTCAGGTGGTCGATTGACCTACAGTCATGGAAAAAAAATTATTAGACAACCATTTTTTCTTCACTTTCTTGTTCATTTTTAATACCTGGTACCACTAAACGTCATCATGTGACTAAAACAGACAGAAAAGAAAACACTGAATGCATAAAAGCAGTGTTTTTGGCAGTACAACGCCATAGCTATTGATGTAAAAAAAAATAAGTGATTTAGGTTATAATCAAGAAAACCATGGAAAATGGTAAGATATCAGCTCTTAAATAAAACTCTTATGAGCAATCTTTGTGGTTATCGTTATGTTTGTCGAAACAAATGTACCTTTAGTTGTACCAGGCATTAAAATGAACAAGAAACTGAAGAAAACAAGGGTGGTCTAATCATTTTTTCCATGACTGTAATTTCTTTGGACTCATTGCTGAAATTAGACCTCCATTTATGTGTTTTTGATCTTGATTGGGTGACCTTAGGGCTTTGACAAGAGGATGAACATGCAGAAGCTCAGATAAATACGGTGCTGCTATTACACTTTGCCCAGTCAGTGTACAACAGCAGCTCATTTTTCTTCAGTTTTTGCTTTTGCACATTTAGATTCATGAAGGTAAAGCAAAAATAAACCAGGAGGGAGTGATCTAAAGTGTTTCTTCCTTGCAAATTTAAAAATCCGACATCCACAGCATGCGAAAACTAGTGAATCAAATTTTGGGTTCAGACAAGTATTTTTTAATAAGTTTAAAGACTACTTAAGAAGCTGTGCCAGTCGGCTTTAAATGTCTGAAAACCCTCAATGGCAAATGAGATTGTGTGAGTTTTAGTATTCCAGGCCATGCTGTGCTGTCTGAGAATAGACTTCTCTTCATTTAAAGAGTAGTTTTTTTTCCTTATTATTTTTTTAAATCTTTTTTTTTCTTTTACTCTACAGGGGACACAACACTCAGCTTTGCCAAGCTTTGTTTTACAGCTCAGAACACCATCCTCCTATTCTCCCTTTTCTCTCTGTTCTCTCCATTGGGGAGCACAACGTAATCTGTGCTAATGAGCCAAGCCAGATTCCCTCCTCAAATAAAAGGCTAATGAAAGACGGAGAGATGTTAAACGGAGCGTTCAGGTACCATCATTATTTCTGGCCAGTGAGCAGTGGCCCTTAGCACCTTTTTTAGGGCCCAAGCACCAAGGGTGCGAGGACCCTATTGTGTTTTTAATATTTATTATTATTGTTGTTGTTGTTGTCCTTTTTTGGGGCTTTAATATGCATGGAAACTCACAAAATTACATATTTTATGGGCATACATAAATGGGCTCAACAGCGCCACCTTCTTTCAGTTGAGCCCCACCATAAGGTTTCACCTACATAGATGAAAGTTGGGTGACTGATTTATCAGCCTCAGAGCTACAAAAAAGTCTCTCCTAGACCCAGGCTCTTACTCACACAGTACACCATCTTTAATAGAATATGTAATCTCCCCTGATAAAATCTTTTAATGTAGTCCAAAATTGGTGAGTTTTGTTGTAGTCTGATCCCGAACAGATGAAGCCTGTAATATTCAGGAACGGTTGTAGCGCAACAGGAACAGGAAGTATCATTTTTTTTGTATTAGACATCCGTGCTCCTAGTGAGATGAGCCGATACACCTCAAACCAGGTCAATCAGTAGTTATGATATTGCAGATGCAGTAAGACCTAACTATATCGGAGGACGTTGGAATGAGCGTCTGGCACAGTTTGATGTCTCGCCATAAATGGATAAGTTGTTCTAACTTGCACATGTGTTGTCCAATTTGCCTGAAAAATTCATACGTTTGGAGTTCATCCAAGAATGTCATATAGATTTGTTTGGGGTGGAAGAATCATCAAAGTGCCACATAGTGCCTTTGACTACTTTGTTCCATATAGAAAAGGCAAGTTAATCTTTAAAGCATATTCCCGACTCAAAGGTAATTGAAATGTTTCAAAAAAAAAAAAAAAAAAACACTTACAATTAACCAAGCAGAAATTTTTAGTGAATAAATTTGGCATAAGAGGGCCAAAAAGGAAGGATAGAAAGCTCAGATATGTGAAAACAGTTCAGCAAGAGGTCCAGTTCAGTTCAGCTGAGAGCAGCAGTGCTATCTAATCACTATATACTGTAAAACCATAGTTTTTCTTACATATTGGGACCAAGTTAGGTCACCCTTGAAAGTGTTTGTTCATGAAACTAATGAGCTTCTTGATAGGTAGGTAGGTATATATATATATATATATATATATATATATATATATATATATATATATATATATATATAATTAGAGCTGTGAAAGTTAACACGTTAACGCAAATTCTGTTTAACGCCACAATTTTTTTTTTAAACGCGAGATTAACGCACACACGTTTCTGTAAATATGACCCTCAGCCAATAAGTGTATTTACAGTCAACATGTGGGACAGACATGGCGACAGAAAAGGGTCTTATGAACAGGAAGTTTAACCTTAAGGTGCTGCCAGATGGGTCTGTTGTCAACAAAGAGGTTATTTGTATTTATTGTCGCTGTGAACTGAGTTTCCACCGCAGGATGATAAAATTAGTTTCACATCTGACATTCGCTTGTTTTTTTTCTCTTTAAACTTTAATAGCGTCATGAAAACGGCACCGATTTCATCCAGGTTGGTATCATTTTGTAGATATAAGTATACCAGACATTTCACAAGCGTCATCAACCCTCCAAGCTCAGTGGGTGTGGCTAAAACTCTCAGGAACAGCGCTGAATGTCCTTCTGAGTATCTGCTGCTGCCGTAGAGTTTAGGGACCGTCAGCAAATTACTGCGGTTAACCAGCAGCTCTGACAAAATACACAAGAAGCTGATGAATTAAGTCACCAAAAATGCTTAAGTTGTTGGTGGACTTCTGGTTTTCAAACTAAAGGCTTAAAAAAAAAAAGCAAAATTTAATCGAGTGACAGCTCTTATAATGTAATATGAACTTTACCTATATATTTACATTTGTATTTGCATTTGCCCTGGGCAGTTGTAGCGCCACCTGTTGGCAAGGGGAAATGTCATGTTTTGTATGAGGCGTTGCTCCTTGTGAGATGAGCCGATACATCTCAAATCTGTTCAATCAGTAGTTCAGACTTTGAAGACGACCAAACGGTAACCAAAAAAAAAAAACGTAACTTTTTATCAGAGGTCATCGCTGTGAAAGTGTTTGTTCATGTGTTGTCCATTCTTCCTCAAAATATGTACGCTTGATGATTCTTCCACTCTGAACAAGTGCATATGACAATCCTGGATGAGCTCTACAGTGCCACCTTCTGGTCAAAGGGATATGATTTTAGTCACATTATGTCCTGTAATCACTTCATGCTTCATCAGATCAGCCTAAGATGCGTATAAATTATACTTCTTCATGTCTTAATGCACTATATGAAGTTTTGCACATGGATATTCAACAGTGCCTGCATTATTCACTGTGAAACAGGTAGTGGGTGGTTCTGCCAGACAAAAATGTAAAAAAATCTTTTTTTAAAGTCACATATTGGTCCCTGAGAGAGGATGATAAAGTGTATTCTGCAGGTAGCCAGTGTAAAGATCTCAGAACAGCAGTAATGAGCTCAGTATTCCTGGTTGTTAGAAGTCTGGCAGCAGTGCTCTGAATTATTTATTCTTATTTAAAAAAGGACATTGTTTGCATTGTTTCTGTGTCCTGAAAATTATAAAAATTCTTGAAAGGTTTGAAAAATCTTGAAGACTTAAAAAGAAAAAGCATACGAATGTCACTGCAGGTCTGACGGGAGATACACATGAACAACCAAGAAATATATCCGCTTTTCTAAGTCTAAGGTTATATATGGATCATCTGGTCCAAACCAAGTCTTAAAATAATGTCAAGTAAACACAACAATAGATAACTGTCTCGTTGAACAAAAGCTATTCCTCATCAGTTTTTATTTACAGCGGTTTGGAAGAGTTTCCAGGAGAAAGGCGCTTGTGTCGTTTGTGGTGGGATAGTATATGGGCAGTAGGGGGGTGAAAAAAAAATCGATTTGGCAGTATATCGCGATTTTCGGCTGCCCAATATAATATTGATTTTTCAGCTCCTAATATTGATTTTGAAATAGTTTTGACTCAATTTGTCCTCTGAATGATCAATATCATCTGATGAACATATACAGCAACTTGATTTTTCATCTCTAGTTTTAGTTTTGATATTAACTGGGTAAAATATCACACTATATCGTGATATCGTGATAATATTGTATCGTGGCCCAAGTATCATGGTACATATTGTATTGCGAGATCTTTGCCAATACTCACCCCTAATGGCCAGTGACAGTCATTTTGACAAACAGTTGCTCGCAGCAACATAAAAAAACGAATAAGAAAAAAGAACTAAACTATTTAAACTATTTAGAACTATTTAGTTAATTTTTTGAAATGGTGAACTGAACTAGTTTGTTTTAATTTCTCTGAACTATGAACTGAACTAGTTCATTTTAATTTCTCTGAACTGTGAGCTTAAGTAGTTTGTGTAGAAAGTGAACGTGCCCAACACTGTCGACTGGTATCTCGGCCCAGTCCTGACAGAACTGATGGGGCTGTACTGGTGCGAGTCTGTATAAGTCAAAAACCAATAGATGCAAAAGGGGGAGGGGGTCATGGCTTCTGCTTGATGTCTTTAATCTTGTTAGAATTAATTGCTATTTTAAGCCTCTGACGTCACTACCTGCCCTCTGGGCAAACGTTAACAGATATTTAGCTGCTAGGGATGTTCCTGGCGACTAATTTCCCTGTCGACTAAACGAAAATTTTAATTAAGACTAGTCGACTAGTCTAAAAAAAAGGAAAACACTCAGAAAACAGTGAAAATTTAGCACAATTTATTGAAACATCGAAACAGAATTTGAAACATTGTCCCAAAAAATATTGTGTGTAACAAGAGTTCTTTAAGCCTTTAATCACAATGTTCAACAACCATGTCGGATTTTAAATGTCGCTGAAGTACGAGACACTTTGCACCGTGCAGTATGAATGAATGTGAACATGAAGGCAACTCAGTCAAACGTTAACCACCAAAATAAATAAATTGCCTCTGACACATTGAATCTTGCAGATTATCCGACAAAAATTATTGCTTTAATTCACTTTCAAGTTAATAAAACATCTAATTTATAATTAAATTTCAACCGAAACGAGCAGCATTTTGCACCGTGCAGTATGAATATAAACCCTGCACATCCGACAAAAACTCACTTAAAGTTAACAAATAATGTAAAATCTAAAAAAGATAAATTGCTGCTGGATTATTAAGATCTATGCACAGTTCAATATGAGTGTAAAATTAAACAAACATCTAAAATTTCTCAGACCGAACAGGAGAACACGTCTCCGGGTAAACAATGTGGCTAGCAGTGTGGCTAGCACCGCTAGCATCAGCACCGCTAGCATCAGCAGCCGTCGTCTCGTGCAGATTAACATCCAAATGCTTGAGTTGAATGTGGTTGCTCATTGCTCCAGTCGAGTGATTGTATGCCAGTTGTTTCTGACACAGTCTACATACTACCTTGTTTTCATTTTCTAGATTAAAGTACCGCCAAACCGCGCTGGTTTTGCGAGACTATCTTCCCACCGTGCCGTTTTAAAACTTCAGTCTACTCGAGCATTTCCACGGGGAGGGGGGCTGCTGTCTGACGGCTCTGTAGCCCCCACTAGTGGCGGGCGGCTGTATGACAGTTAAGCGGCCTTGTACATGAATAAAACACAAATTGGTTTAAACGACTAATATTTCTGGTGCCGACTAGAAAGTGAGCGGACGTTTAATCGGTTAGACGACTAATCGCGCGCATCCCTATTAGCTGCAAACATTTTCACCCAGTGTTGATGATTGTCAGTGTGGAATATTTCTTTAAAAGATGACAATATTGGGCATCCAGTTTTTGATTTTTGGCCTGGTTTCAGACACACAGAGATTCCTCCAGATTCTTTGGCTATTTTGACAATGTAATAGACCAGCGATTCCCAAAATGTGGGCCGCGGCCCCCTGGTGGGCCGTTGAGGTACTGCAGGTGGGCCGTGAGAGGCCATTAAAAATAAACAAATATGTTTTAAATCCTTGATTTAAAAAAAAAAAAAATGTTTTCAATTACTGAAAAACATTTATTACATGATTTGAAAAATATTTAGAAATAAAACAAATTGAGTGTCATTCTACTGTCATCTTAACTTAATAGGACACCTTATTTGTTGACCCCTGATATTAATGTTGGAATGTAACTTTTAGTCTTGTATGTTGATCAAAATGGTATTTAAAGGTTTGCATGGGTCGCAGAGATTTTCAGATTTCAAATTGGGCCTTGGTATTCTGAAGTTTGGGAACGGCTGTAATAGACTGTAGATGATGAAATATTTTCATAGGTTTTTTTGCAGTATTATACAGAGAAACATTATGCTGAAATGGTTCCACTATTTGCAGATGCAAAAAAACAATGAAAACATTTATTAAAAAAAAAAAAAAAAAGACAGAGATCCCAAACTGTCGTTTCTCCAGATTTCAGTGCAGCATCATGATGGAGATCTTCGAACGTGAGAATTCCTCCATCAAGTCTTTGTTTGAGGACTGAAAGCTCAGGGTTAATGTTAATTAAAAGCAGTCTGTAATCAATAAGGGTGTTGAATCAGTCATGAACTGACACGGTGCTCATCGTGTAGCTGCCGCTCAGGCTGGACACCCAGCCGGCTGATGGACACAAGCATTAAAACAAGAAGCCTAATTAGTTTCATCTCATGGCAAACATATTTTTAATGTCAGTCAGGACAAACCTGTGGCTCCTATCCTAGAAAAAAGGGAACATTTGAGGTGGTTTAAACATTGAATGTATTGTCACCAGGTGTATTAAACGGGGACGCTGCGCTGTAGTGAACTCATCGACCCGGTTTTAACTTGAAGCTGTCTCTGCTTATTATCTTTTTATAAGAATCTCTGGGAGCCTTTCTTCTCCTGAGTGATGCTGTTGTCATTTCAGAGGCAGGCTCTCTGCTGCACAACCTGTTGGAGGGAGACTTCCAGGCGGTTCTGCTGAGCCCACAGGTGATCGATCTGTTCCTGGGAGATGGCAGCTACAGCGAGGAAGAGGACATTGAGTCGTTCCTAGAGAGACGGGTTCTTCTTTACCTGACAGGTGGCTCCAGTGATGACCAGATCAACAGGTAATACAACAGCAAAGCTGGTGATCGCTCTCTTCTATTACATCCATTTGAAATCACCGCGCATCCGTGTAATCCGACTGGCTCACAGCTGTGTGATTTATTATCACATCACATCATTTTGGACTCCATATTGCTTTCTTTTTGCAGTCAGTCACAAGCAGGAAAAGGAAATAGATGATCCCATTTCAGGACGGTTTCGTATTGGCCAATCAGACTGCAGAAAAAACATTGTGTGCAAAAATTCCCAGTTTTCCAACTAAAATTAGAGTTTGCAGTCAGTGATGAAGACCGGCTTACAGCTGATGAGTTACTTTCGAGATGATTGATAAGTAAAAATGGATGAAGTCTGAATTGAACTTGAGAGTAAACTGCACCCTACTCAGTTTAACTGGACGACAAGACATCTTTTAACATCTTGTCTCATTTAAACCGTTGCTTATTCTGCATCTCCCTTTAAGTCTAATATTTTTCATCTGCGAATGTCTTTTGAATGGTTGAGTCTTCATGATGTACGTAGGGTTTGAGTTCTGTCATAAAAAATCTGATGAAGTTGCAAGAAAAAAAGAAGGGCAGCAATTCTTCTATTGAACTTCTTTGCTTTGTTACAAATTGAGTTTATTTGTCCCTGAGCGTATATGAGAGTGTCTGTCCCTCAGCTTAGTCGAAGTGAGCACAATGAGCCTAAAGATGGAAGTAAGTCCTCCACAGAATGGCTTCCAGTCAGAGCCCAGATCTTAACTCCATAGAGATGCCGTTCACACACAGATGGATCCGTGTTCAATCAGTTCTGGGAGGAGGAATCGTCCTCAAGTCCTCCTGGACGTTGTGCAGCTCTGATCCAGAGACACCGGAGGAGCTTGTTGAAGTCACTGCTGCCAGAGGAGGTTTAACGAGATATTAACTTAAGATATTAAGTGTCGGCTTGCTTTTTCATAGGGATGCACGATAACTGTTTAATACCGATAACCGATAACTTTCAGCTCCTAAAGGCCGATATCGATAACACACACATATACCTAAGATCATTACATCAATACTATGAACAAAATCAAAAATAGTTTGGACTTTTTAAATGAACAGATATTTATTTTTTCCAGTGAAAAACTATTGTCAAGCCTCTCAAACATTTTCGTAAAGCTATCAAACAAACCTATTTGATATCTCACATTAACTTAAATAAGGTTCATTACTGACTGATATAAAAAATAAAGGCTCCTTGAACTGATGGAAATACATGCATCAAAATTACAAACTGAAAAAGATTAACATTTAAAGGATTTTGGCTTGTGGTTCCATTTAAATTAATACCTTTAATTAAAGTAAATGAGGTTCAGTAGTTTTTATTTTTTAATCTCATGGAAGCTTTAGATGAGAGGAATGAGGGAGAGGAGAGACTGCTGCTGGATTGCGCACATTAGCATTAGTTTCCGTTCGCTCATGTTAGCGCGATTTCAAAACTCCATGGAAGTGATTGTTATGTTGTAGGTGGCTGATCAGGTTTTATGTATTAAAGCTTGTGCTTCCCTCCTCGTAGAATTCACTCGGAGGATTCGTCACAAATAACCACCAAACTATCTTCTTCTGAAACTTTAACGAAGTTCCACGCCGCCATGTTTGTTGTGATCAGCGCTGTGCTGCAGGCTGCATTCAAGGTGTAACATAAATTCCCACGTTCCCTCGTTTGCTAGTCGTTCTTTCAACCTTTTCTATTTTTTCTTTTTTTATGTGTAACATGTGGGAAAATACTGCGAATATCAATTAAAGTCAGCAACTACTAAAATTATGACCGAGTTAACAAGTTGTTTTCTGGCATGAGGGGGTATTCTTGATTTTCCTTATTGAGTAATCATTTTTCTGATTATGCCGACGTCACTTGAACATAACATTCACTGCCGGTCATTCAAGGCTCAGAGGGAGCGAGACACTGCTGTGTTGACAGAAATATATATGTTATCGGGGCTATTCATTGTGAACACATTTTATGGAAAATTATA
Organism: Hirundichthys speculiger; assembly: GCA_018398805.1. Classification (NCBI taxonomy): domain Eukaryota; kingdom Metazoa; phylum Chordata; class Actinopteri; order Beloniformes; family Exocoetidae; genus Hirundichthys; species Hirundichthys speculiger. The sequence continues at coordinate 180,931 of JAGFBZ010002607.1, read as the reverse complement.
GCAGAAAACCCGTAAATTCCAACAGACGGACGTCTTCCAGACGGGTCTGCGTGTGTCCCGGCAAAACATCACAAGGTTTCTGATCTGTCCTGATCCGTCTCGTCCTTGTTGCACGATAAAGGACCACTTACCGAAGTGACACAATTCCGATCTGAAAATTAGAATCGACAGTTATATTTCCTCGGCATCCTCAGATACAGGTGACCTCAGATACAGGTGACCTCAGATACAGGTGACCTTAGATACAGGTGACCTCAGATACAGGTGACCTCAGATACAGGTGACCTCAGCTACAGGTGACCTCAGCCAGGTAGCGTGAACGACGCCTGAATAAATCAAATGGCACCATTATTAAAAGGGTGCCACTCTGACAAATACTAATATGACATGACTATAATAGTAACTCATGGAGGTATCAAGGAAACGAAACATATTTTTTTAAAATGTGTAAGATGCAACTTACACAAATGGAATAACTTAAGAATGAGAAGGAAGCAGAATAATTCTGAGTATGACTGCGTCTCTGCATGAGTCTGAAGTGAGCCACCAGTGAAAATGATTGTGTCGACCTGATGTGTGTGTGTGTGTGTGTGTGTGATGGAAGGCAGTTGTTTGTTCACTTTTCTCTCGTTATGAATTATTAATTTTTAATAAGGACAGTTTAGCGTCTCCGTCCTCTCTCTCTGGGGAGAATCGTCTGTGACTAAATGCAGCAGATATTGCTCCTCCTGCTCGACCCTCATCATGACCGCCTCCATTTCGTCTCTCTTCTATCTCTATCTCGACCTAATTGAAACGCAGCAAAGCGTGCCAGTGGTTTTTTTTTTTTTTTTAAGAGCTCTAATTGCCCGCTGGAAGTGGTAGGTAGAAAAGCCTGCGTGTGCCTTTCTGTCAGAACCGGAGAGTGTTTGGTTGAACCAGTGGTGATGGTGGTTCTGGAGCTGTAAACTGTCTGTAGTGTTTCTGTCCAGTAAATCCAGTAAAAACGCTCCACGTCTTCTGCAGCAGGGAGCTGGTGGTGTTGGTTCTGGCTGTCTCCTGCCTCCACATGTTCGTCCAGAGTAACTGGACCGGCCCTCCGGTCTCGTTCCACGTCTCGGACCTGCTGCCTCCGGCCCTGCAGTCCTCTCAGGTATGAAACCATCTCACCTTGAATGCCATGCACCACCCTGTCTTCTGCAGGATCATACATGACACATGCCAGTCTTCTGATTTTTGTTTGTGAATGGATTTTAGAGGCACAAGTCAACTAAGCAAAAAGTTAACTAGAAAAGCACTAGCCAAGTGCAACAATTCCCCCATACAGCAATTTACAGATTGCCAGGCATGAAAATCCCTCACCTTTCGGCGAAATTCGCCGTTTTGAAGTCAAAAAGGGTGACCTACGTGAATCGTGTAGATCCGAGGAGTTTTCTTTTTCTGAGGGGGGAGGGGGGTGTCGGAGTCGGGAGGTTTTTTTATTTTTATTATTTTGATTATCATATAACTGCCCTAATAAGCAAACTGAGCACTTCAGAAATCTGCCCTTTAAATGACACTTGGACGGTCAATAAATCCTGTCCAGAACCAATCAGGTCAGATTGTTCCATTATTCCAGTCATACCAACGTTCTTCATTCATGTGGACTCGGAGGTTACGTTGCTAAGCAGGACTAGAAGCAAGAGCTAGTGATGTCCACGCCGGGGACGAGGCAGACGAGCGTACGTTTCCTACCTACATTTACCAGTGGATTGAATTTAGTGAGTTATGGTTTCAATTGTTTTCATACCTTGCGGTATAACAAAAGTTACTGCCGTTCGCTACAGCTAACGTTGAACACCGTCAGAGCTAGCCAAAGCTGCGGTGAAAAACAGCTCCTGTTTGCTGGAAGTTCACGTCAAGCTTGTGTAGTTAACGGTAACATAAAAGAAGAAACACAAGCTTCTTTCTAATAATCTAATATAATTGGTGAATTAATGTCAGGGACGTGTGAGGATGATATTCACTGAGGGCTGAGAAGGCTGAAGGTGAAGTTGGAAACTAGAGTCACTTGATACCTGAACCCTTTTTGGACTGTATACCTGAAGTTTACCCCCCCCTCCCCCCGTGCGCGTGCACTTCTCACCTTTTTAACCCCTGACCCATTTTCATGTCTGGATTGCGATAAAGTCCGCGCTCTGAAGCAGATCCGGCTCAGCCTTTGAAATGTGATAGAGGTTCCCATTGTCAATCCCTGAGTGAAATTTCATGAGTTTTGGGCAATAATTAACGGAGATATTGAGAAACAAAGTTTTCGGCCCCATTGACCGCAATGTTATTGAAAATTTGAAAGTGATGCAGAATCCAGGATTTCTTCCGGATCACACCCAAAATTAAATCAGTTCTTCCTTTTCACATTTCTGACAACTCCTGAAAATTTCATCAAAATCCATCCATAACTTTTTGAATTATCTTGAACACAGAGAGACATCACCTCCTTGGCGGAGGTAAAACATGGACCTTCGCAGGTTTGGTTCATCTTTGTGGAATATTTCCAGGTGCCTGAAGGTCTACATGGTCATCTGTTCAAAAAAAAAAAAAAAAAAAAAAAAAGAATTAATGATGAATTAACGAAAAATAAACTACTCCAGATTACAGTTTGCACGTGGAGACAAAAATCTTCATTTTTGAGACGTGTCCTGTGGTCCGAGACTAAAACTGAACTGCTTGGCTGTAATGATCAAAGCTGTATTTGGGAGAAACATCCCAACAGCACATCTGGAGGAGTGTGTCGCTGGCAGCTTCTCTGCAAGAGCAACCAGAAGATTGATCTGGATACGTTAAAGCAACACCTGATGACATCAGTCACCAAATAAAGTCTTGGATGTGGATGGGTCTTCCAACTGGACAGTGACCTTCAGTAAGTTAAGTGCAAAGTGGCTTAAGAGCGACCAAGTGAAGGTATCAGAGATTGACAGGAAACTGCAACTGCAGCAAAGGATGGCAGGCTGGGAGACGGACCTGGAGGAGGATTTTAGTCTGTATATGGGCCACCTGCTCATCCAGGTGTGCTAAAAGGGAACACTCATAAACATTATTTGTTATTCTCAGACTTTCCAACGTCGATGCCTTAAATGGACTGTTGCTTTTACAGTCTGCAGTTATCTTGAAAACACGTTTTGAAAATGTGAATGAGTTGGAACTAGAACACATTTATCTGAATTAATGGTGTTTTTCTTATGTTTAAGCTTCAGACTGTTTTTTTTTTGTTTTTTTTAAATGTTGAGGGGTTGATTAAATCCGTTTCATATGCTGGCAGACACAGAGCGAGCTCTATTGCAGTGTTAGAACAATTTCTTTTCTCTCTCTCTCTCTCTTTTTTTTTTTTTTAATGTGCACCATGTTTACAGGTGGACAGGTAGAGGATGCACCTTTACATCTCTTGATGCGGTCACCTGTGAGCAGGGATTTATGATTATTAATGAGCATCTGAGTTTTATGTTCAAATCTGAGTTCTTGATTCTGGAGAGTTTTTTAGTAAAGACGCATTTATGTGCACATCTGTCTACCTACAGATTTACAGAGGTTTCCTTTATTGAGGCCCAATCTACCCTTCACTGCCTAAACCAATGGAGCTGACTGGGCCCCGACCTTTGACCTTTATGACCTTCATGCTAACACCAGTGCTTTTTGAGGATATTGCTGGATCAAAATGAAAATGTATTTACTTTCTTAACATAATCGTCAGTGAAAACTAGGGATGCACGATAACTGTTTTTTTTAATACCGATAACCGATAATTTTCAGCTCCTAAAGGCCGATAACCGATAACACACACATATACCTAAGATCATTACATCAATACTATGAACAAAATCAAAAATAGTTTTGACTTTTTAAATGAACACATATTTATTTTTTCCAATGAAAAACTATTGGCAAGCCTCTCAAACATTTTTTTAAAGCTATCAAAGAAACCTATTTGATATCTCACATTAACTTAAATAAGGTTCATTACTGACTGATATAAAAGAAAAAGGCTCCTTGAACTGATGGAAATACATGCATCAGAATTACTAACTGAAAAAGATTAACATTTAAAGGATTTTGGCTTGTGGTTCCATTTAAATTAATACCTTTAATTAAAGTAAATGAGGTTCAGTAGTTTTTATTTTTTAATCTCATAGAAGCTTTAGATGAGAGGAATGAGGGAGAGGAGAGGCTGCTGCTGGCTTGCATACGTTAGCATTAGCTTCCGTTAGCTCACATTATCACGATTTCAAAACTCCATGGAAGCGATTGTTATGTTGTAGGTGGCTGATCAGGTTTTACGTATTAAAGCTTGTGCTTCCCTCCTCGTAGAATTCACTCGGAGGATTCGTCACAAATAACCACCAAACCATCTCCTTCTGAAACTTTAACGAAGTTCCACGCCGCCATGTTTGTTGTGATCAGTACGCTGTGCTGCAGGCTGCATTCAAGGTGTAACGTAAATTCCCACGTTTCCTCATTTGCTAGTCATTCTTTCAGCCTTTTTTCTTTTTTTATGTGTAACATGTGGGAGAATACTGCGAATATTAATTCAAGTCAGCAACTACTAAAATTATGACCGAGTTAACGAGTTGTTTTCTGGCATGAGGGGGTATTCTTGATTTTCCTTATTGAGTAATCGTTTTTCTGATTATGCCGACATTACTTGAACACAACATTCACTGCTGGTCATTCAAGGCTCAGAGGGAGCGAGACACTGCTGTGTTGACAGATATATAAATGTTATCGGGGTTATTTGTCGTGATATCGGAGTTATTGGGATGACGTCATAATTTCCAGTCATCGTGCACCCCTAGTGAAAACACTAAATAATTTTGTATCTGTTGAAAAACAAAAAAAAGATACGTTTAACCTTTAAGTTCAGTAATTATGAAAATGAATTAAAACTGAAAATCCAATCTACCCACATTATTCAAAAACTTGCTGAGTAGTTGTATTTTTACTTGAAAGGTTTCCCCGTCACTGATTCCTCATCCGCTAATGTACGTTATTATATCCGAGACGTTTCCTGGGATTGAATCGGGGGTGCCGTCTGGATTTGTTGAAGCTTAATTTTGGCAGGTATATAACGTGGGCACAGAGATGGATAAAAGAACCGGAGCGAGCCGCAGACGGGCCTCGGCGCGGGACGAGAGGACGGTAATGAAGCTTCTCTGGGGTCCTAATTACGCCGGCTCCGTGATATTGGTTCCTCATCGCGGTGCACAGTAGCGCAGTTCACCCGGCCGTTATGAGAGGAGAGAGCTCTTTCTTTCATCAAAGTAATTCCTCTGGCGTCAGTGATTTATCTGCGCTGTCAAACCGAGGAGCGGGTTCTGGAGCGGGTCGCCCGTACATGCATGACAACACAGGTGAAAGGGAGGACGAACGGGGACGGCGTCATCATGAGGCGTCGCTCTGAGATTAAACGATTAAACCTCCCTCGTGATGAGATAAAAAGAGACTACACGGAAATAAATATCTGAAGTATGATGCAATAAAGGATTGTGATCAGGCGTATTTATGCATTAAATTACCATAAAATGAGGTCTGATCTTCATCTACAGTTGAAACCAGAAGTTTATACACGCGCTGTATAAAAAGATATGTAGGTATATTTTTTTATGTACTTGTACTTCACAGTTGGGATGGTGTTCTCAGGCTTGTAAGCTTCTTCTTATAACTCCAAATGGTTGATTTCTTTTTTTTTATTTTTTTTTATTTACATGATGTCACACAAGGTAGCTGTGTGATTGAGGTGTTAAAATCCATCCACAGGTGTGTCTCCAGGTAACAGTGGTGATGGACGTCCTGAACCTCTTTAATTTAGCAGGTTTATTTCTATTTCTGAAACCACTCTTTCTGTCATTATTTGTACCTGGAAAAAGACCTGGACATCTGGAACAAACTGTTACAAGGCCAAGTTCCTTATTTTTGACTGATTTCTGGGAAGTTGGTCTTTGCAGGGACAGTGGACTCAAACCTTGAGGACAACTCGTGCGCCTTTTGATGCGTGATATGAAGCAGTAACTCACTATTAAGTCAGCAAGTTTCTTCCAGAAAGCCTTTTTGTATGAACGTTACCTGTTGATGTGAAAAGTGTTTATGTTGCGTTTTAGCATAATATTCCTTTTTCAAATCGCCAGAGAAAACACCTCATGTGAGCTCAACCTTTTAGTGATATATGAATGAATGAAGAAATGAATGAATGAATGTATGGAGCCCCGTTTGGGTCATAATTCAATGAATAAATTAGTCTATTATTATGAAATATTTCCCATTATTATGAAATGCATGTTTATTATTATGAAATATTTCTCATTATTATGATAATGGTTTCATTTTTCATAGGAATGAGCTTTTACATAATAATGGCTTCGTTTTTCATAAGAATGATTTGTGTGTCAATCACAGCAGAGAGGGCGGAGCCATTTATGTGATTGGCTGCTCTTTCATTCAGGCATAAGCAACAGAACAGTGAATATCGATAGTGGGCGAGAGGTGCAATGTATATACTCCAGGACAGTAGGTGGCAGAATGCACCTCAGTTTACGGTTAAAAGTTGACATCGACTAAGAAACGTAGCGCGAAATGTCGGGAAAACTTGATTTTGACGGCATGGCGACAGGAGAAAGATCCTTTTCTGACTTACTCCGAGAGGTAGCCAACAGGCTCGATGCTAGTCCGCCACCAACTAGTTGATGTCAGAGCGTAGAATGGAGAAGGATCAGCCAATGAGCGTGCAGGTCAACCACTGGCCCCGCCCAGTGGCAAAATGTCATTATTATGTAAAAGCTCATTCTTATGAAAAAGGAAGCAATTATGTAAAAACTCATTCTCAGATAAAAAAGCCATTCTGAAATAAACTATTATGCATTAAACTAATTTTAAATAATAATAAAAATATATTTCATAATAATTACTTTTTTTCATAATAATGGGAAATATTTCATAATAATAAACATGTATTTCATAATAATGGGACATATTTTATAATAATAAACATGTATTTCATAATAATGGGAAATATTTTATAATAATAAACGCCTGTATTTCATAATAATAGACTCATTTATTCATTGAATTATGACCCAAACGGGGCTCCAAATGAATGAAGCCTTTATTGTCACTGAGCGTCCCAACACAGTGAAATTACATTTCTAGTACATCGTCCAAGAAGAACATACAGAAACAAACAACACAACGTGTCCTTGAGGGGCATGTTCTGAGATTCGCAAAAAAACTTTTGCAAAATAAAAAAAATTTTAAGCATAACAAACTTAGACTGAGACATCGGAGAGGGGGGGAGGGAGAAGGGTGCGGGGGGTGTCCAGCGAAGCTTTATATGGAAACTTTTGCAGAAATCCACATTTCCATTAGGTGTATTTTCTTATTCTCAGATCTAATTTCTGCTCCTTTGAGGTTAACGTGACGCTACTGTAGTTTACTGTCATCGTGACAGATTTTAGTTATTCTCATTGTGTCAGATCCAAATGCCTCCTGGGAAATGGTTTCCTCCCGACTGTTCTGATGCAGATACCGCTGATGTTGGAGTCCATCTGCCTCCCAGGTCTCATCTCCGTTCGTGAGACTTTGCTCGATACGTGCGCGGCCTCACAATTACTGACAGGGAGAACCTGGGTCAGAACCGAAACGGGCTGGAAGCGGTTTCTGCTGCGTCCCGCCTGATCCCTCGCTGGAGCTGAAGGATTTAGGCGGGGGGGGCGGCGGCTGCTCCGGGCGACTGGACGTCATGGCAACTCTGGCTTCTGCCTCAGATCTGGATCAACATCTGACAGCGGATGGATGGATGGATGGATGGATGGATGGATGGATGGAAAACTACGGAGCAGCAGTCACTGCATTAAAAGGACATGCTTGAATTGTTTCTGGGAGAGAATCTGGGTGTTTCAAGGTCTAAGAAGCATTTTCAGTCCTACGCTGCTACGTAACAGCAATGTCACATTTAGATGCAATGGTGTGTTTTATTTATTTATTTATTTATTTAGGTTGCTGCTGGACTGTTTGTCTGCAGGAGTCTGAGTCAATTTATGACGTGTCACATTGTATGAAATTGGGTCTCTTAAAGCCATCCAGACTGCACAAAATCAATATAAAGTTGTCCACTCTATGACAAATGTCTGGTGAACCGTCAGCCCCAAGAGATAATGCAGTCAACCCCCCCCCCCCCCCATGAAGTCAGGCACCTAACTTGTAGTCCCAGTTTGTGCATCTGTTGTCTGAACTTTCCTGAATGTAAACAGTGCAGTTGTGCAACAGTTAGTCCCCCTCTTTAAATCCATTGTTTATTTATGATGAGGCAAGAAAAATCATCTGATCATAGTGGGTCTTAGATTTGGACGAGCGCAATCTCGGATCAGCAACATTTCTCACCATTTATTTTACAAAAATTAAGCCAAAAAAAAAAAAAATCAAGTAAGCAAATCTAAGTACCTCCATGGTTCAGTAGTTTGTAGATTTGCTGTCAGTGGTCGTTTCCTGGATGATGTCATCAAAGCTCTCTCATAGACTCTATAGTACAGCGGTACCTCTACTTATGAAATTAATCGGTTCTGGAAGTAGTTTCGTAACCTGAACATTTAGGAAGTAGAGACGTGTTTTCTGTGTAAATGCCCTAATTTGTTCCAAGCCCCCCAAAAATGTTTTTGTGTCTAGAACCCTCTGGTGTACAGAGGAGGTCATGGCCGACCCAGTGACAGAGATGTTCAGGTCCTGTGGCTGGAAGACAACCCACCCACCTCCATTCGTGGGTATTAAGATGTTTTCGGGTGAAACGTTCAGCATTAAGGCCAAACAACCCTCCTTTGTTCTCAGCGGTCCATAGGACCTTGTTCCAGATGTAGTTCTGTAAATCTCAGTTGTGATTTCCTGTTAAAAGTCTGTCTGGTTATTTTTTTTTTTCATTTTTTATTGGTATTTCTGTGTGCATTGCACAGTTTGGCTTTGGAGTAGTTTTCCTGGGATGTCCACTCCTGGGAAGGGTGGTACTTTTTTGAATGTTTTCCTCTTGTAAATACTTTTGTCTCGTTGTGGAACTTTGAGCTCCAACACCTTTTCAGATTGACGTGCAGCAACAAATTTCTTGTCTTAGATCGTTACGTTGACACACACCTGAATGCTTCAGACCAGAAAGCTGCTTTTCCAGCAGTCTGTACACCTGCTGATAACCAGTTCACCAGAGTTCATGGTGACCAGTTCACCAGGGCTCATGTTGACCAGTTCACCAGGGGTCATGTTGACCAGTTCACCAGGGCTGATAGTGATCAGTTCACCAGGGCTCATAGTGACCAGTTCACCAGGGGTCATGGTGACCAGTTCACCAGGGGTCATGGTGGCCAGTTCACCAGGGCTCATAGTGACCAGTTCACCAGGGCTCATGTTGACCAGTTGACCAGGGGTCATGGTGGCCAGTTCACCAGGGCTCATAGTGACCAGCTCACCAGGGCTCATGGTGACCAGTTCACCAGGGCTCATGTTGACCAGTTCACCAGGGGTCATGTTGACCAGTTCACCAGGGCTGATAGTGACCAGTTCACCAGGGCTCATGTTGACCAGTTCACCAGGGGTCATGTTGACCAGTTCACCAGGGCTCATAGTGACCAGCTCACCAGGGCTCATGTTGACCAGTTCACCAGGGGTCATGTTGACCAGTTCACCAGGGCTCATGTTGACCAGTTCACCAGGGCTCATAGTGACCAGTTCACCAGGGCTCATGGTGACCAGTTCACCAGGGCTGATAGTGACCAGTTCACCAGGGCTCATGGTGACCAGTTCACCAGGGCTGATAGTAACCAGTTCACCAGGGCTCATAATGATCAGTTCACCGGGGGCTCATGGTGACCGGTTCAGGAAGTAGTAATGATGTACTTACTATTGCTCATGATTTTATTTTTTTTTTTTTTGGCTTATTTTTTATTCAATAAAAAAAAAAAAACTTTCGCAGTGAAAATGTTAAAACGTCCATATGTTGTTATTCATCTGAGGTTATATTAGCTTAATGCTAAAACCCAGTAGATCAAATGATTTTTTTTTTCATGTTTTTACACACAGAAACACTATGGGACTAAAAGAGGGCGCACTAACTTCTGTTTTTGTCTGTATAGTTGAAAACTGAAAGCCTGTACTTTATTCTGAGTGACATGTGGACGTCTTCACTTTTAAACCCATCGATCAGAGTCCTCGGTCCTCGGTGGAAGCCATCAGCTCCAGCCTGCTCCTGGATGGAGAGTCCGTGTACAGCCTGGTGGTCAACCCCTTCCTCCTCCTGCTGGCCAGGGTCATCCTCACCAAATGCTCTGCCAAGATGGAAGGCCTCCAGGTAGGTCTGCTTTTCTGACATCAGGACCTCTTCACAAAAAAAAAAAAAACAGCTTGTAAATGATGAAACTTTACCTCAATCATGAACTATGGTAGAGGGACTCCCAGATCAGGGGCTACTAGAAAAGCTCATCATTCAACAAACAAAATTATTATGTGTCTTTCAGTTTTTAAACATAAAAACCACTTTTTAGGCCAAACCTGAAACGGTAGGATGTGGTGAAGGTCTGACCTGCAGCTACCAAAAAAAACCTCTGGTTGAAGAGACTTTGTGTTTGCCTGTAGAGGAGGATCAGAACAAGTTATTGAAAAAGATTCAGCTGCCAACAGTCAAATAAATGTTCAGTGTAGAAGGAATGATGAGACGTTTAATCAGGTATGGTTTCTGTAGCTGTACAGCACTTCCCTCCCATGAAGATGTTGCTGATATAGTTAAACACAAACACAAGGGAAATAAAATAATTCCAGACATAATTGCTGGTATTTAGTGCTGGACGATATGGAAAAAAAAGATATATCACGATATGGACTATTTTATATCACGATAACGATATACCATAATAAAGTATGTTTCAGTTATTCTCTGAAAAGTCTGACAAAAATTTAATTGCTTACTTTTCAACTTTATTTTGAAAGGACATTTAGCTGAACTGTCACAAACATACATTTTAGTGCAGCAAAAACAGGTAGGTACAGAGGTACAGTAGCTTTCACATTTTTTTTAAAGTGCACAACAGTTTCTGAGAGGAAAAACACATTTTTGCACTGAAGTTCAGCTATAAAAAATAAATTATTTTTCAACTTTCTGAAATCTGTAACCTTGTAGTGCAAAGTTTGCAAACCAATATAAAGTGTCTAAAGTAAACATCAGGGTTGAAGAGAACTCTGTTTAAGGCATTAACCATGAATAAAAGTGCAAACATAAAAGGCTACTTTGTAGAAGTAGATATGATTCTATCAAATTTATCGTTGCAGGTTATTTAATTACATATTTGCTGTAATAATTGATAAAATTAGGTTAGAAACGATAGAAGAGAAATGGCACAATACACACTTTTCTATCGTCCCCACGATATGTATCGTCATATTGCCCAGCACTGCTGGTATTATTGCAGCCTTGAATGGAAATGACCCTTCTAGTAGTTTAGCATAATTGTCCACCAGTGGGAGGCATTGTGTAACCAACATTTTGGTGAAAGCTTCCATCTGAAGTCCTTTCAGCTACAGGATATCAAAAGGTTGTGTGTTTCCTGCCCATTTCAAACTCCTCCCAGTAGACTGTCATCTAGGTTTGGATTCGGTCTTTGGCTCAGTCTTTTAGAGATTCCTACAGAAAGATCTAATTTTGATTCAGTGATAAATCAGATGCCATCCTGTTATCTTCATATCTTCACTCTTGGGTTCACCTCATGCTTGTTTCATCTTATATTTTGTATCAAATAACACAAACTGCCGAGTGTCTGTGAAGCAACCACCCCAAACAATAGTACACTGCCTGGCAAAAAAAAAAAAGTCACCACCTGGATTTAGCTAAGCAAATAGGTACGAGCCTCCTATTGGATAATTACTGCATGGCCAATTATCTTTCAGCTGGTAACAAGTTATTTAACTCCAACTGGTGCAATGAGTTGCTTCTCATTTCCTAAACAACCATGTCGAAATGCGCATCCCGTGGTTGTAGAAAAGATGTTAGTCTGTTTGAGAAGGTCAAATCACTGGTACACATCAAGCAGAGAAAACATCTGAGGAGATTGCAGAAACTACCAAAATTGGGTTAAAAACTGGAAGGATTGTGGAGATCCATCGTCTTCAAGGAGGAAATGTGGCTGGAAAAAATCCCCAATGATCGTGATCGGTGATCACTTAAACGTTTGGTGTAGATCAAAAACAACAGTAGAACTAGGGGTGAGTATTGGCAAGGACCTCACAATATGATATGTATCATGATACTTCGGTCACAATATCTTGATATCACGATATATTGCGATATTCTACCCAGTTAATATCAAAATTAAAAGTAGAGATGAAAAATGAAGTTGCTGTATATGTTCATCAGATGATATTGATCATTCAGAGGACAAATTGAGTCAAAACTATTTGCTTGAAAACAACCTATTTATTGTTTATTATTAGTGTTTTGCACATTTAGGTATACATGAATTTTCCTAAAAAAAATTGATATTAGGAGCTGAAAAATCGATATCATAATGGGCGGCCGAAAATCGCGATATATTGCCAAATTGATTTTTTTTTTTTTTCACACCCCTAAGTAGAACTCAGCGCTATGTTTAATAGTGAAAGTAAGAGCATTTCCACACATGCAATGCTAAGGGAACTCCAGAGATTGGGACTGAACAGCTGTGTAGCCTTAAAAAAAAAACACTAATCAGTGAGGCTAACTGGAAAAAAAAGGCTTTAATTAGCTAGGGAGCATAAAGATTGGACTCTGGATCAATGGAACAAGGTCATGTGGTCTGATGAGTCCAGACTGACCCTGTTCCAGAGTGATGGGAGCATCAGAAGAAGAAGAGAGGCAGATGAAGTGATGCTCCCATCATGCCTAGCGCCTACTGTACCAGCCTGTGGGGGCAGTGTTCTGATCTGGGGTTGCTGCAGTTGGTCAGGTCCAGGTTCAGCAACAGTATGAGCTCAGAGAATGAGGTCAGCTGACTACCTGAATATACTGAATGACCAGGTTAGTCCATCAATGGATTTATTCTTCCCTGATGGCACGGCCATATTCCAAGATGACAATGACAGGATTCATCGGGCTCAAATTGTGAAAGACTGATTCAGGAAGCATGAATTGGCCACCACAGAGTCCAGACCGGAACCCCATTGAGAATCTCTGGGATGTGCTGGAGAAGGCTTCACGCAGCGGTCAGACTCTACCATCATCAATACGAGATCTTGGTGAAAAATTAATGCAACACTGGAGATGGAAATAAATGTTGTGACATTGCAGAAGCTTATTGAAACAATGCCCCCCCAGAATGCGTGCCGTTATCAAAGCTAAAGGTGGTCCAACGAAAAATTAGATTGTATCAATTTTTTTTTTTTTTTTGGCCAGGCAATGATTTCCAGCCCCGTGCTTCACGCTTGGTATATTTTTGGTATTAAGAAAATATGGCTTGTTTTAAAATTGTCCAATGAATGATTCAGCTACATACGAATTTCTTAACAGAGCTCCTCAGTGGTCTGTCATCTTGACCCAAACTGAATTAATCAATGTTTGGGATTTGGAAGGATGAGAGAAATGGACCCTTGCTCACGATCAGAGAAGACAAACAGAACATTTTCAAAAAAATGGAAAGAAAAACATAACTGGTTTTGTTCCAGTTATCTCTTTCATATTTCTGGAAGCTGCAAACTTTGACAAAACATAATAAAGTTTGATCAATTGCCAAGACCTTAAGTTTGGAACATTTTACAGATGTCAAAATGACTTTGCACTTCTCAGGGGCAGACGGTGATGACAGAAAATGCGTCTGAAATCTTAATTTACCCAGACTGCAGCTCAATAAACTGAGTGTCCATTTTATGGGGAGCAGTGCATTAGCAGACAAGATGATTCTGGACACGGCCCAAGATCATACCGAGATTGGTTGTCCTCCAAAGTGAATCACACTGAAATTATGGAATAGTTGGTAGTATTTAAAGGTTTTGATGTCTGACAGCTTGTTCTTGAACTTTCTGACTTCCCAAGAGTGAATGATGAATGAGATTCACAGAGGATGGTCTGATGCACATTCATAACACCTGAGCTGGAAAAACAGGGCTGATATGGGAAAGAAAAAAAAAACTAAACTAAGAAGGTGAAATAGAAAAAGCACTAATGAATTGTTTAAAGTGATGTAATGCTCTTTAAAGAAAGATACAGTCTAAATATTATTGAACCATTTCAAAGACTGGAGGAATTTCAGTGCTGAACGGGAACACATTCAGGTTCTAGCTGGATACCTGTGATCTATGATCTCTGACAGCACTTCATTAACAACAGTCGTTCATCAATAACTGATGTAACCACATGGAGGAAAGATTACCGTATCAAACCTTTGTCAGTCACAATACAGAGCTACATTTTCTTAAAACTCAACTGTCTAAAAAAGAAGCCAGATGTCAACCTTGTCAAGAGACGGCATCAGCGTCTCTGGACTCTGAGGCATCTGGGACGGACCATCATACAGTAAAATACGTATCGGGATCAGATGACTCGGTATTCCAACATTAACTTATTTATTGTTATTTTTATGGAAGAAATTGGTGCCATGTGCTCGGGACGAAAAGCACCAGGCTCTGTGGTGGCATGAGGGCTGTATCCGTGTCCTTGACACAGCTTATTTCCACTTCTGTGGTGCTAGCATTAATGCAGACGAGTACACTGAGGTTTTAGAGCAACAGCAACACCACATCTTTTCCAGGGACATCCGTGCATTTTTCACTGAGATGATGCAAAACCTAATTTTTTTTTCACATTACAAAGACGGGGCTGAGGAAGAAGAAGGTACAACTACTGGACCGGTCTGCCTGCAGTCTTGACCTGTCCCCAATAGAGGATGCGTGGAGAACATTAGAACCATAAAGGTCTTATACTGTTGCACGTCTAAAGATGTGTTTGCATAACCTGATGGATGAGACCCACATTTAGACATATGTAGGGTCTGAAAATGATCCTTTGAGCCTTCCTATCCAAGGGACAACACCAACGGCTGCTTCTCAAACTGCCCCTGGATGCAGTTGGTTAGCGCTGCAACCAATCAGAGCAACGAACAAAGTGACGTATTCAAAGTAACAGAAACGACTGAAGGAAAGCAGTGTTATCAATTTAGCAACTTTTGGACCCACAGCAGTTTCCTGACCACTGTGGTGTTGGAGTTGAAGACGCCATCATACACCTGCTTCAATGAACCCACATTCATCTGGACAAAGCAGGCAGCACTGTGAGGATCATGTTCTTCTGCTTCTCCAGTGCATTTAACACCGTCCAGCCTGCTTTACTATTTAGAAACTCCAGAAGACACAGGTGGACGCCTCCGCAATCATCTGGATTACTGACTACCTGGTCAACAGCACAGGAGCACCACAGGGAACCGTACTCTCACCATTCATCTTCACTCTGAACACTTTAGACTTCCAGTAGCAGTCAGAGTCCTGTCATCTGCAGAAACATAAAGATATCTTGAGTTACTACTGTCTAAAAAGAATAAGAAAATATAAATGTAAGGATCACATTTGCATTTTTCATGTCGTTCCAACTTTTTCTGATTTGTGTTTGCAGTTTTTGTCTTGAGTTATAATGGTTACGATTGCTTTCACCATTCTGTATAGACAAAAAAACAACAACAAACCCAATCCTGTGTCGACTACGACCCACTCTCGTCATTTTGAAAATCCTCCAAATGGAGTAATTTTTGCTGATCAGAAAACTGCAACTGGTTCCGGGTCAAAGCGTTTGGCCTCTTGTCGTGTGCATTTAAAAACTACTCCTTATTTCTGAGCCGTTGGTCTGCAGTCAGTCTTGGAGCTCAGAGTTTTAGCCCTTTTCAGTGCAGTTTAAGGTTAAAACCATTTGATAGAAACTAATTGTTGGCCGCCTCATGCCATAAGAAACGTCATCAGCAGTGGACACAAATTTCTACAAAGTGTTAATATGATCCTAAATTACTATGAAGCATGAGGAAATCCTCACCCTCATGGAGCCGGTCCTTAGAGCCCACTGTTTAACAGTCAGGATGGAAGCTCTGAGTCTAGGTGTTCCTGTGCATCCTGGCATGCTAACTTTAACATGTGAACATGCTTAATTAGGCCGTGTGCGTGCGTACTAAGAGGGAGATATTGATTCGGTGGGACGCTCTATTAAACCTTCATGCAGCTGTGAAGCAGAGGTTTGGACCTCTTGCAGCAGAGATGTGGGCTACAACAGATTCTTGCTGACACACAAATAAGCTTCTCCCATGCTTCACTTCCACTCTCCCAGTGTCAGGTGAGGTGGGGGGGAGGGGGGTACCAGTGGTGGGGGTCTGATGTAAGGGCAGATGTAGCGCTTCATGGCTCAGAGACGACCAATTTTCTCTCTTTTTCTTGTTGTCGAATGCAGAAAGTAAAGGAGTTTGCTGTTTTTCATGCGCGCTCAGCACTTCGCTGTTTCATTTGTGCTGAAGAGGTCGAGATCAGCATGTCGGGCTAAATTACCTCTGGGTCCACTTATCATCGCGGTTCTATTAAAATCAAAGTAAAATAAAAGTGCCATTTTTGAAATGTTTTTATTTTTTCTAGACTACAGACATGTAAGCAGGAAAACATCAAACGTTTGCTTTTGTGGAGCATTTATGGGTTTAAAGCTTATCGTAGCTCTGCAGCGCGAATGTTGACTCAGACCAGGTAGACGGTTCGAATCACACCACCCTGATAGTCTCTGTGCCACCAGTCTGCTTCAGAAAATAACCTCTTTTGTCATTTAACCCTGGTTAATAGTTGGATGAGGAACTAGTCAATTGGTTTTCCAGTAAAAATAAGTTAACCAATCAACCAATCAGAATGAATGGCACATGGCTAACTCTGGATTCACACAGTGCATTGCAGCAACGCGGGGGGGTTGTTATTGACGTTTTTTTGTTGTACCAAAAACAACCAATCAAATTTGTTCCTGATCTCTGAACCTGCAAAACCCGTGTGCTTTGAATTAGCCCCGCCTCCGTGTGCTATTTTCATTGGCGAGCTCCTGCCGCGTAGCCGCGACCCGTTTGGCTGACGTGCGAGTCGCAGCGGGAAGAGTTGGAAAAACTCAAAGGGTTAACCAACTGAGCTACTTGGTGGCCCAAATGAAGTTTTTCAGAACCAACTACCTTTTTGTTCTGATTGTAATTGCGGTGGGTCTGAGTCCAGTTTGTGTCTCTTCATGCTTACACAAGCTTTTTCACCGCCGCCCTGCAGAATTGAGGTCAGGGCTTTGTGATGGTCATTCCAATACCTTCACTTTGTTGTTCGTAAACCACTTTCCAAATAATTTGGAGGTATCCTTGGAGTCATTGTCCATTTGGAAGACCCATCAATCCATGCAATGTTCTGGCTGATGTCTGGAGATTTTTCAACTTATCGAATCGAAAGCAGCCACACATCGTGATGGTGTACTGAGGCCTGCAAGCTCCTCCCCTTTTCCATCGAAACATATCGATGATCAAATAGTTCAATTTATTTTTTTATTGAATTTGATAGCTCAGTAGTTCAGTTGTGCCCATCAGAGCGTTGGTACAGAAGTGTCAGATGCCAAAGCATCACGTGGAACCGTCCAAGGTATTTAAGGCCGCGATCAACTTACCTCCTGGAAACTTCTTCTGATTAATAATAATTAGGGCTGGGCAAGTTAACGCGTTATTATCGCGTTAACTCATTAATTTATTAACGCCGACATTTATTTTATCGCGCGTTAACGCATGTTGCTCACATGCTTTTGTTTTGAAAAGTCCGTTACTGGCTGCTGCAGAACCGGAAGATGATTGACAGGTAAACAGCATGTCTGCTAGTCTGTGGATATCCATCTCATTTATCCAGGTAAATTCCATTCTTGCAACAATTGAATCATCGGCAACCGGACTTAGATTTGTCTAGAAGACGTTTCGCCTCTTATCCAAGCGACTTCATCAGTTCTCAACGCATCGGTCTGACTAGTCCGCACTAGTCAGACAAACAGTGGAGGAT
The DNA here is from genome assembly GCA_018398805.1 of Hirundichthys speculiger. NCBI lineage: Eukaryota > Metazoa > Chordata > Actinopteri > Beloniformes > Exocoetidae > Hirundichthys > Hirundichthys speculiger. The sequence goes on along the minus strand of JAGFBZ010002607.1, from coordinate 162,907 downwards.
GACTCAGGTTTTTAACCTCTGTGGAGGTGTAACCCATCACTTTCCAAGGACAATACTTGGTTAGTGGAGCTGGACTCTTTGTTTGGGTCAGGAGAGTCACACCAGTGAAAGGACAGTTGTTAGGGGTGAGTGGGGCCACTGGTGGACAACAGTCGTTAGGCATGAGGTGTGGTTACCAGTGAACGACTGTCGTTATGTTTCTTTGAGCAACTTGAGTTTAGTTTAGTTCAGTCCTTGTTGTTCAGTCTCTTAGGAACAGTAGCGAGGGCTGCGTTGTAAATGGGAGATAGATGGAATCTTAAGCCACCTCCCCTGTTTAGAGACAGCTTCTCTATTTTAACGTAGATGGATTATTTTACTCCTCTCTCAACTACTGTTCCTAAGAGACTGAAGTTCGATGGAACAGTATGATTTGCAGTGGAGACCCCTAAAGGGAATGCCAGAAAAGAAAGGAGGCAAAAAAGAAGAAGAATATGATTATTTTGAAACCATCTGGAGGTCACCATTCTACAATGAGAAGACTGCTACAAAAAACTACCATTCTAGAGTTTGCACTTTTTCTTATTACAGAAATACAACAAAGGAGTGACAAAATCAAAAAGACAAACATAGAAGGTCCAGTGGGTGGATATTTGAATGGGTATCATTCAGTCCAGGACAATCCGTGCGTTTACATGGGAAGTTTAATTCCCCTTTAATTCAGAATTAAAGTTAAAGCCGAATAAAAGTTACCATGTAAACAATTAATTCCATATGAAAATGTCAATTCCGTATTAAACTTAATTCCGAAGTAAGTGGCTGGTTTTATTCTCATTTTAATTCCGTATTAAGTAATTCCGCGGTCATGTTTACACTCATTCCTCTTTAAATTAATTCCCGTCTTTCTGCGCATGCTAGTTCTCTTGCCCGTCTGTCACGATGACGCTTATATTCTGCGCTGGGCTTGTTATCAAAATGGCAGCACGCAGTAAACGGTGTTCAAGAGCAGAGACGATTTTTTTAATAAATAGCTTGGAGGAACTGGAAATAATTAAAAGAACAGATGGCAGGAAATGTAAAAATTGTGAGCTTTTCAAAGCGGCTAGGTTAAATGAAGGAGGTTTCACAGATAGATACGCCACCCAGGTCAAAAATAAGTGGAATGTTGTTGCTAACCTAGTTAGCTAAGTTTGTTTTCTTCCGGTAGATGTATTGTCTTGAGTTAATGATAATTCAAAGATCTGTAGCTGATGTAACCAGATGAAACAAACAAATACACAAACTAAATGATAAACTAAAGTAACGACTACACAAGTCTTTGAAATGAGGAAATTAAATAGTCTTTATTAATTGGTTAATATGCCATTGGGTGGTGGTGGTGGGGGGGTGTTAAGATGGCACATTAACACACTCATGTTTGTATGTGAAATGACTAAGTTGGTGCCTCCACATGTGCTATATTTAATATCTTTATATCCATCATTCTCAAATGAGAATGATGCAACCATGGTTGCTATGGTGAAGGTTCCGTGTCACATGGGATTGGAGCTGTTATGACATCACAAGATCAGAATTCTTTACTAGATCTGATATAGTACTGACAACACGCACTTACGGTTCTCTGGTGAAAACTAAGACCTTCCACTCAGGAATACACTCGCTCTGATTCTCATCCTTGCATCACGTCTCAGACCGTTTAATGGCTCACAGACGATATCCAGGACAGAAACACAGATTTCTGAGCACGTGGAACCACGAAGCTCAATCAGACATGCTGGACTACATCAGCCAACTCCGAAAGGAGAACGGTGAGTGCAAAGCACAAATTGCTTTCCTCAATCGTACCAACAGCAGTCTGAGACTGAAGATTTCAGATCTGCAGAAGAGAGTCAGAAGACCACCGTTGACTCACCAGACGGACACGTCTGAAGTCTGCGACCTGAAAGAACAGCTCAGACGGCTGGAGGAAGAGAAGAAAACTCTTCAAGACAAACTGGAAGAGTCTAGATTGGTAACGGAGCGTCAACGACAGGGTGGGTCATCCCTCACACTGGAGGAGACGCTGGCAAAACCGGAAAACGAGAAGAAAGTATTCCTAAAAACAGACGAGGGTTCTCAAGAACAACTGAGAAAATTGGAAGACAAAGCAGCGAAAATCGATTTGGAGGAGGACAAAAAGATCGAGAAAGAGCTAAGACTCAAAAAGGAGGCTCTTCAGCAGCAGGAGAAACAATTAGAGAACGATCGGAAACAATTGGAAGAGGAGAAGAAAAAAGTCCAGCTTGAGAAAACGGAAATCAAAGACACCAAGATAAAAATGGAGGAAAAGCTTCAAGAAATGCAGACAGAGAAAGATTGGCTACAGCAGGAGGTGAAAACTTTAGAGGACAATAAGAAACAACTGGAAAAGGACCGGAAAGATTTGGAGCTGGAAAAGACAAAAAGCTGCGCCGAGATAAAAATGGAGGAGCAACTGCTGCAGGAGGAAAGAGAAGAGGCCAAAAAAATGGAGGAAAACCATCAGAGAGACGAGGCAAAACTGCAGCAGGAGCTCACTAAAATAGAGGATGAGAAGATGCATGTGGAAAAGAAAAAAAGAGAGCTGGAGGAAGAGATGGATCGTCTCCATGAGATGAGCAAAGATCTGGAGAACGAGAAAAGGGAATTGGATAAAGATAAAGACAAACTGGCGAAAGAAAAGAATGAATTGGATGGAGAGAAAAGAAAAATTCAAGAATTTCGGCGGGGTTTGGAGAAAGAGGTGGATTCATTATTATCAATTTTTGAAAGGGAAAAGAAGTTCCTGGTGAGGAGGGACAGAGACCTTCAAGAGCTGCCGCCCAAGAAAAAGAAGAGGAGATTCTTCTCTTCTAAGAAGAGCGTCCAGCACAGGAAGACGGAGAAGAGAGAAGGAAAAGTACAAGAACAGGAGGTGAAAAAAGACAATCAGAAGAAAGAAAAAGAAGAGCAACATCTGAAACGTGAGGAAAAAAAAGAGAAGACGGAGAAGAACAAGGAGGTGAAGAGGAGGTCTTTGATCAGCTGGTTTCGGAAGAAGTCCAGCAGTGAGAAGACTGGGAGGGCTGCTGGAAACCAGTAGCTCCCTCCACTTCACTTCCTCTTTTCCCACCTATCTTCCTTCAACCTCTCTCCTCATCTCTCCATGTCTTCTTCTTTTAAGCCCCCCCCCCCCCCCCCCCCCCCCCCCCAAAAAAAAAACAAAACAAAAAACCACGTAGGTGAAAGTCAACCATCATGGAGGCGTCAGTGATCTTCACGCAGGAACTTCTGTTTCTGTGAGGAGTTTGCTGTTCTCCCCGTGTCTCCGCGGGTTTTCTCCGGGACGCTCCGGTTTCCTCCCGCATCCCCAAAAACAACATCTATTTAGGTTAATTGGACAATCTAAATTTCCCCAAATTGCAAATTGTAAAATTATCTGCCATATTTCTTCATGTGTGCAGATTTTAGAATGACTTTTTGTTGTACAAATGTCACTGTTTGAAAACAATAAATCTCTTGAGATGTATCATCAATGTGAAACGAGTTTCATTCAAATCAAGGAAATGTCACTTGAAGCTACTATTGTGAATTAGAACCAGCTAAATTCATGTCAACAGATCAGAATCCCAGATCTATGATTTTAATCTTCTGTTTTATTGTAGGTTCTATGAACATGTATGTTGTGCTGAACTTGTTGTTTCAGAGTATTTAAAAGTTGCCTGTTGTTTAACAGTTGTCCTTTAATTTCTTGCCTGCCAGACGCTTATGAATTTTGTGTTTAACTCATTTACATTTGTACATATTCTATGAACTGAAATAAATGTCAATATGTTGCAACTATTACTTTTTATTGCATCATCCGATAAGCAACACGCAGCGTGCCATGCACTGGTGCACTGGACTTCTACGTGCACAGCAATGATATTTAAACTGTCAGAAAGAATGTATGATGATGTACCGTTCCAGCACTGGTAATATCAATAAATGCCATGTCTTTCCAACTCCTTGAAGAAATGTTCATAACTGAAGACAGGATGTGCTGTATTTTCTGGACTATAAAGCGCACCTTAATATAAGCCGCACCCACTAAAATTTAAACGAAATATATATTTTGTCACATATACGCCTCACCGGACTATAAGCCGCCGGTATCCAGGCTGAGAAATAAGATATTTACATCAAAAGATTTTACCATAAGTGTTTATTCACTTACCTGAACTGATAACTGTAACACGGCAGTAAAAGTTCTGATCAAACAAAACAGAAAAGTCATTGATGGTTTTATTAATTTTCCTCCTGTACACTAAAACCAAATTGCTTTATTTTTCCTCGTCCTGTGTACTGAAACCCCCCCACACAGCAAAGACATCTGGAACGGACCCGTGAAACGGACCCGTATCGGGGTCCACTTGCACTCAGTGCCGGATCCGCTTTTGAGCTGGATCGTGGACCCGCTGGGTCCATGCTGCGTCCGGTCCGGATCTGTGATTAAAACCTTACCTCCGCGGCGGGTCCGCTCAGAACCCTGAAATCCGCTGGGGAACCAACAAACTGACAAATTTATTAATCAGTTTGTCCAATAATAACAGGTATTGATGCTCACAAAATGAATGTAGAGTAGCATAGCCAACATAGGCTACTTAACAAAAACAGAATAGCTTTTAACTACGTCGTTTGTTTTGGTTTTTGCACTTCCTGCTAGAGCGCCCCCTGAGGGCTGAAGAAAAATACACATAAAAGCCACATCTCTGTATAAACCTCATGGTTTAAAGCGTGGGAAAAAAGTAGCGGCTTATAGTCCGAAAAATACGGTATATGAACCGAATTGAATTATGCTCTGTGATTTCATGTTTTTTTTTCATACGCTTTGTGATCAGACCTTTCCCCAAATACCTGTACTTGTAAATGTGTTCTTACTTGTATCAGAATGATTGGAAGAGAAAAGTCCTGAGAAGGAAAAGAACATCTCATTCATGGTGGTGAGTTCTGAGGTGTAAAGGGCTTAAACTCTCTGCTCACATTCAACCTGATGCTACAAGACTGATTTAGGGCCCTATGGAATCTGCGATAATGGAATCTGCTGAAAAAGAGATTAAAAACAGAATTCACTTTAAATGCGCAATATAACAGAACTGAACGTCAATTTGCGTAAAAGTTTGTTTTTCTCTCCCGGACTAAAAGGAACTTTTCTTTTGAGAAAATAGTCCAAGAGGGGTCACTAAAAGCTGGGGGCACTAGCCCCCTCCTGCCCCCGCTTTCCTCATTACAAAAAAAAAAAACACAACGAAGTGGCCACCTGAGAAACCGCTGAAGACGCAAAGGAACTACCGGCTTACTCCCAGGTACAGGGCAGAGCAGTTTCTCCGAGATTTTTGTGTGTCTGGCGATTCAGTGTTCCACAAGTTTTGCCAGCACACGTTTGAATGGACACGAAAAAATACGTGCGAGGATCACTTCCATCTAACAATTAGCTCCCAATTGGGCCGGAATCGGGTCGCGGGGGCAGCAGCTTCAGCAGAGAGGCCAAGACCTCCCTCCCCCCGGCCACTTCCACCAGGCCAGCTGAGAGATATAGGGCCCGATCTTCCGCCAAACCTCCTAAAGCCGCTATTAAGGGATAGCGGGTAGCTGGAGGGGCGTTCCCCCACAAAAAACGCAATCTTCCAACTCCCTAAACCCGCGATCTTACCTGCGCTAACCGCTATATTATGCATGGGAGTGGTTAGGGCGTTCCACCTGTTTAACCAATCAGTGCGTCAGTAGCCATTGCCTTTAAGAGCAGGTTGTGCTACCCGCTAACCGCTATGGAGCATCTTTTCATCCAGATCAGAGCAGCTCTCATGTGCCGCTCGTCTGGGACTCTGCTGTAGAACTTATTTCTCTTCCTTCCTTCTCCTCCTCTGCACTGATATATACACCTTTTCGACTTAAGAATTGTGGACATGCGCCCCCTAGAAACGGGTATAGAAAATGGATGGATGGATGGATTTTCCATATACAATGCGATTAATCGTGATTAATCAGAGAAATCATGCAATTGATTGCGATTAAAAATTTTAATCGTTACCCAGCCCTAATAATAATAATAAAAAAAACATCTTTTAAATAAAAATCTGTCTCAGTATCCTCCCTAAAAAATGAGAATCCTAACTGACCTGAAACAGAAAAGGTTTCCTCACTTTACTTTCTAAACTGCAGGTAAATGTCTGGTTCTAACTGATTTAATGGTCGATTTGGATTCACAGTGACAGTCTATTGAATTATTATTTTTTGTTCTGTCCTGTAACTCTACAGCTGCTGTCCTGGTGGACTCTTCGCTACATCAACTTGCACCAGCAGATCTTGGAGGCCCGGTCTCCACAGCTCCTGGACCTGGCCCGGAGCTGCATGGACAAAGGTCTGTACTTATTCCACCACCACTGAGCTCCCTGTGCTCACCTTTCTGACTGGGATACTGGGATACATCTTCCCTCAATATTATGGAGTTGTAAATAACTGCACAGTGGCACTAAAAGACCACACATTAATACGGGGGAACGATGAAGATCTGGGGCTATTTAGAAAATAAAATTCAACCACCCTTCACCACTCTGCTGAGGTTAAAAGTGGCTGGACATAATTTGTTATTATGGCTATAAAATAGTCAGAAAATGCCCTACGTCTGAGTGCTTTGGCTCCGTTTTTCAGGAGAACTTGAACTTGAATTTTCAACATCTGGGAAATGATTATTGCATATTATATGGAAGTATTAGCGCTTAAAATGAAGAAAAACACAAAAACAAGCTTGATATTTTCAGTATTTTAGAGGGGGATGATAATGTTACTGTAAAGGATGTTTTGATTTGACATTTGAAATGTAAACTTAAACATGTTGAGAATTGATCCAAGTAATTATTTCGGTCTCGGGCTCTTGGTTCACAAAAAAAAACAAAAAACAAAGGAACAAAAAAAGCAGGGTAAAAGTCCCACACTAAAACACCCATAGTTCAAAAACATTCAGGTGCAAATGTGCAGTGTAAGTATTATAAAGGGTTTTCAATCACAACTGCTGTCAGTTTTCCACAGAAAAATCCACAAAATACAAAATAAACAATTTTTCAATGCGCACAATGTTGCCTACAATAATGTGTATGTGACATTATGACACACACTTAAAGAACATATGTAATAATAAAAAAAATGATAACAGTAATAGTAATACGTCTGAGTATCTAGGTGTTGATGTGCGTCCTCCAAATCTGTCTCCTCTTCTATGTTTTACAGCAGCTGTTTTATGGCCTTTGATGGTCTGTCTGATCATAAATTGTGTGTATGATCATAGCCAAGCAGACACTCGTACTCACTCACAAATTTTTTTAACCCCCTCAAAAAAAACAGCCAGATGTTTTTTTTTTTTTTTTTGTTCCCCCCCTTTGTAAAGGAACATCACAAGCATTGCTGTAATTAAACCTTTTATACTGTAAACTGACGGAAAATACAATTTCTCAGCTCTCCTTCACCATTGGGTTTTTTTTTTAGTTTGGACAAACACTCGAGGAGTTATGGTATTTAGAAACCGTGTAGTGCTCTCTTGATACTTCTGTGTTTTGCTGGACAGGGCAAAGTCTGATTATCCTCCATTGGCATCACCCACACCCCATTTGACTGGTTTTAATCTTACCTGTGAGGCCACACTCAGTTTATCCATCTCAAATCTTTCACATCACAACCTTCTGCTCTCACCTCTGGTGTGCCCCAGGGCTTAGTTCTGGGGCCCCTCCTGTTCATCATCTACCTTGTTCTCCTTAGCCATATTTTCGTTAAATATAACATAAATTTCCACTGTTATGCAGATGACACCCAGCTCTACCTCTCCAGTAAACCCACTCCCAACCTCCCACCCTCCTCCTTCACCGACTGCATCACAAAAAATCAAATCCTGGTTCAAATTTCCTCAAACTCAACAGTGACAAAACTGAGGTTCTCCTCATTGGTACTAAATCAGCATTATCTAAAACTGACAGCTTTTCTCTCAACATTGAAAACTGCTCTGTGTCCCCCCTCCCCTCAGGTTAAGAGTCATAACCACTGCATTTTTATATATTTATTGTGCTTTCAACTGTGTTTTAATACTCTGTATGGAGACCTTGAGTGACAGAAAGGCCATTTAAAATAAAAATGGAAAGCACAAACTCTTAGGTTTCTACTGCTGTTTTTATTTCTTCTGATTGGACAAACTGTCACATTTACGGTATTAAAAAAAAATACTCCGCAGATAGAAAACATAGAGAGGGTGCTAGGGTCGTAGATAAAAAGGGATTAAATAAACATGCTTGGGGTTAAAATCAAACAATATTTTTTTAGAATGGTGAAATGGCTTGCTTTCATCATTTCTATGTGCTGTTGTGAATAAATAATGCTCTTATGAGATTCCGTATTTCTTTACATTTTTCATTTGTATCTGCTGAGGAGGCCAGTGTTTATTTTGTTGGCTGTTATTTCAGTGTTTGCTGTAATATGGTGTTATGTACAAACTGTGGCATTAAGCTGTAGTGGACTGGAAAAACAATCATTAATGCATAAGTTGTTGTTTGATGATTCCCATCTTCAAGACACATGGTTTCTCATTTTCTTATCCCAGCAGAGCGGTTATCAGAGGACATTTATTAAAAATGTTGGCAGAGTAAATTGGTGTTTTCCACATTTCTTGCACTGCTTGTTGGATTTTGGAGTTTGAGGGCAGGTGTTGGTTTGCTGGACTGCAGTCTGCTGCTGGCTAGTTAACGGAGTGTGAAGAGAGCAGTATGTGCTGGATACAAATCAGTCTGATCCATATTCCAGAGGAACAGTCGCCACACAACCCTTTTACGAATCAGTCGAAGAGAAGTGTGGCGGATGCTGTGAAAGGCATGCAGATGGCCTCTCTGTGCAGGTGCGGCCACGACGTCCTGCTTCGTTTAAATTCGTCCGGTGCTTTCAATTTCCTCAGTTGGAAGGTGTTAGCTGCTGTTAGTCTGGATGTGCCGTTGTGAGACTTAAGGTCTGGTTTAATTACCAAAAGTCTGACAAACCTATGAGTCAGAATATTACTGTGCATGTAAACAGGAAACTGTCAGTTTATGTTTCTGTTCCTGGTGTTGTTTTCTCTCATCTGCATCAGAGATATTTGACCACAAAATAAATCTCTCACCCTCATCTTCTGTGGTTAAGCAATTAGGAAATTTTTAATAATTTTTTTAGTGAAAGATTTTATGTTCACAACCCCAGTTTTAAAATAGTTGGGATAAGTGACCTTTCGGTAAGAACCGCCCCCTTCCTAGTTACTGTTGCTAGGTTGGACATTCTCGCTGCTCCTCCATTAATGACAATGTTATTTTGCCATTTTTCCGATGCCTATCAACCGTATTAACATTATACTAGAATAACGCCGTGGTAAAATATTGCTGCTGGGGACCTGCAACAGTGACTCGAGGTGTCCAGAACGTTTGGAGGGACATTTTTATTCTCTTTCCCAAACCAAAACAAACGCTGGAGAATGCAGGCTGTGGGTTAAGTTGTGTCCGTCCACACAATCAACTGAACATGGGGAAAGTTACAAAACACGCCAACATTTGCTCCAAGGTAAGCTCTGCCAACTGAGCTACAGCCAGCCCGGTGATTTTAATCACAGCAGAACATAGAAATTGTATCAAATGTTGAAAGCAGGACTATTTACCCTTTCATGAAAAATAATACCTCCTTTTTTAATTTAATGGCAGCAATGTGTGTCGGAAAAGAAGTGGGCAACCAAAGTCAGAAAAAGCAAGTAATTGTCCACATGTCTGAAAAGACTGCATGAAAGGTCCAAGTGCAGAGCCCTGTGGAACACCATCACTAACCCCCACAATGTGTTGAGATAACATAAAAAAATATCAGTTCTGTCTTTTCCTGAACATATCCATGATTCCGTTCCTTGTGCTGGAGGAAAAAGTTAGTGAATCCTTGGAATTAACATCTGGTTCAACAAACTCCTTATCTCTGGATCAGAGCTGCACAACATTCAGGAGTTCTGGACCATTCCACTTTCCAGAACCGCTTGAAGTCGGACACATTTGTAGGATGTCATTATCGGGGTAATTCCACACCGTCTCTATGGCGTTGAGGTCTGGGCTCTGACGGAGCCTCATTCTGCGGTGGATTTACTTCCATTTTTAAGCTCATTGTTCTTGTTGCATCACCTAACCTCTACTAAGTTTCAGCTGGTGGACACACACCCTGATATTATCCTGGAGCAAATTTTGGTAAATTTGGGAATTGGTTTCTCTCCTGTGGTAGCAGGTTTCCCAGGCCCTGAGACAGTGAATCAGACCTAAATCATGATGCTCCGTTCACCATGCTTCACCTTTGGGTTGATATTTCTTGATCATGTTCCCTGCATCATAGACAGTGTTGAGTATTCTTCCCAAACTTCAATTTTTAGAGAGTGACAGCTCTGCCCTGTGGTGTACTACCAGGGACACCTGCCTGTTCACTGACTTCTGTACAGTCGTCTCACAAAGATGTTTGTCAGTACCAGTGACGTCTTCTTGCCTTTAGCTGGTACTTGTGGGTTCTTCTTTACCTCACTGAGTATTCCATGTTGTGTCTTTGGAGTCTTCTTCTCTGGATATCCACTCCTAGGAAGAGTAGCCACAGTGCTAAACTGTTCAACTGTGGACGGATGGATACCTAAACACTTGGAGATGACTTTTGGTGTATTCCAATTCCTCTCTTAACCCTCAATCTCAACCCTCGAAAGTAAGTGTCAGGGCTATCTTGACTTAGAAAGTGGGACACCCCTTGAGTGCAGTTACGTCTTCAGACTGAAATGTATCAGAGCCGTGTTGTCTCTGTTTTCCCTGAAATGACACAGGGATAACATTGAAAAGAGCGCCGTATATTCCCCAAATAATATTAGCAAATAACACAATAGAGGATACATTATTCAGTCCTCCGTTCGCTACACAACAAGGTATACAAGTAACGTGAAGCCGGTCGGAACCACCGGCCGCTGGCTGGGACTGCCGACTGGGGCCGCTGACCGAGACCACCAGTCGCCGACCGGGACCACTGGCTGCCGACCTGGACCACCCAACAAGGTATACAAGTAACGTGAATCCGACCGGGACCACCGGCCGTCGACCGGGACCATCGACCGGGACCGTCGGTCCGGCAGCAAACATCATAAAGTAAAAAAAATAAATGTTACGCAACAACGATATTAATCCATGAAAAAAATCTCAGACAATAAAATGGTTTTGTAACATTTATATCTTTAAGATATATGAAGATACTTAGTTTGTAGCTAGCTTTTTTTGTCACCATCCTTTTCGAAGATGTCTTGGCTAAATTATCCAGTGCCTTCTGGATAGCCCTTACTAACAAGGCTGGTATCGGATAATCTCAATTTTCTAAGAATCGGGACAGCACTGGCCCTTAGCGGGGAGTGCGCATTTTTGAGACTGAGGGTTGAGATTGAGGTTTAAGGAAAGAATTGGAATTCACCCAATGTGTCCCTTTCCATCCTAATACGGATCAACTACTCTTGATTGTATGTCTTCAGAGATCTCCTGTTAGTGAGGCTACGGCTCTTCTGAACAGTAGACATCAAATGTTTTGGGTGTCTTTTATCAATAAAAATAGCCCTTATCACACCTCCAAACTCATTTCATTAATTGGACTTCGGTTACCTTTTACTGAATTCATTAATTAACTTTTTCCTCCAGAATTTTGAGTATTTAATAGATGTGTTCAGTGAAGGCACAGAAACAATAATTATATGCTTATCAGATTGAGTTTTAATTTTTTTGAGCTGCTGTATCAAGTTGTTGTTTGTGAATATTTTGCCTGAAGACGGTGGTTTCATGGATCTCAGTCTCAGCACATGCATGTTGGTGCCTGTAGGTCTTTGCTGCACAGTTTTACCAACCATTGTTTTTACACAAACAGACTACCACAGTTTGGATGAAGGGATACAAACAGATCCTCGCTGGTTTTCTTCAGATGAGGCCATGAAACCTGTTTATGCTCCTCGTTTTCTGGATTGAGATTCTGCTGCTGTAGCGTGTTGCTTTGCTAAAGTAATATATGCCGCCTTTGATGAATATGGAAAATCTTTCAGTGAGACATGAGAAAAAAAAAGATTTATTCTTGAGGTTAATTTCTATTGTGAAATCTGTCGGTGGCCACATGTTTTCTTTGCCACGAACTCGACAGCTCCCGCAGTCCCTGGTACCGGTTTCCCAGCGTGTTCATGAAATTGCCTGTTCTAAAGGTGACTCGGACATGTTGCTTGTAAATCTGTCCTGTCGCCGGCTCCGGGTCCCCGGCGTTGCTTCATGAATGTTGAATGGGGATGAGCGTATGACTTCTGATCATGAATTATGCATTTCCGCTCAGCTATGTTTCTCCTGCTGGTCTCGTCTCTTTGTCACTGCGACGGGGCCGAATTATTAATCGGATCAGCCGGGAAGACGGAGGGAAAAATGGGCAGCTCTTCATCGTCTCTATTCTGAGTTTGGGTTTTAAGGTGTTCGCTTCGGGGCCTCGGGGTCTTCAGGCTGAGGCTGCTGAGCTCATGTGGAGGAAGAACTTTGACACCTGCACGTTCATTATTTCACTCCTGAATGTCTGTGGCTGCTTCCACGTTAGTGTGGTTGTGATTAAAGACAGAACCGATCCGTGTCCGTGCACAAGCGCTTCAAGTCTTTGTCGGAAAAAAAAAAATCTCCATCCACAATCTGTCCAATATTCAGTCAGCAGATATGCAGGTAAAAGGTACTTTCCAACGCCTGCACATACGAATAATGTTTCCCCTTTTAGGAAATCTTTCTTTTTTTTTTTTTTTTTACCTGCGTTGACAAGTGTACTGTCATTTGTTCCAAAGCCAGATTTTTCACTGACTCAACGACTCGATCTTTAACGGTGGATGCCTAGAGCTTTTGCAAGAATGAGATGAAATTTGAAAATGTACAACCAAAACGCTCTGTTACTTTATTCCAACCTCCATCAAAGGTCATGTCTCAAACTACCAGCTAACCACTGTAGGATTTGGGTGTGATGCAGTCTAGCTACGCTCTGCCTTGGAGCACAGCTTGGGCAGATGGGCTAACTGCAAAACAGATCAACAGGCTTCTTCCCTCATGTGAACCTCATTTAACCCCATGGAAACGCCACCCTGAGCTTTTTTTTAATGTTAATATACTGGTTTTTAATTAAATTAAAGGAATATTTGATTCATTATAGGAAATGTCATCTAGTTCCTGCAGCAAAAACCACCCAGTTGTCTCTTGGGACATCTGTTTCTTGACAAAGTTTTATGCTTTAAAAACAGACACAGCCTGTGATAGCTGAGTCATCTGTGCATTTTTCATTTCAACATGGTGCAGTAATTCAGGTATTGTAGATGTTACTGGGAAATGTATCTGTGGGGCTCTCTCATTTTTCACATTGAGACGGCTTTATAACACTGTGGTCAAACATGGAACCAAAATCATAAAGGAGAGTCTTAAACCACCAGGAGAACAAGGACCCCTTCAAAGGCCTGGTCCCCACTGGGATTACATGAGATGGAGGACACATAGTCTTAAACCTGAACTAATTTCCAAACTTTCCAACATACTCTGAAAAGTCTACTTTTTGGGGTACTTAATCTCCTGAGGAGAACTAGTCTTGTTTTACATGTAGGTTTAAGATCTCACAGATGAGGATTGTTGGAATATCCTTTTTCCACTAGAGCAGCCATTCTCAAAGTTCAGAACACCAAGGCCCAATTTGAAATGTTAAAAATCTCTGCAGCCCACCGAAACCTTTAATCACAACTGTGATCAACATACAGGACCAGGAACCATGTCCTGATATTAATGTAAGGGGTCAACCAATAAGGTGACACTTGTCATATTAAGTTAAGATTAAGGTAGAATAACACTTAACTGGTTTGTTTTGTTACTTCTTAATGTTTTTAAATCATGTCGTTAATATTTTACAGTAATTAAAAACATATTTTAAAAAGATCGAGGATTTAAAACATATTTGTTTAATTTTAATGACCTCTCACGGCCCACCTGCAGTACCGCGATGGCCCACCAGGGGGCCGCGGCCCACACTTTGGGAATCACTGCACTAGGGGATAATCCTAAGTGGTTCAGACCAGCAAATGTGTCAGCAGTTAGCATTGATGCTGCTTTAGAACCAGTATTTCTTTAATGAAAGAGGAGCATAAAGTAACCAAAAGTTGTTTTTCTTTCTTTTCTTTTTCTTGTTTCTCCCATCTGGCTCAGCAACAGTTTATATTCGCAGCTGGTTCCACTGGTTGTGGTTTTTTGATCTGAACTGTTGAACGTTGTCCACGTTAAATGGCACCGCCACAGTTTCCACGGCGGTGTTTTTGATACCTCTGGACTGTTCTCTTCGGCAGTGCTGAAGTCCCCCTCTGTGCTGCTGGAGCAGAGGAACCTGGCCATTCAGTTTCACCTGGAGTGTGTTTACACCAGTCTGACCTACTATGAGTACCAGTCAGCCAAGGAACACATCAGGAAAGCTCAAGAGCTCACCGGACTCGATATCAACACTACCGGTATGTAAAATACTCCGCGCTAATGTGTGGAAATTCCAGGAATGTCACTGTTGTCTCTGAGGGGTTTAATTTTGCAAGCTGAGGTGATTATATGTGCCTAATCTAGGTGCTCTTGGCAAACGAACCCGCTTCCAAGAGAAGTTCTTGGCTCAGCTCATCCTTGAAGTGAAAAGAAATCTGGATAAACCCGATGAGACGGTAGATGAGGCCAGTCCGGCCCCCACGCCTCAGGCCAGCCTGCCCAAGGTTGGAGCTTTTTTCTCTCATCTTTCCTTGACTGCGTTTTCAAAGCCTCATCTAACACTTTGACCCGTTTTTGTTTTCCCGACAGCCGGCTGAGGTTGTGTATGTCGGTGTCTGTCTTCACCTGGGTGCTTCTAGCCTCGGGCTGTCACAAGATTACATTTCACCACCAGCATTATAGTGTGTGTGCGTTCATTTGCATGTGCAAATAAACAGGAAAATAAATGTCTTCATTTGAAATCTGAACATGAATAATTCAACTGCGGGAGTTTGAGTGATGCTCAGTTACATGATAGGTCTCTGCAACCCTGTATATGTTTTGCCACTTACCCATCATGTGTGGATGTTTAACACTGTCACTTGCTGAACTGTGGCCTCCGTTGCTACTGGGGTTGTAAAATTCTGTGAATTTTTTAAAATTTGGAATTTCTATGGGAATTAATGGAAATAAACGGGTAAATTGCTAAACTGCATGCTGGCCTCTAACAGGGATCTTAAAAGTGGTTGGAATATGGGCTGGGTGATATGACCTCAGATAGGGGTGCACGATAACTATCGGGACGATAACAAGAAATTATGACGTCATCCCGATGTCCGATATCACGACAAATAGCCCCGATTAACATATATATTTTTGTCAACACGGCAGTGCCTCGCTCCCTCTGAGCCTTGAATAACCGGCAGTAAATGTTATGTTCAAGTGACGTCGGCATAATCAGAAAAACGATTACTCAATAAGGAAAATCAAGAATACCCCCTCATGCCAGAAAACAACTCGTTAACTCGGTCATAATTTTAGTAGTTGCTGACTTGAATTGATATTTGCAGTATTCTCCCACATGTTACACATAAAAAAAGAAAAAAAAAATAGAAAAGGCTGAAAGAACGACTAGCAAACGAGGGAACGTGGGAATTTACGTTACACCTTGAATGCAGCCTGGAGCACAGCTTACTGATTACAACAAACATGGCGGTGAAGAAGAAGATAGTTTGGTGGTTATTTATGACGAATCCTCCGAGTGAATTCTACGAGGAAGGAAGCACAAGCTTTAATACGTAAAACCCGATCGGCCACCTACAACATAACAATCGCTTCCATGGAGTTTTGAAATCGCGCTAACATGAGCTAACGGATGCTAATGCTAACGTGCGCAAGCCAGCAGCAGCCTCTCCTCTCTAATAGGTTTGTTTGATAGCTTTAAGAAAATGTTTAAGAGGCTTGCCAATAGTTTTTCATTGGAAAAATTAATATCTGTTCATATAAAAAGTCAAAACTATTTTTGATTTTGTTCATAGTATTGATGTAATGATCTTAGGTGTATGTGTGTTATCGGTTATCGGTATCGGCCTTTAGGAGCTGAAAGTTATCGGTTATTGGTATCGGTTTTAAAAAACAATTATCGTGCATCCCTAACCTCAGAGGCTTCCCGAGAACTGCAAGACGTGATGTGTAACTCGCACGTAATAATTTTAAACGTCATTTGCGTTGGCCTCCATAGACTTTGACTGGGGTCATGTCATCCATTACTGTTAAACACAAGAACCTTGTGCTCAAAAGAAGGTTAGGCACTTAGTAAAGGACCCCGGCGCAACCTGTCTGCGTAAGCCTGGGGCAGCGATAACTGACATGTCTTTGGGGCCTTCAGGTGGGAACCTCCTTTCACCAGTGCATTGTTTAATTAGTCCCACGACACCTCCAGAAGACTAAACGGTGACTTCCCTAATGCCAGCTCTCACTGCTCCCCACCAACACCACAACTAAACTGACTAAGCCAAACCACCACCACCAGCAGGAAGGAGCAAGGAAAAAGGAGGCGGGGCAAGAGAGGTCCATCCATTTAGACGTGAGCACCCCCCCCCTCTGGGTTGGGCTGTACACCCTGCCTCCCCCGACTCTCCCCAGTTCAGCCATATCCGAGCTAAATCAACTTCCATTACTTGGCCTACAAATTGGGTCAAAAAAAGCACTGGCTATCTTCAACAAACCCAGGCTACATTCGTTCCAGCTCCAGGTAACGGCAATGATGGTACTACTTTCTCAAGCACCAAGCAGAAACCACCAACCAAGCCTACCAGCATGGTCCCAGACGAAGAGATTCAAATAGACCAGTCCTACTTCCTTAAATAAGCTTCCTCTTCCTGGATTTCCACCCAAGAGGCTTGATTGGTGGACCTCATCTCACCCTGCCTTCACTCCCTTATCTTCACAAACAGAGGAAGATTACCAAGATTAAATGATTCATTTTTTAAATGATCCAAATCCACTGACTGCATCTGGTTGCCTCATCTGACATTTCTTTTATCATCCTCCTCAAACTCCGCCCCCGTACTCCCAGTCCCCCCAGTGATGAGACTGTTGATCCAGCTATGAAACCCCGACATCCCACTTCCACCGGACAAACCCTAACTTTCCATCCTCGCTGCTCAGCTTCTGCTCCCAAGACTGCTTATCTAAGCTTTTTCCTTTCATAGGCTTCTTCCACTGAGTATTCCCAGGGAACCGTCAGCTCAAAGAAGTAAACCATCCGCTGACTCACTGACCACAAAACTGTCAGGGCCTTGACCTGGTACAGCCATCAGCTTTCCACCTGAACCTACCTGCATTTCCCAATCACCAGCAGCTTCTCTACACTTTCTCAGTTTAACCATTGTCCCTGCTAAAGCCTTTGAACCCCTTATCATTTCCTCCTGTGTCCATACCTGCGTCATGACGAGCTTTCTCTTCTTTTTGGGACCTGTTTTGTTAATCACTGGTTTGCCTGAGCCAAGCCCCAAACCTCCCCCACCAAACTGGAACTTCCCTACAATTTTTGCATGTCTAAGAGCTCTTGGCTTCCATTTCCTCCCCTTGGTTGGATTTGGATCTACCTCCCGAACTATTACATCCTTACTCCCTGATAACAACGGTTCTGTCTTGACTTTAGTGCACTTAAACTTAAACTGGAGGTCGATAGCTGCAATATTCCTTTCCCGTTCAATCCAAGACTACTTAGACACCTCGGAAAACTGAACCACTTCCTTATGTGAGTGCTAACCGCTCTTTCCATTCTCTCCACGGTGGATATTAGTATTTGGTTAACTGAAAGTGGCCACATAAACCTTAGGGAATAACCCAAACTGCAAACACCACAATTGCAGCTTTCCCAGAAACCCCGTTTTGTCTATTCTGGCCAGTCCTTCAGCAACATCCTTCCAAAATTGCTCTACCTGTTCTTCACTGTACCACCTAGCTAAACTGTTGGGATTTCCTCCTCATCGATAACAAACATAACTTATCTTCCCCCTACATATCGAGATGCTTCTAGATTTACTAGGCTTAACCTTCATGCTAGCCCATCTGAGGTTCCCATTTACCCTTTCCAGTAGCCTTTTTGTACTTTGGGACTATTGTAGTTACCGGCATCAAGTCATCCATGTAAGCCCCAACTGGTGGGAGCTGTATCCCAGTCTGCCGTCTCTCTCCACCTACCACCCACTTGGAACCTAATGTCCTGAAAATATGCTCTTACCAAGTTAACAACTACCTGAGGTGCTTTAAAACTACAGATTTGTGCGTCATGTTGATAAAGTTGCCTCCCTGATGAGTTGAGCGATTTTTCAACTTTTCCCACCTCATCGCATGTCGGCCAATCGAGTTGGGGCTACACAGCTAGGCCAATGAAATAGTACAAAGAAGTGGGATGAATCCAAAGCGCACGTCTTATTTGTGCAGCGAGAAGACAATTTTTTTTTTTAGTATGAAAAAGAAACGTCAGAAATGCCAGATCTGCGCCTTTGCCGTCCTCCCGTTATTCCAGTACAAAATGGCCTCTTGTGTAGCTGCTTGCTGGAAGTGACGGGAACATACTCTGCAATTTCCTGTAAGGTTAAGATTGTCAACAATCCCTCCAGTTTTGTCCTTCCTCTAAGGCCAAATTGGTGCCTTCCATCTTCTCTGTGCAGAAAGATCTTTCAGCCACTTTATCCATGTCACGTCATCCATGAAGGGATAGATGCGTAGCTTCTTTGCTTGGTGCTACGTGACATACACTCCACAGCATCACAGTAGTAGACCACGGTTGTTTAAAGGTAGAAAATGATGTTAAATGACTGATCTGTATCGCTTGTTTACCGGAAGTGGTCTTGTCTGCAAAAATAAACTATTTATAGTTGTTTCTTGAATACAGTGATCCCTTGCCACTTTGCGGTTTGAGTACTGCGGTTTTAGTGATTTGCGAATTTTTTTCAGAAATATATAATATAATTAAAAAAAAAAATTAAAAAATCGCGGAAACATCACAGGATTTTGTGTGCGTTCTCACAGTGAAGAAATGCTGTGAGCCAGCCTGGCCCCTTTAAGAATGTGGCCTTATGGGTAATGTAGTGTGTGTGTGTGTGTCGTGGGACGGCAGAATGAAAATAGAGTTAGATGAAAAATGTAGTGAGCATCAACAGCAGCCCAGCGTGTATAGATTTACATTCTCTGTTAACCGACAGGAGCCCAACAATACAACCTGTGTGCAGGGCTTGACACTGACACCGGCCAACCGGCCAAATGCTGGTAAAATTTGGTTGTGGCTAGTAACAATTTCTGTCTCACAAGCAACTTTGGCTGGTAACTTATTCTTTGATATGACACATCACAATAATTGAACCAATTGCTTGTATTTAAAATGTAAATGCAAGAATATTGTGAAGAAGAAAAAAAACTGACAGCAAAACTGTGGCTAGCATAAAGACTAAATGGCTAATGACTGAGGAAAAACACTAGCCACAGTGGCTGGTGAGCCAAAAAGTTAGCCTCAAGCCCTGCCTGTGTGATGTTACAAGTTCCTTGCCAGAATAAAGTTCTCGTTCCATGCAGAGAAAATCGGACTTTTTGTTTTGTTGTTGTTAGCATGTTAGCCGCTAATTACGAGCCAAAAATAGCCCAATACCAGCGGTTTTCTTTGTGAAGGAAACAGAAAGACCACAGTTGAGCCTTTGTCTTGTTTCGCTGCAGTGCCTCGATACTTTTTTGGGGTTTTAAACATATTTTAAACACATTATTTAGGCTCAGGGGGCTCTGGCTCCAGGATCGCGGATTTTGATTGTCGGGGGGGCGCCGGTCCCCATTAACCGCGAAAAATAAGGGATCACTGTATGTCCAATAATTGAGACCAAAGCGCACATTGGTTAAAATGGAGACATGAAAAAGTATTAGATTTAGTTATAATGCGAAATAAAATTTAGCGAGCCAAAAAGAGGAAAATAACTTGTAAAAACACTCGCCACGTAACTGGACGATGCTACAAAATGGCGAGCACACTGTGTAATGCACTACAAAGTGTGTAGGGGGTGATTTCAGACGTAGCCACTCTCTCTAATGAGCTGAACGTTCTAACTTGTGTCAATGAAAAAGCAAAGGGGGGGGACGGGGCAACAAAAGTTGTTACTTTTAAGTGATTTTCTGCTGGCATTTCTTGATCTGCACACTCAGGGCTCCATTGCACCGAGTGCATTGACCTCTTCGTGATGAAGTGCCGGTCATTTGACCAGTGTGATGCTGACGCTCACAAACTCAGAAAGGCTACTTCAAATGCTTCGGCCTGCTTTTCTGGCTGGAAGGAAACCAGATAAACAAATAGACTTTAATAGGATTCTTACAGCACACATATGGGTCATTCTACAAAGCTGTGTGACATTATAGTTTCCAAAAAAGTCCATGAATATCTCATTTTAATGCTTTTTATGGAAGACATAAGTGCAAGTGACAACATCATGTAGATTAAAAGATGAAACTCGACTCCCTGCGTGTGTGGTGGGATGTTAAAGCTAAATAATCTTCCAAATGTCCTTGTGTAATATTAAACCACATCCACCACATAAACATATTTCAGTGTTGATACGTAGCATTCGATATTGACTAAAATCATCCATACCTATCTGTATTGATGCTCCTTAAACTACCCTCAATAGTTAAAGTAAAATAAAGTAAGACATAAAGACATCTTCTTGTCCATGACGCACAGAGATTTCTCCAGATTCTCTTGACTCTTTTGATGATGACTTTATGATTTAAACTGTAGATGATAAGAGTTTTACGACACATGTACAGTTCTACGCTGGGAAGCATCATTCAGAAGACACGTATTTCAGTCGGCCGAGCTTCTGAGCAACTCTCCCTCTCGAAGATGATCTTCTTTACACACCGTGTTACTGATCTTTTGATAATTAACCTAATTTAACCTGATCTGGTACAGATAACACCTTTGAGCCTCTCAGCAGCACAAATAAAATGCCATCCTTCTACCCCAATGTAGGTAATCTAATCCACCCGTTATAAATTAAAAAGATAAGCACGTAATAAGAAATGAACTTTAGAACAATGGCTGCATTATAACGGAAATGATAGAATATTTTGGGCTGTGAAGCCAATTTTTACTGAAATCAAATGAGGAAAATTACTGATATGATCACTGCTATTTTCAATGCTCGCATTGCTGCAATAAATTAAAAACACGTTAATGTCACGCAGGAAGGAGGAATCGCGGCTAAAACCTGCAGCAGCTTTGCTGCACGATTTATGCAGATTTCAGCGTACTGCTAAGTTGGTGCTAAAGACCTGGGCAATGACACGCTGACACCATATTTTATATATTTTCTAAATCCTCCCAAGCTTTTCTGGAGTCGGGCCATGGAGATGGTGGTTTCACGGCTGTGGCTCAGGTCCAGTTCCTGTTTTCTGTGCTCGGAGCGCTAATGCTGCCATTACTGCAGGAGAGCGAGTAAATGGGCTCAATAAAGAGCCATTAGACTGCTAACTTAGATGGGTAGAAGGAAAATGGAAGTGTTCATCACCGACCAGACCCAAAAAAATGAATGAATGAATGAATGAAAAATACTTTAATAATCCCCGAGGGGAAATTGGCTCGTTGCAGCATATACAAAAATATACATAAATAGACAGGACATTAAATCGACATTAAATAGGCAATAAATAGGCAAAAAAACAGTGTGCAGAAACAGAACAATAAATAGACTAAAAACAGTGTGCAGAAACAGAACAATAAATAGACTAAAAACAGTGCGCAAAACAAGACCCTAAATAAAAAGTAAGTAGACAAAAACAGTGTGCAAAACAGACAAAAACAGTGTGCAAAAAAGAGCCGGAAACGGTTTTTGAGGCCGTTTCTGTGTCTGTGGGTCTAACTGGGCCCGTTTTTGTGATGACCGGGTCAAGAGGAGCCGCTGCTGATGTCGGACGAGTTTGTCATTGTGTTTTTAGTGTTTCTCAGACCAGGAGAAGGTGCCTTCAAATCACCGTCTGTCACGCGTGATTAAATCCAGCCTGACTGAACGGGTCACATGTGGGCGAGCGGACCGAACGCCGCTGTGCATCGGTTCAGCCGTTAGCTTTAGCGATTCTGAGCTGAATGTTCACGTTCTGTTTTTATTTTAGCGCCATCACATCAAACACGTACGGAGGGTTTAGGAATTAAAGTGTTTCGGTTTGAAACAAGGGCCCAACTGACTAGGGCTGCACGATTATGGAAAAAATGATAATCACGATTATTTGGATCAAAATCACGATTACGATTATCAATCAAGATTATTCAACAATAAAAAATATTTTTTGTTCAGAATGTTATTTAAAATCACGATATGAAATGTAACCAAGAAAGTATTGCATAAGGGATGGACAAATTATATAAAAGGCAATAGCATGAAACTTAGGCGGTCCTAGAGATTTTTGGCCATAAACACCAGCCTGTAAACATGTCTTAGCTTCAAGAACTTCAGGTCAGGTCACTACATTGTCCCCTACACTACATTGTACATGGTCACGATTAATCACGATTTTCAAAATTTTAATCGTGGCAACCAAAAATCACGATTTCGATTATTTTTCGATTAATTGTGCAGCCCTACACCTGACCCAGAAACCCTTTTGTGGGTGACGGCAGCTTTTTCTTCTGTTGCTTTTTCATTTTAAGTTTTCGATTTCCATGTGTGGAAGCTGTATTTGAAAGGTTTCTGTGCTTGCAGGACTACCTCCTGGGCGACGACACGGTGCTGGATCAGATCAGTTTAGCCGAGCCGGACCAGTACTCGCTGCCCGACCTCAGCGCTGAGGAGCAGGCCTTCATCCTGGGCGTCTGGTGAGTCTGCTGACCCGCGGCACACGGAGCTTTCAGCAGTGTTCATTCATGCATTTAAGAACATTACTTCCACAACGATGGGGAGTTGCCGGTCCACGGCGCCGGTACGCGGCGCCTGTACACAGCGCCTGTACATGGCGCCTGTACCCGTCCACAGTCGGTTCTGTGATTATCAGGAGAGGTTTTCCAGTTCAGAGCTGCCGACCCCCCCTCAGTTCAGACATAAACTTCAAAAACAGTTACCTGCCATCACCTCTGTATCCTTTTTGCATCTTTACTTACTGGATAATGATTTGGGCCAAAAGAGCCATTTTTTTGTCCTTCTCCGCTTAATAAAATTCATCTGGAGCCGCAAAACTTATGTGACCCGTAAAATGAAGATACCAGTGTATGAAGTTTTATATCTAGTTATTCTGTATTCAGAGGGATTTGAATCTAGTCAAAAGCTTATTCCCTAGTATCTTTGGCAGTTTTTAAGTTTTTAATGCTAAAAGGTCATGCAAGATACAAATTAAAGTTTCATTTCCAGTTTTTTTTTTTGTCATCCACTGTAAAAGAACTATAGTTAGTTGCATTTGTGAAATTATAGAAAAACAAACAGAAAACTGTTCATATTTTATTGCTGTTTTTACCTGTTATAACAAAGGTAAACCTCAAACTCTTATAAAGACTGAATATTGGCTGCTGCTGTACTGTATGTTTGGGAGATGAACCAAGACAATTTCCTGTCAACTTGTTGACATGGAAGTAAATATATTTAATCTTGAATCTTTTGAATGAGGAGAAAAAAAACACTGGCATGTGTAAAGCTACTTTGAAATAAAACAAAAAACCATGCAGGTTCATTTGAGTCGTTCCTTATTTGTAAAACGTTGATCAAATTAAAAGTAGCCCACTTTAAAAATAAATAAAACGTATAGCTGCAGCTTAATAACTTAAAAAAAAATTATAAAATATAAAAATAAGCCAGTCTGTATTTAATTATGACTTAAGTCCATTTCTCTCAGTCTCGTACAACAATCAACCATTGAGCCTGAACATAAAACATTAGTTGTAGTTAATGCTGCTCACATCATTATGTGGATCAAAGACTGACAGGACTCCAGATAAAAACGTCTTCATGTTCATTTAAGTTTCAGGAATGACATTCATGTTTCAACGACAAGTTTATCGGGTTGGGAAGGTTTCCAATATTGCTCCTTTTGTGTTACAACATGACAACAAACCAATGTGGTGCGGGAATTTTTTTTTTTTTTTTTTAACGGCGGCACATGAAGAACATGCTAGTCACAGAGCTCGCGCTCGCCTGTATTTTTCTTTTCCAGGATGCAACACAGAGATACAACTTCCTCGTTGCAGTAACCTGGCAGTATTTTGCGCTAAACATACTCATTCTGCCCCCTGCTGGCGAGCAACCTACAGGACACTACATGTGCTCCAGAGCCAGAATCACCTTCTGACAAGTTTTTCCCCAAAGCTACAGGGAAGCCGCTGCAGAGAGGCTAAAGAGCCGCATGTGGCCCCAGAGCCGCAGGTTGAACACCCCTGATCTGAGCAAACCTAACCTCCTCCCGATGAGCACCTCCTGATCTGAGGGCAAATGAAATAAATCATTCAAATCACATTAAAAAAAAAAGTTGCTGTTAAAGTGACATTGTGTTAACTTTGACGGCTGTAGATGATTTATTCATAGTTTATTTTTAGGGGTGCACGATAACTATCGGGCTGATAACAGGAAATTATGACATCATCCCGATAAGTCCGATATCACGACGAATAGCCCCGATAACATACATATTTTTATCAACACAGCAGTGCCTCGCTCCCTCTGAGCCTTGAATGACCGACAGTGAATGTTATGTTCAAGTAACGTCGGCATAATCAGAAAAAGGATTACTCAATAAGGAAAATCAAGAATACCCCCTCATGCAGAAAACAACTCGTTAACTCGGTCATAATTTTAGTAGTTGCTGACTTGAATTGATATTTGCAGTATTTTCCCACATGTTAGACATAAAAAAAGAAAAAAATAGAAAAGGGTGAAAGAGCGACTAGCAAACGAGGAAACGTTGGAATTTACGTTACACCTTGAATGCAACCTGCAGCACAGCGCTGATCACAACAAACATGGCGGCGTGGAACTTCGTTAAAGTTTCAGAAGAAGATAGTTTGTTGGTTATTTGTGACGAATCCTCCGAGTGAATTCTACGAGGAGGGAAGCACAAGCTTTAATACGTAAAACCTGATCAGCCACCTACAACATAACAATCACTTCCATGGAGTTTTGAAATCGCGCTAACGTGAGCTAACGGAAGCTAATGCTAACGTGCGCAAGCCAGCAGCAGTCTCTCCTCTCCCTCATTCCTCTCATCTAAAGCTTCCATGAGATTGAAAAATAAAAACTATTGAACCTCATTTACTTTAATTAAAAGTATTAATTTAAATGGAACCACAAGCCAAAATCCTTTAAATGTTAATCTTTTTCAGTTTGTAATTTTTATGCATGTATTTCCATCAGTTCAAGGAGCCTTTATATTTTATATCAGTCAGTAATGAACCTTATTTAAGTTAATGTGAGATATCAAATAGGTTTGTTTGATAGCTTTAAGAAAATGTTTGAGAGGCTTGACAATAGTTTTTCACTGAAAAAAAAAATAAATATCTGTTCATTTAAAAAGTCAAAACTATTTTTGATTTTGTTCATAGTATTGATGTAATGATCTTAGGTATATGTGTGTGTTATCGGTATCAGCTTTAAGGAGCTGAAAGTTATTGATTATCGCGCATCCCTATTTATTTTACTACAATATAAGATGGTATTATTCAGTTAGTCTGCACAGTTGTACCAGATCCTCTTTAGTTCAGCGCTGTGGATTTGTTTCGTAGTGAACAGGTTCGTATGACCTCCCTAGAAGCAGAACGGCGGTTTCAAATCCGCTGCTTTAGTCTCCTAGAAGGAACTCCGCTACAACTGCTGCTGCGAAATAAAGCGAAGCTGCCAGTTTACTACTGAGACGCACAGTAACAGCTCTGATATGTGGTTCAGCTTTACAGCTCGGCCATGCCAGAGGTTGCTTTTCACGCAGCCGTTCCAGTCCATAAACTAAAACTCTCTCCGCTGGAATTTATTTTCGCGGTTCTGGGTGTCGTAGCTCCCGACATCAGTTCCTTAAAACTTTGGAGCGCGATTTGGCTTTTGGTTGGACTTTAAGGTCTCGCTTATCTCTCAGTTTCAACAGGAAACGACTGCCCTGGCGGCTCGCCTGTAGATGATTTAAGTGTAAATGTTGGCAGAGCCGGTTTCATCCAGGAGGCTGACGCAGGTATTAAAGCGGTTTGCGTCACGGCGAGTCGTGATCGTTCTTCAGCGCCGCCGTCGAGGCCGGACGGGTCAAGTGAAGGGCGAAGCAGCCGTCGGCGAGATGATTGATGACGAGCAGGTCTGCTTAAATTAAAGGTAGATCTGCGCACCTGCATGTTGCTCCGAGGCGATGTCAGATATGAGCGTACTGTAGCGCCTGGAGTCCTCCAAAGAGCCACAGCATCAGATTTATGCTGTTTTTATACTCCACCTTATTTGTTACCGCTGGATCCATGAAGCCTTGAAAATAAACTCTCTCTCTGGCTGACTTATCTTCATATTTATCTTGTTGATGCAGAGGCTTAGCGCAGTTTGGAACTGGAAGCTTGCGCCCTGATATTTGTTCGGACAGACTATTTGTTGGTTGGTGCAGTCGGGTCACGACCGGCACCGGCAGCAGTTTCCGGCTCCACATTCAGGAGGTCTAATTGCATCTTCATCATTTAGGTTTCAGCCGCGGGCTCAAAGCTCTGCTGGTCAGAGGATCAGAGGACTTCATGAACGTGACCTCTTCTGATTTTTTTTTTTTTTTCCTGTCCTGCTTCCGTGAGGATGCTGACCTTTAGAGAAACTCCAGTCATGGGCACAAATTTATTCATAAAAAAAAAACAAAAAAAAAAAACAACTTCATATTATCAGTCAAGTGCAACCTCAGATGAACAGCAGGATATTTTTTTTTCACCTTCCCATTTAGCAAAAATGAAGACAAAAAGAAGACTCGGAGGAACGTTTGTGAAGTAGTCATTTCCTGTATGACTTGATCGGTCTCTCGCATGGCTGTGGAGACATTTTGGTCCATTTTTCTTTACAACATGGCTTTATTTCATTGAGGTTTTGGCTTTTAAGCGCAGCCCTCCTGAGGTTTCACCGCATCAATTCAATTGAGTTTACGCTAGTCGTTCTCAAACTTTTATTCCTGCGTACCACCTTAGAAACTGTTCAGTACCACCATGATGACCAATTTTAAAATATAGCCATATATGCCCTTCTCAATTAGCTTTAAACACATAGAGATATTTATTCCTTATTGTAATTTACCTGAATTTTGTTCGAGACGTATTTATAATGCATTGTATGTTTCCGATTTAATGAAAAAAAAAAAAAAAGGAAAACGTGGAAAGTCCTGACGTTCCCCCGCGTACCACCAGAGGGCGCTTCGCGTACCACAGTTTGTGCACCAAAACCTTGATTCATTTATGGATTTTTTTTTTAATCGTTCTGATTAGCTGGTGTCCTCCGGGTCATTGTCCTGGTAAATGACCAAGCTTTAGCCGTCAGACAGACGGCCTCACATTCGTCTCCAGAATACTCCAGTAGTTTAATCAGCTCAGTCACTGGTCCTGTGCCTCAGCTCTTCACCCTCCACTGCCATGCTTGATGGTGGGCATGAGGTTTTTCTGGTGAAATACTTTTGTTTTTTTACTAAACATTGTGCTTGACATTAAGGCCAAACAACTTCACTTCTGTCTCATGTGTCCATGGGACATTTTTCCTGGAAACGACTCCAAACAACTGCTTGTTCTTCATGTCGCTTCAACATGCCCAGTGAGGCCTGTGGAATATGTGATGGAGCTCTAAGAGTTGGCTTTTGACCGTGGTGTAGGTTTGCTGTGATGTCCACTCCTGGGAAGACTTTGTCGCTGTAGAACGTTGAACGTCCTCTTGGTATCGTGTTAACGCACACCTGAATGCTCCGGACCAGCAAACTGCCTAAACGGGTGAATTCCAATTCCTCTCTTAACCCTCAATCTCAACCCTCGATTTTTGGCCCTCAATCTAAACCCTCTAAAGTAAGTGTCAGGTCTATCTTGTGGCTTAGAAATGGGACACCCCTCGAGTGTAGTTACGTCTTCAGACTGAAATGTATCAGAGCCGTGTTGTCTCTGTATTTCCTAAAATTACACAGGGATAACATTGAAAAGAGCACCGTATATTCTCTAAATATTATTAGCAAATAACACAATAGAGGATACATTATTCAGTCCTCCGTTGCTACACAACAAGGTATACAAGTAACGTGAAGCCAGCCGGCAAACATCGTGAAGTAAAAAAATAAATGTTACGCAACAACGATGTTAATCCATGAAAAAAGTCTCAAACAAAGACAATAAGATGGTTTCGTAACATTTATATCTTTAAGAACTACGAAGATACTTACATTTGTAGCTAGCTTTTTTTGTCGCCATCCTTTTCGACGATGTCTTGGCTAAATTACCCAGTGCCTTCTGGGTAGCCCTTACTACCAAGGGTGGTGTCGGAAAATCTCAATTTTGAAGGCGATACGGCCCTCAAACTTGACTTTCTAAGAATCGCGCGCCCTTAGCGCGGATTTTTGAGATTGAGGGTTGAGATTGAGGGATAAGGGAGGAATTGGAATTCACCCAAGATCTTTTTTCATAGAGGTCAGTCCATCAGTGATATGCAGCATCCTGCTGGAACCTTTCGTCCAGTAAATAATGGGACAGAGAAAATGTTGTTTTCATCTAGAGTTCGTATTGGCTGGACGTGATTTCTCCGTGGTTTCATTCTTCATGTTGGGCTGGTTCATAAACGATTCAGCTGATGGAGACGACTTTGCGATATTGAAACACCAGGCGGGAGTCAAAATCACAGTTTTAACAATGAATATGCAAATCATAAAGTTCCAAATCTGTTGAGAAAACTTCGGTGCTGTCATGATTAAAAACTGGTGCTCAGGACAGCGTCACCGTTGACCTCGGTGTCATCGTCATAAACAGAGTCGTCGCAACCAGCAGTTTGTTTTGACAGCTTTTCCGACAGGAACGATCGTCTCAACGCGTCCTCTGAAATGAAAGTGACACTCGCTGCTTCTGTTCGTACGTGGTTCGATGACGCAACACAGCTGCAGGTCTCGTCTCTGTGTTTTTCTGCTATTTTTTTTGTCTCGAGTCGAGTCTCCAGTGCTGCCGACGGCCTGACCTTCGGATCTGCAGCAGCTGTCTGAACTCTGCCCCTTCTGGACCGCCGTGTTCCTCTTCTGGAAGAGTCCCCCGAAGACTCATCCGTTTAGGCAACGCCGCCGCTAACGCTCTAAAACATCCAACTGGCGTTGCACTCCTGCACCTGTTGGATGCTGACTCCAACTCCCCCGTAGTGGATGTTGCTGTGACTGTCGTCGAGTATTTTCACAGAGACGGTTCCAGCTGTGTTCAGGAAGGATCTCCTCTGATGTCGAATCACTGTGTTCTTAATGATGGTTTTTACTTTGCACAAAGGAGGATGCTTCATAATCAGCTCTAGAGGCTCCAGTTCAAATAGATTTAAATTTAGCACTAAATTTAGCGCATGGACTAAAGTTTCTTACTATACAGAAGGTTGAATGTTATCTGTAATTATCTGTAAATGCTTCGTCATTTAACACTGATGGGAAATATGGGCCAGATTGTGCCTCTCTTTATTAGTACACCTTTCTGAAAACAGATCAACACAGTGCAGCCTGAAAACCAAGTTAGTTTATTTTGAGGTTTCCATATCTAATCATGTTATTTGTCACGCAGCGACCTTATGAGGCACAGAGGAAATATTACTTTATTTGTGTTTAGTCACAGTGAAAGGGAAAAAAAACTCTTTGAGGAACTGCTTGTATTTGATGTGTAAGTCACATTTAAACAGAAGATTTCCAGGTACGTTGATTAAACAATGTTTGAGAAGAAGCGTCGCATCTTCTGATGAGACGGATTCTTCATCTCTTTGGAGACATTGATCAGTTCGCCTGTCAGACCAACAAATAACTGGAAACGATGGCCACTGCGCTCATCATTTTTGGTTCATGGTCTTCATTATCAGACACTCGGGAAGTCTGTCTTGTAGCTGGCAGACTCCACGTCCCACGATGATCCCATCAAATATTCAGTCGTGTCCTGACCCAGACTTTCTGTCTTGCAGCACAGACTTCCAGAAAAACAACCCTGTGCACAAACTAACAGAGGAGGAGCTGCTGGCTTTCACATCAGTAAGTTGTCTTTTGTGGTTTTCTTACATTTCCATCAGTGTTGACGGCTGAATAAAACACGCTTTAAAATGCGTCTTCAAGTCAGGTTTTCAACTCATGTCTGGGTTGAGTTCCTAACACCGAAGCCAAAAGACTGCAGTTCATACTTGGAGGCAGATATCTGAGATATCTGTATGACTGTAAACTGTGTGTGTATATGTATGTATGTATATATAGAAATGTGTATATATATATATTCGTGTATATATGTGTATGTGTGTATGTATATAATAGGGATGCATGATAACATCTTTAAAACCAATACTGATAAGTGATAACTTTCAGCTCCTAAAGTCCGATATCGATAACCGATAACACACACATATACCTAAGATCAATACATCAATACTATGAACAAAATCAAAAATAGTTTTGACTCTTTAAATGAACAGATATTTATTTTTTCCAATGAAAAACTATTGGGAAGCCTCTTAAACATTTTTTTAAAGCTATCAAACAAACCTATTTGATATCTCACATTAACTTAAATAAGGTTCATTACTGACTGATATAAAAAAATAAATAAATAAAGGCTCCTTGAACTGATGGAAATACATGCAACTGTTATAGTATATATTGTTGAAATACACTCTGTTTATACTGTATCACTCTGTGTATATTGTATCTCATATTATCATTATTATCACTATTATCATATTATATACATATTATATACATAATTACATACCTATATTATATTATACAATTACAATCATATTATTATATGTATACTGAGTATCTATACTATATCACATTATATATACACTTACATTATCTATACTTATACTATCATTATTATTATTATATTACACACTGTGACCTACTGTACACTTACCGCATATGCTTGAAATTTTTCCATTGCATATTATGTTGGAATTCTCTACTGTGTAGACTGTATTTTTATCTTATTTTTTTCTTTTACCAGTATTCCCTTGGCGAGTCATAAGCGGTTCTTTCTATCAGCAAGCATTTCATTGCATCCTTGACCCTGTGTTAACTATGCATATGACAAATAAAAGGCTTGAAAGGCTTGAATCAAAATTACAAACTGGAAACGATTTACGTTTTTACAAGTTTTTTGGTTCCATTTAAATTAATACCTTTAAAGTAAATAAGGTTCAGTAGTTTTTGTTTTTTTTTTAATCTCATTGAAGCTTTAGATGAGAGAGATGAGGGGAGGGTAGACTCCTGCTGGCTTGCTCACAATAGCGTTAGCTCACGTTAGCGCGATTTCAAAACTCCATGGAAGCGATTGTTATGTTGTAGGTGGCTGATCAGGTTTTACGTATTAAAGCTTGTGCTTCCCTCCTCGTAGAATTCACTCGGAGGATTCGTCACAAATAACCACCAAACTATCTTCTTCTGAAACTTTAACCAAGTTCCACGCCGCCATGTTTGTTGTGATCAGCGCTGTGCTGCAGGCTGCATTCAAGGTGTAACGTAAATTCCGACGTTTCCTCGTTTGCTAGTCGTTCTTTTAGCTTTTTATATTTTTTTCTTTTTTTATGTGTAACATGTGGGAAAATACTGCGAATATCAATTTAAGTTACCAACTAACAAAATTATGACCGAGTTAACGAGTTGTTTTCTGGCATGAGGGGGTATTCTTGATTTTCCTTATTGAGAAGTTGTTTTTCTGATTATGCCAACGTTACTTGAACACAACATTCACTGCTGGTTATTCAAGGCTCAGAGGGAGCGAGGCACTGCCGTGTTGACAGAAATATAAATGTTATCGGGGCTATTCGTTGTGATATCGGATGTCATAATTTCCTGTTATCGGCCCGATAGTTATCGTGCACCCCTGACATATAATATATATATGAACGTAAGTGACCAGTTACTAGTGACGTGGACAGGCCAACCACGGTCCACGTTGTTTTCTTGTAATAAGATAGACAACATGTGTGAATGTTGTTTCAGGTGTGTATCTAATGCAAACTGAGGTTTCTTCCAGTTCATGTTATCTTCCAGTTCCTCCTCAAAGACATGGTTTGAGCTCAGTGAAACAAGAGAAGAGTTCAGGCTCGAAGCAAAATCTGTTATAACACTGAACTGACTGATTCAAAATATTTGTGATGTGACGAACATTCAGAGTCACATTAGATTAAAATGAACAAATCAGTGGTGAATCCTCTCTGACCGGGCTGACAGCCGTCATGAACTTTATTAAGCGCTAGATGAAGTAGTTTCTGTCCCTGGTCTCTCACCAGCTGCTTAAATGTTTGAGCTGAATCCATCAAAGGTTATTTAAACAGACCATAGAAAAGAGGAGGTGATGATCATCTGTGAGCTCTGAGTGGGAGTTTCCATGGTGATACGTGCAACAGTCAAACTGAAAGTGGAAATGCAGTAAAAGCTCGTCCCAGACTATGACTTTTTAAAGAGAAGCTTTAATGTCTAGTAACAGGTCTTTACAGCTGTGAGCTGCACATGTTGGTGTGACGTGGTTTCTGGAGTAAACTGGCAAAATGTAGTTGTGCAGCATCAGAGCCAGAGACTTAAAGAAACTGGAAAAAACAAATAAAGGCTGGCTCTGCTCTGGAGCTGATACTTCTGGAGAACATCATAAACGACTCTGATCCTCCTCTACACAACGCAGTGATTCAGTAAAAGTGTCTTCAGTCAGGAACACAGACCTGAACACACCTGGACACACCTGGAACCGTCTATAATGAGTCACTGAAGAGACTTAAAACATGACCGTCACTGCGACAATTTAGTTTAGCCTTCAGGGACCAATAAAGTTTTTTTTTTTTTTAACTGAATTAAAAAGAGAGTAAGTCTTGGTATTTTTTTGAAAATCCTGCATGAATTTTGTATTCAGTTGGTCGACTTCTAGTTAATGAAATGGAAGCCAGTAAGGGCTTCCTACACGCTCCAGGACACCGGGCTGTCGCAGTGCAAAGCATCATGGGAGTGTCTTTGGTCAAAATCTGCCTGTCCTGCGTCCAACAATACGACAGTTTAACGACAGTTTGACGACAGCTGTCACACTAGTTTCATGACCAAACACTAACTAATATGAATTTCTGCCAGTGTCAGAAATTCTTCCATATACTTACCTATGGAGCCCCGTTTGGGTCATAATTCAATGAATAAATGAGTCTATTATTATGAAATACAGGTGTTTATTATTATGAAATATTTCCCATTATTATGATAATGGTTTCAATTTTCATATAAATGAGCTTTTACATAATAATGGCTTTGTTTTTCATAAGAATGATTTGTGTGTCAATCACAGCAGAGAGGGCGGAGCCATTGATGTGATTGGCTGCTCTTTCATTCAAGCATAAGCAACAGAACAGTGAATATCGATAGTGGGCGAGAGGTGCAATGTATATACTCCAGGCCAGTAGGGGGCAGAATGCACCTTAGTTTACGGTTAAAAGTTGACATCGACTAAGAAACGTCAAGGTTTCCCGTAGCTCAGTCCAAGCTGCCATAGCTACAATCGGACTAGGAGCGCACCTTGATGACATCACGGCCCGCTGCTAACGGGACCTCACGGCCAAAACTAGTCGATGTCAGAGCGTAGAATGGAGAAGGATCAGCCAATGAGTGTGCAGGTCAACCACTGGTCCCGCCCACTGGCTAAATGTCATTATTATGTAAAAGCTCATTCTTATGAAAAAAGAAGCCATTATGTAAAAACTCATTCTTAGATTTAAAAAAAAGCCATTCTCAAATAAACTATTATGCATTAAACTAAGATTAAATAATAATAAAAATATATTTCATAATAATTACATTTTTTCATAATAATGGGAAACATTTCATAATAATGGATACGTATTTCATAATAATAAACGCCTGTATTTCATAATAATAGACTCATTTATTCATTGAATTATGACCCAAATGGGGCTCCATACTTACCAGCCAATCAAAATGCATCTTGAAATGACACATTGATTATCGCAGCCTGGCTCCAATCCAAAGAAAAATAAGAATCTAGAGTTGTCCTCTTCTTCCTGACCATGACCGGGAACACTTTCTTCTCCTTTCTCTCCATTTTTTTTTTTTTTTTTTTTTTTAAGTACTTTTGTCAAATGTAAACGCTACAGCAGGGCAGTTTATTTCACATGCTGACGGTGCGGTTCTACATCTAACCTGCATCAGTCG
This sequence comes from Hirundichthys speculiger, assembly GCA_018398805.1. Lineage (NCBI taxonomy): Eukaryota > Metazoa > Chordata > Actinopteri > Beloniformes > Exocoetidae > Hirundichthys > Hirundichthys speculiger. The sequence continues at coordinate 128,492 of JAGFBZ010002607.1, read as the reverse complement.
TGTTCAGGAGGGCTCATCATCGGACCGTCTGCGCTTACAATTCAGATTTTTCTTCCTTCTGAAGGAAATTTGAGGCATATAGAGTAAAATCTCTTATCTGTAGAGCAGGTAAAAGAAAAAAAAATGTAATATTCAGTTTCTCCCACGTTGCTGAATTCTATTTTGTTTTTCTTTCTTTTTTTTTTCAATAAACTTTTAGTTTATTTGGGAAAGGTGCATCACACGTCTGTGATAAGTCGCCTTAAATCAATGACGCCAAAACCAAAACATAAAACTCATCTCTCCTCGTTTGTATTAAAGCTTCCAGACTTCCATCGAGCGTCAAACTACCCATCAGCCCCGTAAATCTGTACTGTCAGATCGTCCCCATCTATGGGTCACATACTGCTCTCCATTTACATCGAAGCATGACAAAAAACCCAAGTTTGTTTTCCACATGGATGGCAGCATCTGTTCCCTGATACTTTTTAATTTAATTATTGATGATGCTGTAGCTTCTAATGACTCGTGTCATCTTACAGAATGAATCTCAGCCTCCTTTATCGCCGAATCTTCGGTTATTTGGGGGGTTGGAGTAAGACAGTGTGTCTATTTTATTTTTTTTTAGTTCCTTTTCTGTTATTTATTGCTCTGAGTTTCTTCAGTGTCATTGCTAGCAGTTATTCTCCAGCGTTGATCCAGAGGAGGAGGGTTTTTGGGGATTTACAAGTGGTGTCCACAGTTTGAGTTGAACAAATTTTTATCCAGTGAAGGACAAACTCTCTAAAACCCAGGCTGCTGCATGTTGGAAAAGTGCAAGTTAATTCAGTTTCTTTTTTGTTTATTTGTAAATCACCAGCAGAAGAACCGTAAACTAGTTTAATGCCGTTCAGGTAAACACAGTCCATTTCAGTCCAATTATATTCCCATTAACCCCAGTTCTAATGCGTCTGCTTCAGTGCCGGTCCCTGAACTGGTTCTGGAGGCAGTTGACCGTAATGTACGGCACAAAATAAAGACGTTGTGGAAATGCTCATCTTTAATCCTAAAGAGACCATTTCCACACAAACGAAACACTAATCCGACACCGAGCAGACGAGTGAACACATGTGACCACATGCTGCAAACACTTGACTTTTTATTGTTTGTGCTTCAGCGTTGAACCGACATCATGAACACGAAGGTTTAAATGATTTCATTGAGTTTGAGTCAATTTGTAATGTAATCCACGAGGTTAGAGGTGGTGGGTGAAGGAGAAGAATAATGGGTAGGGTTACTTCGCTGGTGAGTTAAACGGGTGAAGAGCTGGAAGGATGGAGAGACTGGAGACGAGTAATTGATGTGCATAAGGAATAAGCCAATTGGTTCATTTGACCAAATTCACTCCCATAAAGTCTGCAGTTTTACTTGAGGGCAGAACGATCTGGATTTGTGGCAGATTATAATAAAAGCTATATTTAAAAAAAAAAAAAGGATAATAAAAACAGTAGTGAAATTCTAATGACGGATGTGAAGCTGCTGCTGTCAGCATGGCCAAGTGACAGGACCAGTGCTGGTGGTGACGTAAACAGGAAGTTCTCAAGACTTTCTGTTCAGACTTCTCACGGTTGAAGGAGATGCCTTCATGCAGTCTTCTGAATGATGCAGCCCCTGATCCATCTCTGCAGCATCTCGAGGCTGGACCGGCCGGCCGATATATTGGGCCGATATTTGCATTTTTTTCCCCTTGATTCAGCATCGGCCGATTCGCCGATGTATTTTTCCATGGCATGATTTACCGACAGGCATCCACAGGCAACTCTTTGTTGCCGGAAGACCCTGCATGCACATGCAGATGCGTTAACACTTTTTTATTGAAAGTATGTGTGGTAAAGTTGAAGTTAAAGTTGTTAAATTGTTAAAATTTGACTTTTCAATAAATGTTTGTTTAAACTTGAGACCTGTAATATTTGTTATCATTGTGTCATTTTTTTTTTTAAATATAAATTGAGGGAGCAAAAAAAGTATCGGCCACATATATCGGCCCAAGAAAATCAGCAGTCTATATTCGGTCATCGGCTAAGAGTGATGGAAAAAAATCCGTATCTGCATCGGCCCTAAAAACAATCCATATTGGTGGATCCTAGGTGGTGCACGATAACTATCGGGACCGATAACAGGAAATGATGACGTCATCCCGATAACTCCGATATCACGCCGAATAGCCCCGATAACATATATATTTCTGTCAACACAGCAGTGCCTCGCTCCCTCTGAGCCTTGAATGACCAGCAGTGAATGTTATGTTCAAGTGACGTCGGCATAATCAGAAAAACGATTACTCAATAAGGAAAATCAAGAATACCCCCTCATGCCAGAAAATAACTTGTTAACTCGGTCATAATTTTGGTAGTTGCTGACTTGAAATGATATTCACAGTATTCTTCCACATGTTAGACATAAAAAAAGAAATAAATAGAAAAGGCTGAAAGAACGACTAGCAAACGAGGGGAAACGTGGGAAATTTGGTCCGTCGGAATTAAAGCATAAGCTTTAATATGTAAAACCTGATCAGCCACCTACAACATAACAATGGCTTCCATGGAGTTTTGAAATTCGTGCTAATTTGAGCTAATGGAAGATAATGCTAACATGTGCAAGCCAGCAGCAGTCTCCCCTCTCCCTCATTCCTCTCATCTAAAGCTTCCATGAGATTAAAAAATAATAAACAAAAACTGCTGAACCTCATTTACTTTAATTAAAGGCATTAATTTAAATGGAACCACAAGCCAAAATCCATTTAAATGTTAATCTTTTTCAGTTTAGTAATTCTGATGCATGTATTTCCATCAGTTCTAGGAGCCTTTATTTTTTATATCAGTCAGTAATGAACCTTATTTAAGTTGATGTATTTAAGATTGCAAATGTGAAGGAAAAAAAAGGACCTGCTTGCTGTATCTTCAGTTTTATCTTCAGTCAGTCTTTGCTCCTTTCCATCAGCAGCTGCTATATTCTGCCCCATCATTTTTTCCCCAAAAATGTTTCCTTTATTTTGACTTCTTCACCTTGAAGTAAAATCCAACACATTTATCTCAATATGATTTAGATGATTGGGTTGTCCATTTCATTAAAAGAAACTAATTGTAGTTTCAGTTTATGCACCATTTAGTTAGCTTTGCGGTCACCAGAAGTTGGTCTTTGGTCATCAATCATTGGACTTTAGTCAGAGGACTGGTTTCCAGTTGCCGGCTCTGTGAGCAGGCATCTTCCCAGCCTACACGTAGATCCAGGAATCTGCAGGCTGGTTAGATGGTTGTCACATATCTGGCCATCTTCACCGGTGTCGGGCTTCGGTCACCATCCTAGAGGATCGTCTGTATATCGTCAGGGTTATCCAGCAACCATCACTGATTTTGGTCTATTAAGGAACTGCATCAGCATCATCATATTTCCTCATTTTAACTGTCGTCTCTCTCCTCCTTTCTTTTCATCCCTGTTAAATATTTTTCCGTGGTGTCTCTCGAGGGTTTATTCACTTCCTATCTCCAGCTTTGTGCTGTGTGTGTGCATGTCTGTGCAAAAAATCCTGACACAATGTAGCTAAAACCATAGACATATATAGAGATAGACGCCGCATCGAACGCTACTCCCTACTGGCGCTGACGAGATTTGGTGGCCGCCATCTTGGACCGGTCACCCGCTCCGCTCAGTGTTATTTGTTTGGCAGGTGTGCCGTCAATGTATTTAATCATACCTCACGAAACGAACTGATTTTCACGCGTTTTTTTATTTTCTTTTGCTGCAAAGGTCATAAATGTAGCTTTGATACATGACACATGGTTTGGCGTATTTTAATATTGATAGTGAGCTTAGTAATATAATGAATATCTCCGTTCCTGTTATAGGCTAGTAGCCTTTTAAGTAGGGTCTTTTAAGAGGGTCTAAAGACTTAGGCTACAACATGGACTTAGTTCATTTAGCACTTTTAATGCCTTATGGTTTATATAGTTTTATTCCATTTTCATTAGGCTTTTTATTAATTTGACATTGCTGTTCATTAGCCTACTGCTATTCTCCTTAATGTAGGCTAGTCTTATCATGCTGTTATATTTTGCTTGAATTGACAGATTATTATTGATGTTTTCCCTATTTTTATATTGTTTATTTAATTATGCTATTGACTGAATTGACGTTCATTTTTGCTATTCTCCTTATTAGCTATAATCTGACCAACATCTCAATCTGTCCCCTGTTACATTTAAGTTGGCTATTATATTGTTTGCATAGATGTCATTTTGGACAAAAGCACAACCGTAACTGTATGAGGTGTAGGCGATGATAATGGTAATATTCAATGAACAAAATACAACCAATATTATAGTAACCCACTGAGCAATAGACGTCTCGTTTAAGTTCACACACGAAATTCGCCCGTCTATAATTGGTCTATATTAACGCAAATCTATACGGTACAATTTAATCCATTAATAATTAAATACAAAATAAAACAATAGTAAATTGTATAAATGGTGGCCAAATGCTGGATTAAAACATTTTTAACAGTTATTGATCAATGTACAATGTAGTTTAGATTTAGAAACGGCTAGTCTAAAACTTTCATTTAGACCAGTGGTAGACCGATTTTAGCCCAGACGTCTAGGGACCGTTAGACGTTTATTAGACGTTTATTAGACGTTTATTAGATGTCTTTTAGACCGAAAAATATGTTACATCTTACTTGTGAAAAGTAATCCCCTGAGCCCTGCTTCTGATGGAGCAGGAATATCCCACACAATGTTCAGGCATGTTCTCTCACTTGTGCTGCGACTCGACGTACGGTAATACTACTACGGTTATAATCCCAGAGAATGACCGGTCCAAGATGGCGGTCGCATTTCTCGTTCCAAACAGCCAATGCGGCGTCTATCTCTATATATGTCTATGGCCTGCCGCACACTGTGACAATGAGAGCGCCACTGCCCCCTATTGTAGTATATGTGCAATTACACTTTATTCTGGTACGGAAAAAAAGAGTTCGCACCATACTATTTGAGAAGCACTGTCATAAAGTACGAGCGAGTTGTAATGATTTGACAGTTACAACTTTGTATTTTACTAAATTAAAAAGCAGTGATTGTGAGATAACTGTTCTGTTGAAATATTTGCAAAAATAAATAAGATAAACTGGAAATGTAAAATTCACATCAACATTTACTGAAGGGACTGTGTAATCTCTTAAGTCAAACTTTACCGTCTGTACCGAGTCCTTTGATGAGTTTAAGGGAAAACTTTGACGGTAAAACAGTGAAATCATACGTCACATCATACTGCCCATTGTTTAACGTGACATGAAGCAATATTTGGACCCGGAACCGACCAGACCCGGGTCTTTAGTTTCCGACCACGAACCGAACTGAGTTACCCGAATAGAACCGAGACAACAAAGCCCATAGTTGCTAATGTTAAAAGTTGTCTAGCGTTGAATTTTCTTCCCTAAAGTTGTCTTCTTCTACCCGGTCGAGTTGCTACATAGGCTACGTGATGTAAACAACGATAAATCCACGTCGTTATTCTCTTTGTGGACACACATACTCTTTGTAGCAACTGCTAACGCTAATAGCCTACACCGGTCAGGACGTGTCGTGAACATGTTCTCTCTGCCGGGCAAACCGCTAATAACGCGCTACGGCAACACAATTGTTCAATGACAAATACGCCACGTTAACGAATAATCATTCAACTGCCCCGAGTCCTGACATTAGCTAAACTAAACTACTGTTTGTCTGTTTACTTTCGCTTGACCTGTCACCTGACAAACCGGACCCAGCCTGTCAAGAGAGCACTGACCGGACCGAGACTAACTGTACCGATTCTGACCCGAACCCGGACTCGCGTCTTGGTAACTGGACCCGAGACCTGATTTGGGTCGGAACCTTTGGGTTTTTGGATTCGTCGGGTTGTTCCGAAGTCATCTAATGTAGATTCTATTTCTGCGTTGTTCAATACATTTTTTAAAAAAAAAGTTTGAACAGTAAAGTTTTTACCACTTAAAGGTTCCATATTCACCACAGTGGAGTTGTACTTCGTTAAATGGTGTAGTTTTATAAGATGTTGAAGTCATATGTTAAACATTAACCCCCCCAATCACTCCTGTGGGTAATTAGTCTTTTGTCCACTGTGAGTGCTTTACCTGGTTCTGCTCACCTGGATCATTGTGGTTGTGAAAACTCATGAAAGGGATTCAGTTGTACGAAATTTCTTTCGTAACGAGAGGCAATATTTTCCCGTTGAGGCGTTTCATAACCTGAAAATTTTGTACGTAGAGACGTTCGTAATTAGAGGTACCACTGTATTTCTCTTTCTTCAGGCCTTAATGGTGGTCAACAGATTGTATTGAATCTTCACTTTAATTATTAATTCAGTTCTTGCTTTATCACTTTTCCAGCGTGATTTACTGATATTAAAACACACCCATCGTTTAACATGTCGATTCTTTTTATTTCGTTAACCGAAAGCTTGGAGTTCTCTCCGTTGCTGTCAGTGCAGTCGAGTTTCAGCCCAGAGAAAACAACAACGTTGCGTAGACGGGCACCTCTGCGCTCGCTTGTCTACGGTGGCGTGATGAATGCTCGGCACGTCGTATCATCGGATGTTAATTGCTCTGTGATTGATGCCGGCGGAGAAATAACTGCATAATTAGGACAATTAGCCGTTCCACTAATGACTCGAACAAGACTTGCTGAACATCCACAAACATCATTAGCGTTTGTTCGTGTCACCTACGAACATGTATCACTTTCACGCTGCGTCTAAATGTATATTTGTCATCGATATAACGCGTGCAGAAAGTCGTTGTTGCAGAACTTGTTCTGATTAAAGACGAGACGGTTTTTGATATAAAGCTGCAGTCGTTTTCTCTGATGCCTACCTGTGAATAAATCTGCTGGATGCCCCCCTCCCCCCCTCCCCCGACAGCCTTGTTCCATTTAATCAACATGTCTAAAGCTAAAGCACAAAGCTTTGGCAGCTATTATCCCCCAGATGATCAGATAAAGTCTTTAGGCTGTAATAGGGTTTAATAATGAGGCGTTCTCAGTGAAGCTTGCCGGCTGATTTCTCAGAACGGTGCACAGCAGACAGCCGAGTTACTTTACTGCAGCGGAGAGATTCAATCACAGGAACTGCAGGAAGCTCGGGCCGGTACCCCCCCGATCAGGAGAAACCTGACCTGAAGCTTTTCAACACTCGAGATGGATCTGTCACGTTGATGTGACGTGACGGCTCACATTCCCAAATAACAAGATCTTCCATGCTGGACCCGTTTTTGCACCGCCACTGAGTTACGGTTATTAAAATTACATGAGAGGTTTAATTCCTCTTTAATTCAGAATTAAAGTTAAATCCGAATAAAAGTTACCATGTAAACACCTAATTCCATATGAAAATGTCAATTCTGAATTAAACTTAATTCTGAAGTAAGTGGCTGGTTTATTCTGATTTTAATTCCGAATAAGATAATTCCGAGGTCATGTATACACTCATTCCACTTTAAATTAATTCCCGTCTTTCTGCGCATGCTAGTTCTCTTGCCCGTCTGTCGCGATGACGCTTATATTCCGCGCTGGGCTTGTTTTCAAAACAAAGTTTCAAGATGGCGGCACGCAGTAAACGGTGGTCAAGAGCAGAGAGGATTTATTTAATAAATAGCTTGGAGGAACTGGAAATAATTAAAAGAACAGATGGCAGGAAACATAAAAATTGTGAGCTTTTCAAAGTTGTAGCGGCCAGGTTAAATGAAGGAGGTTTCACAGATAGAGACGCCACCCAGGTCAAAAATAAGTGGAATGTTGTTGCTAATCGAGTTGTTGCTAAGTTTGTTTTCTTCCGGTAGATGTAAATACGTAAAGACGTCCGCCCCCCCCCATCCAATCAGAACTAGGGATGTGCGCGATTAGTCGTCTAACCGATTAAACGTCCGCCCACTTTCTAGTCGGCACCAGAAATATTAGTCGTTTAAACCAATTTGTGTTTTATTCATGTACAAGGCCGCTTAACTGTCATACAGCCGCCCGCCACTAGTCGGAGCTACAGAGCCGTCAGACAGCAGCCCCCCCTCCCCTCGGAAATGCTCGAGTAGACTGATTTTAACGGCACGGTGGGGAGATAGTCTCGCAAAACCAGCGCGGTTTGGCGGTACTTTAATCTAGAAAATGAAAACAAGGTAGTATGTAGACTGAGTCAGAAACAACTGGCATACAATCACTCGACTGGAACAATGAGCAACCACATTCAACTCAAGCATTTGGATGTTAATCTGCACGAGACGACGGCTGCTGATGCTAGCGGTGCTGATGCTAGCGGTGCTGATGCTAGCGGTGCTAACCACACTCAGGCTGATTTGACATTGTTTACCCGGAGACGTGTTCTCCCGTCCGGTCTGAGAGATTTTAGATGTTTGTTTAATTTTACACTCATATTAAACTGCGCATAGAGCTTAATAATTCAGCAGCAATTTATTTTTTTTAGATGTTACATTATTTGTTAACTTTAAGTGAGTTTTTGTCGGATGTGCAGGGTTTATATTCATACTGCACGGCGCAAAATGCTGCTCATTTCGGTTGAAATGTAATTATAAATTAGATGTTTTATTAACTTGAAAGTGAATTGAAGAGATAATTTTTGTCGGATAATCTGCAAGATTCAATGTGTCAGAGGCAATTTATTTATTTTGGTGGTTAACGTTTGACTGAGTTGCCTTCATGTTCACATTCATTCATACTGCACGGTGCAAAGTGTCTCGTACTTCAGCGGCATTTAAAATCCGACATGGTTGTTGAACATTGTGATTAAAGGCTTAAAGAACTCTTGTTACACACAATATTTTTTGGGACAATGTTTCAAATTCTGTTTCGATGTTTCAATAAATTGTGCTAAATTTTCACTGTTTTCTGAGTGTTTTCCTTTTTTTTTTTTTTAGACTAGTCGACTAGTCTTAATTAAAATTTTCGTTTAGTCGACAGAAACATCCCTAATCAGAACCCTTCCCAACCCCCAGACCTAAAGCGGAATTGGATAAAGCCGAACAACGGTGTTTTCCATGTAAACCTCAATTTGGAATTACTATTTCCATGTAAACTCAAAGGAAAATAGTTTAATTTGGAATTATTTAATTCGGAATTATTAATTCCGAATTAAAAAACATCATTGCCAATGTTAAAAGAGCAGCAGGTACAAGAACTTTAACTAAAGAGCATAGCTGTTTTTGTGCACACAGGTTTAAATCTTGACAAATGTATGTCACACATTTTTAATTTGCTCCTTTGTTTGAAAACCAACATCGGATACAATTATACAGCAAGAAAAATTATGTAAAACCCTTTTGGAATTAACTGGACTTTCTGGATTAATTTGCCTTAAAACTGATCTGACTTTCATCTGAGTCACGATAACGAACAGACACACACAGGTACTTAAGCTGATAACACACAAACTATTATAAGTTCTTGTATCTTTATTAGACGCACATATTAGACATTCACAGAATAAAAACGTGAGTGAATCCTTGGAGTTAATAGGATTTTATAATCGCGCCTCCTGGCTGCCGTGATTTCAACGAGCTCTCAGTGTATTTGTTCAGAGCTGCAAACGCTGAAGTCTAGACCAGTCCCAGTCTTCTGTTCAGTAGTTTCTGGATTGTGGACTCATGAATGAATTATGTTTTCCAGTTCACATGATGTCTTTTATGAAAGCATACCCACAAACTACTTGCTCCTGTTGGCTTTTGTTGATGTAATTAGTCTGTGGTTCACTTACTTTTCCTCCAGAACTGTGAACGTTTAATGGATGTGTTCATTAAAGACATCTCACTTTTGTGTGTTACTCTCTTAAGCGCATTAATTTAGCCTTTTATTGTGACTTAGATGAAGACCAGATCACATTTTATGCCAAATTGATGCAGAAGATCAGTTAATTTGATTGGGTTCACGTACTTTTTCTTGCCAAAGGCAAACATTTTTAACTCATTTAGGGATGCTAGAGCATTTCAAATCCCCAGAGAGCGGTTTGTTCCTCTAACACGTGACATCTTGTCCCTCTTTCATCTTTTTTTTTTTTCCAGTGTATTTTGTCTCAGCCAAAGTTCTGGGCGGTGGAGGTCACAGCGCTCTGTCTGAGGACCAAACTGGAAAGAGGACGATCTCGGTGTGTTGAGAGAGCCATGATGCAAACACAGGTGAGGAGGTTTTCTCACTTCTTTCTAACCACGCACAGAAAGCTGCACATAAGTAAATGCCCAACATCATAAATGAACAGGAGCGGCGTTGTAGAGAACAATGGACCAAATTCCTCCAGAACCATGTGAGAGATTAATGGGAAGCAGCTACTCCAGGTTCTTAGTACTGGGCACATGGTTTTGGCTTCATTTTTGTTAAATGAATCATGGTATGGTGAAAGTTATTTTTTTGCCATCTGACATTTTTGTGCCAAATACTAGGACCTGCTACAATCAGATGACTTTATTGTGTTTTTACACAAAGAAAACTGGATTAAAACTGGGCGTACTTACACACTTACACATCACTGTTTATGGACAAAGAGAAATCAAAGATTCAACTTTTAGACATGACGGTGGATTCGCTGCGCTTTGAGGTCTCCTCTCATATTGAGATGAGTCAGAGAGAGAGGTTGTCAGCATTAATGTCAAGATGACACATCTGCAGATTGAGTAGAACATGAAATTACTTTTTCCGAAATCTTGTGGGATGCATTGAGGCACAGTCCTTCCTGTCCAAACCGGTCCCAGAGTAACACAGGTTCTTTTTCCGACTTCATGCTACAGATCTACAGATGGGTACAGATGTGTTCGTATGTGGATGCTTGTCTTTTCTTAGCGGGAACAGAGAGGCTGTGAAACTCACTGTATCAGAGAGTTACTGAACTCACAAACAAAACCAATAACCCTGCACAGCTCCAGATGTTATTTTCAATGTCGATCAATGACATCCCCCAACACAGACGGCCCGCCAAGGTTATGAGAACAAGCTGGCGAAGACATCATTAGATATTTTTGCTGATATTCCTGAGAATGTTCCAGCTTGAGGCCGGCCACCGGAGATTACAGTTGTTAGCGGTAAATGTGAATTTCTTCGATGTGTTTTACGGCGGTTGTGCAGTTTCCCTGGAAAGTTTCATACTCGCTGAACAAATGAAGTGCATTTGAGTGTTCTGGCTTGTTGGTAAGGTTAATTATCTAAATAGTTCGCCATATCTGGTTTTTGTTTTAATGTATTTCAGTTCTATTAAGTCTATTTCTCCAGCGCCACTTTACAAAACAAAAGTTATTTCAAGACACTTTACACAGAAAGTACAGAAAATAATTGCAATCCAATTACATACAGTCCCATTTTAATTCATTTATATTCCAATCAAATCCAGTTAACATCAGCTAATGACTGCATTGCAGCTATCTTGTTGGTCTCATCTGACTTTATGAATAGATGTAGCTGAGTATCAACTGACTGATAATAGCACCTTATGGAAGCATATGTGAATAGCTCAAGTAGAATGGCTCCAGTAGAGAACCCTGTGGAGCACCATGGCCAACGTTGGTGTGTGAGGAAGACTCCATGATTCACATAATCTGGAATCTGGCCAGATCTATCAGAGTGGCTGTAGCTCAGCTGTTAGAGCGGGTTGTCCAGTCACTGTAAAGTTGGCGGTTCGATCCCGGCTCCAACTGTCCGCATGCCAAAGTGTCCTTAGGCCCTAACTTCCTAACTTCCCAGTGTGAATGTGTGTGTGTGAACTGGTGAATGAGAGGCCATTGTAAACCACTTTGATGGTGTGGAGAAAGCGGTATATAAGTGCAGTCCATTTACCAGCTGAATATAAACCAAGCTAACGTGGTGCCTTTAATCCCAGTGATATGTTCAAGTCTCTGTTATAAACTTTTCTCATCCAAATATGGCTCTGAGATCCAGCAGGACAAGTATGTACATGTGTGCATGAATATATTTGTAAAATGCTTGACTGCTCAGCTTTGACTCGAACAAATACTGCACCTAGAACACGGTTTTTGGAAATAACCAACAGTGTTGCAGAAACTGTGTTGGGCAAGTTAACTTTCTACACAAACTAGTTAAGTTCATAGTTCATAGAAATTAAAATGAACTAGTTCAGTTCACCATTTCAAAAAATGAACTAAATAGTTAATTTTTAGTTCTTTTTTTTTTTTTTTTTAATGTTGCTGCAAACAATTATTTGTCAAAATGATTGCCACTGCCCATATACTACACCACCACAAACGGCAATTATTTTATCCATTTTAAACTATTGAAAACTATTGGTCTAATTCAGAATCTTTATCCAACCAGGGTTCACATTAGCATTAAAGGGAACAGCCCATGTAAACTGTAATTTCCCTTTCAGCTTCTCATCTACAGCAGCCGTTCCCAAACTTCAGAACACCAAGGCCCAATTTGAAATGTAAAAACTCTCCACAGCCCACCTGAAACCTTTAATCACAACTGTGATCAACATACAGGACAAGACGCTATGTTCTGATATTAATGTAAGGGGTCAACAAATAAGGTGACACTTGTCATATTAAGTTAAGATGACAGTAAAATAACACTTAACTGGTTTGTTTTATTAGTTCTTAATGTTTTTTTTTAATCATGTCATGAATATTTTACAGTAATTAAAAAGATATTTAAAAAAGATAGAGGATTTAAAACTCTCACGGCTCACCTGCAGTACCTCGACAGCCCAGCAGGGCGGCCCACACTTTGGGAATCACTGCTCTACAGTATGTTAAAAATATGAGGGAACCCCCCCCCCCCCCCCCCCCCCCCCCCCCCCCCACCAGTCGGGATCTCCTCCAGCTCTGGCCGACTGCAGCTCTCATCTTCCTCCATGATTGTTTTAAATGTTTGATTACGTAATTGTTAGCGTAACAGAAGCGACAGCCCGTGTTGCCATGTTTGATTGGTTTCCTCAGATACATTTCAGGCTCGTTTGTGGTGGATTTTAAATGGGGTTCGCTGGAAACCTGGAATGGTTTTGACTGTGCGTGAACTTTGAAAGAGCATCGTTCACAACTGCCCAGATGAACTCGTTCACGCCCCCCACTGGTGAATGGGAAACAGAGCGCGCTCAGTTTACGTTCACGAAAAATATGAACTAGTTGGTGAACTTTCGTTCAGTGAACGCGTTCGGGTACAACACTGTGCAGAAGATCATCTACTGTCTCCTTTTTTTTTTTTCAGGCAATAGTCGACCACTTCGAAGATAAAAGCTGTCCTGCGACCGAGCGCCTCAAAGTCTTCTACTGCTGTCAAGTCCCGCCCAGATGGGCAGTCCAGGTATCACATATGTTCTCTTCAAAAGCACATTTGATTACTTTTGTTTAATAAGTAATAATTTCATTCTTCATAATCAAAACGTTTCATTTATCTGTGTTCAAACCCCAGCAACTCAGTGCAACGTTTGAGCAATGTGTTACTTCCTGTTGACAATAAACTATAACCAAATACACTCTGCTGCTATAGAGACCTGTAAACGTTTCAGAAACCGTCAAACCTTCACCAGATCTTGGTGACAGCTCGGTGACCTTCACGCGATGTTCGGTTATCTTGTGATGGATAACGGTTGGCAGCAGACCACCACCAGCAGAGCTCTGCATCTCCTCATTTCAGATCATGCAGCACTTGATTCTGATATCGTTTCCGTAGCCAGACCTGATCTGGAGATGATTGGTACCGTTAACCAATAACAGTAACTCTAACTGATTAATACTAACGGTCAATTTTGTTTTTGAGCTACACAATTCAATCAACTCATGGGGGCGTGGCGACAGGTGCAACAGGCCTCTGATTGGTCAATTCTCCATCCGCGTAGAAAAGCGCGCGTCATCGAAAAAATGAGGAAGTAACCACATCTGTACGATTCTGGCTTCTCCACACTACAAAGACAGCACATATTCTAGTAATTCATGGAGGGAGATAGCGATGAATGTGGGTCTGGATACGGCCGAGACGGTGAGGAAGTGGAAAAACGCAAGAGATAAGTTTAGTAAGTTTAGCTAGCTCGTGGTTGTCGCTCTTGCGTTGTGGCGTGGAATAACATAGTGGCAGACCGCGCTAGTATAAATCAAAAGTGACGGCGGCATCTCTGCGACAAGCTGACGGCGGCACATTGACGCGAGAGTTTATACACGGGGAAGTGTCCGCATGCGTCCACGACAACGCGCGAAACATCGCGGCAGCCAACCCTCCCAGACTTATCGGTTAACGGTTATTAATCGTTAAAGGGCGTCGGTTAACAGTCATAAAAAAAATCCAAAATGTGCATCCCTGACGATTGGTTTGATCAGGATGAATGTAAAGTAATATCAGCTGGCATCATAGATGATACTGTGACTAAATAAGGTGGGCGTGTCCCAGTTTATGACATGGCACCGCCCAGTATGAAGAGAGAGAGGCTTCAAAAGCACTCTTCAGAAAACCTGACGTCCGTTTTTTTTCTTTTACAATCTTTGGTTTTGACAATATTTTTAGAAAGAGCAGAATGTCATCATCATCATAAGTGAACAGTTAGAACAGATTTTGTTACATGAATTTAGATGCTGGAGCTTCAACACCAGTTCTTGATACCGTTCTCTCGTTGGAGTCAAGTGGTTTACACTTTATTGTCTACAGAAAACCTTTCAGTGTTTGGAGGAGTCCATACATACTCCACTTGATTGGACAGTCACTGTGGGCTCGTTGTCTTACGTGCTTTTAGTTAGATAATTATAATTTTCTCTTTTAAGCATAATGTCAGGAAATGCTCTTATAGAAGCGAACAACTCTGAAGCGGAGAGGAGCATCAGATATAAAGTGTAACGGCCTCACAGGGGCTGTAGGAAACTCCGCTAATGACTTTTGTGACACATTAGTGGAACCGCAAAGTATCAGGGCTATGAAGATGAATATTCCTCTGCCCTGAAAAGAGAGAGAGTGAAAGGGAAAGAGCAGTAAGTGAAATAAGCAGTAATAGAAAGATTTAGACTTGTCCAGGAGGATAAAGGAGGAAGAGCGTTGGAGAGAGGGAGAGATCGGTCGGGGAGGAGACATCACCCAGGCGACATGTAATAACTGATAACGGCAATAAAGCTGGAATTGAAGAGTCTGTATTGCCGCCTGGGGACTTGAAAGTGGGTTGAGGAGGAGGAGGGTTGCAGCAACTGCTGCGATGTGTTTTCTCTTCACGGAGGAATCAAGGCATGTGTGCAACAAAGCACTGAAGGACTCTTTATGGCTGTTGTTTGTTTGTTTGCGTGCTATACTTTGTTTTCATTGCAAAATATTTCATTTTTATACCTTTTGAGAGAGGTTATTTTTATGCGTTACATACTGTTGGTTTTGCAGATTTCCACACAGCAGGCGCAGTGTATACACGGCATCGACCCATTTCTAAAGGAGGCTGAAGATACTGCAGTTCCTGTGTGTTGATGTCATTAAATGAATCTGTTTTGAGCAAATCTCATCAATAGCCTTTCAGACCTGATGGCAGAAGTAGCCAGTATAGAGCTAAGATGGTCGATCTGAATGCAACCAAAGTGTTAAAGCAGGTTTGTTTGGCTCGTGACCCAGGTGCTCCCTTAATATGATCAGGAGGTAATACTGCACTTAAAAGCTCCAATTATGCTTTTTTCTGTCCTTCAGAGGTTCAAAATAGACGTAAAATGAAATGCAGCCAGTTTTAATGCATTTTAGCTGTCATTATAAAATGTGCATGATTGATTAAGTAGTAAATATATTCCCCAGGATGACACCTTATCCATGGTCCTCTCAACTCCAGACACAGATTAGCCCAGCCCTTCGCTTCCTGTCCAGGTTCAGGTACAGTTCAAAAAGAAATGTCCCCCAACGGTCCGAACAAGGTGCTCACTGGAGCACACGGAGAAAGACAAGATTCAGGCTGCACGATCTCACAGACTTTGGGCCTTTTTGAATCACAATCAGAACTAGAAAAGGCACTCGGAGAGCGCAGACCTCCGCCAAGCGCAACAGTTCTCCCATATAGCGATCCGCGTTCTGGATCAGACCCAGATAAGCCTTTGAAATGTGATAGAGGTTCCCATTGTCAATCCCTGAGTCAAATTTCATGAGTTTTGGGCAATAATTAACGGAGATATCGAGAAGCAAAATTTTCTGCCCAATTGACCGCAATGTTATCGAAAATTTGAAAGTGATCCAGAATCCAGGATTTCTTCCGGATCACACCCAAAATGAAATCAGTTCTTCCTTTTCACATTTCTGACAACTCCTGAAAATTTCATCAAAATCCATCCATAACTTTTTGAGTTATCTTAAACACAGACAGACAGACGCCTGGCAAAAACATAACCTCCTTGGCGGAGGTAATAATGCTACTTTGCAACTTCCTGTTTTGAGTTGCCAGGTGGAGAAACTGAGCTAACTGTCTAGCATTAGCATTATATTGATAAAACGCCATAGTCTTTTGGACGGGCCGGTCCCACCAGGATCACTGAGGCTCATTATCAAAGACTGATCTTTCAAGAGGTCGATCCAGTCAAAGGGACAGAGAATGAACAACAGCATCAAACTCTGGATGTTGATGTTAATTTAAAAAAAAAAAAAAAAGAAGGTTTAATTCAGTGTTTCTCAACCTTTTTTCAGGCGAGGCACCCTTTAAATTCATGAAAAATCTGAAGGCATCCCAAACTTCAGATAGGCTAAGTGTCGTCGGGCCTGAATTTACTTAACTGTTGTGTCCTATGCTTTCATTATGAAAGATTCCACTGCCTTAGTATTTGAGTATTAATTTTGACAGTTATTTATTATATTACATTATTTATTTATTAGTTTTGCTTATTTTGCATACTGTCAGTTGCATTTCTGCGGCACCCTGAGGTGGTGCACGCGGCACCCCGGTTGAGAAACACTGGTTTAATTTGTTGAAAAAAAAAAAAAAAAAAAACCCTGAAATGACATCAATGCTTTGCATGGGCCAGAGCCCAGAACCCAGGTATCAGAACTGGTATTAGAAGGAGGAGAATATGGGATTGGAACATCTTCAAATAAAATCACGCTTGTATCCCTGTCTATCCCTTGACCTTGGGACTCAACATGTCGCTCGGATCGCTGTTATGTGTTCTTATATTTGTGGAGTTTTAAAGTCTTGGCTGGATAAGTCGGATCAAGGCTACTGATGCCTTTAAAACCACACGTCAAAATATTAAGATCAATTCAAAAACAAGCGGGCAGACAGCTGGAAGACTGAACACAGGCTGAAGAAGTGTGATGGAAGACCGGAAAGACGACGCTCATCGAGGAATTTGTCAGCATTAAAATGAAATGACACGTTGCACCTGGCGATACGTGCACCTCCGTATGATGCAGTTCACGTCTGTGGCCTCCATGTTTTTCTGTCGTCCACAGAAACAGCTGGCCAGCCTGCTCATTCGACCTCGGCTGCATCAGCTCCGCTCTGCTCCTGTACGAAAAGCTCGAGCTCTGGGAGGACGCCGTCATCTGTTACGAGAGGCTCGGTCAACACGGAAAGGTACACGTGCACGCAGAAATATCTGGAGACGTTCACCGTTAATGTCCCGAGTCATTATGAATGCTGGTTAACTTCTGTGTTCCCATCATTTTATGGCAAAGGTTTGAGTTGTTTTACTGGATATTCACCACATCTGGATGGAGTTGGCTTCCATCCAGATGTGGTGTTCCTATATTTTGCAGAATTCTTTGAGGTGGTGGTCCTCAGAGTTGGGGGGGGATATATGTTTCACAGTGACATGCAGTGAGGTTGACAGCTGATGAGGCACCGATTCTTCTAGAGTCACATTTACAAATACAAATGAGCCTCAAGGAATATCTTCATCATGTGACTGACAACAGATAATGGGTTATATTTTATGTCTCATATCTAGGGGTGCACGATAACTATCGCGCCGATAACAGGAAATTATGATGTCATCCCGATAAGTCCGATATCATGACGAATAGCCCCGATAACATATATATTTTTGTCAACACAGCAGTGCCTCGCTCCCTCTGAGCCTTGAATAACTGGCAGTGAATGTTATGTTCAAGTAACGTCGGCATAATCAGAAAAACGATTTACTCAATAAGGAAAATCAAGAATACCCCCTCATGCCAGAAAACAATTCGTTAACTCGGTCATAATTTTGTTAGTTGCTGACTTGAATTAATATTCGCAGTATTCTCCCACATGTTATACATAAAAAAGAAAAAAATAGAAAAGGCTGAAAGAACGACTAGCAAACGAGGGAACGTGGGAATTTATGTTACACCTTGAATGCAACCTGCAGCACAGCGCTGATCACAACAAAAATGGCGGCGTGGAACTTCATTAAAGTTTCAGAAGAAGATAGTTTGGTGGTTATTTGTGACGAAGCGAATTCTACGAGGAGGAAAGCACAAGCTTTAATACGTAAAACCCGATCAGCCACCTACAACATAACAATCACTTCCATGGAGTTTTGAAATCGCGCTAATTTGAGCTAACGGAAGCTAATGCTAACATGCGCAAGCCAGCAGCAGTCTCTCCTCTCCCTCATTCCTCTCATCTAAAGCTTCCATGAGATTAAAAAATAAAAAACAAAAACTACCGAACCTCATTTACTTTAATTAAAGGTATTAATTTAAATGGAACCACAATCCAAAATCCTTTAAATGTTAATCTTTTTCAGTTAGTAATTCTGATGCATGTATTTCCATCAGTTCAAGGAGCCTTTATTTTTTATATCAGTCAGTAATGAACCTTATTTAAGTTAATGTGAGATATCAAATAGGTTTGTTTGATAGCTTTATGAAAATGTTTGAGAGGCTTGACAATAGTTTTTCATTGGAAAAAATAAATATCTGTTTATTTAAAAAGTCAAAACTGTTTTTGATTTTGTTCCTAGTATTGATGTAATGATCTTAGGTATATGTGTGTGTTATCGGTTATCGGTATCGGCCTTTAGGAGCTGAAAGTTATCGGTATCAGTATTAAAAAACAGTTAATCGTGCATCCCTACTCATATCAGCATTCTTTACAAAAACATGTGACGCATATTTCATTTGATGTGAAAATTAATTTAGCAAACCTTTCAGCTCCGCCGTTGTTCTTCCTTTAAAAACCACGCCGTTTTTTTGACTGAAGGTCCAGATTTGTGAATTTTCTCAGCTCGGGAATGTAGTTTCTCATTTTGGTGAGGCGGATTGTAAAGGAAATATAAACAGGAACGAAGAAGGTGTTGGATAGCATGAATCTGTGGGCTCAGCAGCGCCCTCTGCCATGAGGCAGGAGTACTGCTGGACTCACCGAGTTACTTTATTTTACTGCTACTTTAATTATCAATCTACCCAGTCTAAACATGTTACAGAAATACATTTCATACATTATCCAGATTATGGAATGACAGAGCATATAATAGAGTGTTTGAAAACATTTTATTTAGGATGCACAGAGGGACGGTGACACACTGTGCAGTTTGTTTTTCCCTCAAATGGCCTCAAATTCTTCCATTGTGTCGAACCCCATTAGTCACATGGGTTACGAGCACGTGTTTAACCTGTTTAACCATGTGTTTTCCCTCCACAGAGCTGGTTTACAGCAGCTGTCAAGAATCTGCTCAGGCTACGGTGCTCAGTATATTATACTTTTAACCCTGATAAGAGGGTGATCATGATCGTTAAAACAAATGAGGACCAAAAACTAAAGTTTCCCTCGTTCTTCATGTTACATCACGAGTCAGAGATATCAGATATCAAGCAGATATCTTGGTGACGTAATAAGGGATGATCGTGGTGATGAGGAATGTAAATTTCATATGTTTGCCCTTTATGAGGCATATTGCACTTTAACAGCTCATCCGTGGTGTAATTACAGTGAAAAGACTTCAGGTGGCCTTTAATGATGCATTCAGAGATGGACAAGTGCAAGTTACATGTTTGTGACTCGTAAAGCACCTACGTTTCAAGCTGTGCTGAGGGATTTGATGCTCCCATTTAGGTATCGGATGACAAAAAAAAAAAAAAAAATCCAGTTATAAGGCTTAGCAGTGATGCAAGATGCACTTCCTGTTTCTGGAATAAATGTTTTTTTTTTTTATTCTTGCGGATTCATCACATGATGCATCGCCACATTCATCGTAAAGGGTTTGAACTCCCCCATCAAACTGGAATGTACCCCCAAACAGAAGATAGGGCCCCTCAGATAAAACTAGCAATGGCCCCACGGTGGTTTAATATGGAATGAAGATCTTTTCTAACCTACTGAAACGCTCATGTGGATGCAGAGCAGTTTTATTTTGAAATGACACATTGGGAAAGAAATGGACCGGTGTGGATGTAGCTTTTGTCTGTTCCAGCAAAAGATTTTACCTGGAACAATCAACTTATCAAAGAACACACACACACACACACACACATTCCTGTACTTGCTATATTGTGAGATCCGAGTAAATCCGCCAGCAAAGTGAGGGACGCGCACACACACACAAGCACACACACACACACAGTGTGTGTGTTGGACTTGTGCCCTCTGGGACTCCTTGTTGCTATCTCTGTGTTCAAGCTGAGGGACCATTTAATACCCAGCTCTACTTTGTCCAGACAAGGCCATTTTTCACTGCGACTGTGCTGCTTTCATCTCACACACACACGCGCGCACACACACACACACACACACACAGATGCTCAGCAAGTAACTCACAGAGGAGTTAATCTGCTGTTTGATGTGGATGAAGCATCTACAGTGTGTTCCTTAACCACCTCCAACCACCGCTATCTTTTCTTGGTCTGCCAATGTGTTCAATCTCTTTCTCACCCACACACACACACACACACACACACTCGCGCACACACTCTCCCTCTCACTTCATGTTGGAAACATCATTAGTCTATCTGGTCCAGTGGAGCGCCGGAGGGATTTATCAGAATCAATAGCGACGCGCTGCTCCTTCCATCTCACATAAGACACTCAACTGCTCATCAGTTTATTGATTATATACAGAAATGTTTCAATCCCAGGTAGCTGAGGGATCAGAATTTAGCTTTTCATCTCAGATTTCCCAGGGAGCAGACACCTCATGAGAAACTGGCCTTACCTGCACATCCCCTAAAAGACGAGGCATTTCAATTAAAGTAGCCACACTTTTCGGCCGTCGGATTTGAATCTGTGGTGGCTGGAGAGCAGCTCTGCTTCTAGCGTCACTCCAGAAGCCTGGATTTACTTTCCTGAAAATGATCAGATCCGCTGTACAGAAACTGCTGTGTAGATGACTTCAGAGCTTTCTTAACCTGCCAGGATGAAATAAAGGAGTAATTAAATGGACGATGACACTTGAAATGTTAGTTTTGTTAACCAAGAACTAGATCAAAACTACAGAAACGATGTGTGTGAAATGTTAAGCACCCCTTTACTGGTTTAAGCTGCAACCAGGTGTTGCGAGTCATCAGCCCTTAATGAACTTCGTTAGAAGCGAGTGTGCAGACCTTTATAAAAGCAGGCGTGTCAGAGGCGCCGGGTCGCTCGCCTGGTCGAGCAGGCGCCCCCGTATACAGAGGCTACAGTCGGATCCAGGTTCGAATCCCAGCCTGTGGCTCTTTACGGCGTGACTTCCCCTTCTCTCTCTGCTCTCATTTCCTGTCTGATTACTGCTCATAAAGGCCGCTAGAGCCACAAAACCTTGAAAGAAACAAAAATCATTTCAGCTGTTTTCTAGTCCGGAGGATTCAACGCAGTGAAGGGGAGCAAAGACCCGAGCTGTGGTTTAAGGTAGCTCGACCGAGGTTCACGAAGCTGCACGGGATCAACCCACAAGACGTCTGGAACGATGTCAAACGGAGAGACGAAACCAACGTGGAATTATCATGTTTCATATCAGACGCATCAAAGCCACTGTCAGGCGCGGTGGTGGAGGGGTGATGGTGTGGGCTTGTTTCAAAGCCCCGCCCCCTCAGCTCACCTGAAAGACTGCGGTGTCACCTTGAGAGAGCTGCGAACCTCAGTGACCTGCAGCGGCGCTGTAAAGATGAGTGGCCGTGTGAGAGACTGATGTCTAACAGGAAACAACTACTTCACATTATGGCAGCCGAAGGTGGATTTACAAGCTGTTGAATCATGGGGTGTTATTGGCTTTTCCACATTTCCTCTGTGTTTTGGCTTAGTCTCTGTTAAATAACAACACGCTGTAATAAAACTCTGTGTTGTTTCTGTGAGTTTGGATTAAAGTCACTCTCGGACCTGGTGATTTATGCGCTGATATGTAACCTTTTGAGGCTGGAATATGAAGGGGGACGTACTTTATTTTCCACTGGACTATACATGCTAACGCTCTGCATACGACGCATGAATTATGTCTTATTAGAAGACGAGGTTGGCGTGCTCGTGTGCAGACATGACGTTGAGCGCCGAGGCTGATCTCTGACCCGGCTGTCAGACTCCTCTTTTATTTTCACAGCCCTCGGGAGGCTCACGCAGGCTGCCAGGTTTTTTTTTTTTTTTTTCTTTATTCAATTACTCCCTGCTTTGTCTCCCCAATTTGATTACCCAGGTTGCTTTTGGCTAATAAAAAAGTCTTCTTGCCCCCTCTTGTCTTAAAGCATGTGCGGTCTTAGTCCCAGCCAGTAGTCCATGTTATGTTCTCACAAGGGTCCAAAACAAAAAGGTAATCCATTTGTCTGGAGCTATTTGGTCTCGGTCCAAAGCTGCTTTTCTGATCTCTACTGCACCCACCGCTCTCCTCCTGTTTCACTCACATTGGCTTCGTAGCACAAAACACCGCAGCGTAGCATATAAATGGTGTTTGGGATCATATCTCATTACTTTTGTCTGTTTCGGGGTAAAAAGTTTTCAGCGCAGGAACAGAATAGTATCCATGAATATATTCGTCTCCATAAAAATGCCTTAAAGGATTTAATTTCCATTGCAGATTTGTATTTTCTGTGGTCCTCTGTAACCTTCTGTCTATACACCAGTCAGTTTTCACTTTTAAGATGGTGTGAAACACCACCCCGGTGCTATCTGCATCTGTATATTGACGTTCATAAGTCGGTTATATGTATGTCTGCATGCATGGATGTATGTCTCAAACCACATGAGCCAATATCTTATTCACAACAAATAATAGATGGCAAATGTTTAAACTGAGAAATTTTACAATTTTGTACACTAAATGAGCTTATTTCAAATGTGATTCCTGCTACAAATCTCAAAATTAGTTGGACGGGGCATGTTCACCATGGAGGAGTTTCTGGAGTTTTTGTGTTGGAGTTTGGTCCCATTTTTTGTCCGATCTAGGTTTCCAGCTGCCGAGGAGTTTGTGGTCGTCTTTGACATATTTTTCGTTTATTGATGCGCCAAATGTTCTCTATAGACCTTTTCGGGCCAGCCCCCCGGAAGTACCCCGTCCGCCATTGGCGTACTTTCACACTTTCACCAGCTCGCAGATTAACCAGTGTTTTCCTCTTTCTACAAATATATATTTTTATAATGTTGAGTCGGTCGAGTGGGAATACATGTTCCGTCATAAACTGTGCCAACAATGGCGTGAAAATTAGTTTGCGAAATACACAAGCCTTTACTGCACGAAGACTGCCCTTGTTTGCAACCATACAGTTTGCACCGATTTCCTGGGCACACCGACAACCAAGAAGTTAGGAAGACGTGGGTGGAAAATATCAACAGAAAGGACTTTAAAATAAATAAATAAAATCCAGCGAGGATGAGCTGGACACCTCCATGTAGTAAACCCCGGGTCCCCGAGCGAGCCTATCCGATTTCGGCCACTTATCCTGAATGCCTATAAAACAATGAATGAATGAATGAATTAGGAGAATGATAAAATAAATTAAATATAACATTAACACATAGCCTAATTTACCGCTAGCGTTAACGTTACAGTAGCATAATCTTTATGGCTTGTTGACGTTAGTTATAGCCAGCGTTGCATTTTTCACGTATTCCCACAGTTTTTAGAGTTTGGTTATGGGAATAGATCATGTTATTTCCATAACCAATCATTAAAAACAGCGATAAACTACCATCATCTGTAACTGGAGGCCACTGCCTAACATCATCAATCCAAGACATGTCTGCGTTATCAGTAACAGATGCTCCACACTGCTGTGTTTGGGTTAGTTGGTGGAGCACCACACACTCCAGTTATGGTGGGGCCACTAGGGGGCGCATGTCCACAATTTTTAAGTCGAAAAGGTGTATAGGTGAAAGATCTGGACTGCAGGCAGGCCGGTTCAGCACCTGGACTCTTCTCTGATGAAGCCATGCTGTTGTAACAGCTGCAGAAGGTGTCCTTCCCTGAAATAAGATGTCATCCAGAGGGGAGCAGGTGTTGCTCTAAAAGCTTTATATACCTTTATGTTACCTATACCTTTATATACCATCAGAGATGAAGGTCTCCTTCCTCTTTAGCCTGGAGGACCATGAGGTTCCTGATCTGGACTCGTATGACCGTAGAACACTTTACCACTTTAAACCATCCCATTTTAAATGAGTCTTGACCCACAGGACACGACGGTTCTTCTGGACCAGGTTCAAATGTGGCTTCTTTTTTCGATGATAGATCTTTAGTTCTGCAGATGGAACGGTGGATTGTGTTCACTGACAGTAGTTTCTGGAAGTATTCCTGGACTCATTTAGTGATGTCATTGACACACTGAGGGGCCGAAGACCACGGACGTCCAGTAAAGGTCTTCAGCCTCGTCCTTTACGTGTAGAGATGTCTCCAGTTTCTCTGAATCTGTCGATGAGATTTGTAAAACCTTTGCGATTTGACATTGAGGGACTTTTTTTTTTTTTTTAAGTATTCCACAATATTTTTACACCCTCTTTCACAGATTGGAGAGCCTCTGCCTCTCTAATTATCCCTTTATAGCCGATCATGTTACAGAACTGATATTAACGTCATTAGTCGATAGATGTTCTCCCAGCTGAATCCCGTGCCAACTTTTTTGGGACCTGTATCAGGCATCGAATTTTAAATGAGCTCATTTACAGGATAAAAGTGTAAAATTTCCCAGTTTAAACATTTGTTGTTGTCTGTGTTCTGTCGGGAATAAAATATTGGCTCATGTGATTTGAGTCTTTTAGTTTTCATTGTGTGAGGAAGTAGACGTTTGCCGCTGGTGAAATGGTTTCATCAAAACCACCCATGAAAGAACTCTTGCCATATATGACAAACATCTAATGAATGTCAGAATAATCGATAGGGGCAACAAGACTACTACATACGATGTGTAAGGAGGCAGAACTCACCTTCCTCTGGGGTTTTGCAGATATGGCTTCCTCCAGTTATTCCAGTAGAAGTAGACGGGGTCACCGCTTGTCTCGTCCTCGTTATTGAGTTATTCCTTGCCGAATAAACCGGTAAATAGCCTGGAATTTCTTGTGAGGTTCAGGTTGTTGATATTCTTCCCCTGTTCTGTCCTTACCCTCGCGCTAAGTCAGTGCAGTTGGCATTGTGGCTTTGAAAACCAGAAGTTTACAAATCACACAAATGGCCCAAGTGCAGCAGTAACGACTGCCTTCGGCTGGTGCTGCCACCTAGTGGACAGCATTTTCACAGTACTTGGTTTTCCCCTATTAAAGTTGAATTTACTGAAATTTAAACTTGGATGTGGAAAAATGTTAGCCATTTTGGGCCGACCTGCACTCCTCATTGGCATGTGACTTTGAAACACCTCGACAAATCTCATTTGTTATGTTGCATTTTTATCAGTTCTTCCAAAGAACTGAGAATTTTAATGATGACTGAAGGGAAGATTTAAGAGAGGTCTGCTTTCCCATCCTTAGTGTAACTTTAAGAAACACTGAGGGCACAGAAATATGATTTATGAAACAATTTGAACTGGCAAAATATGCGGAATCAGAGAATGTGAGACGTTTTTATTTACTTTTAACTCCTAAGTTGTGAGGAAAAAGCTTAATAAACTAAATGGCATATATCGCCCCCTACCTTTCAGTTGGTTTTAAACTACGTTTATTCTTTCCACGTGCCATTATAAATGAGCCTATCAAATTTCATGAACATCGGGCGTTCACATTTGTAAGTACTGACATTTAATTGGCCTTTCGGTAAGCACCGCCCCCTTCCTAATTACTGTTGCTAGGTCGGACATTTTCGCTGCTCCTCCATTAAGGACAATGTTATTTTGCCATTTTTCCGATGCCTATCAACCGTAAATTTACTTTGTTTATTAGATGATTGATTTAACCACTGTTTAGTAAAAACTAATATGATTTCAGCAGCAGGGAGGGTGATGAGTGAAAACATCTCTCCGTTAGCATTCCGGCTAACTCGCTAGCCACCTATAAGCCTGCCTCATTGTCTACAAATACATATGGCCCTGGATATTTATTTGTTAGGTTTAAGGTGAGGCTAGTGATGTTAACGTCACTTTATTGATTATATTAATACAATGCTGCGACTGTCTGATGTTAACATAGCTCTGGTGTGGGACAGACCTATGGACCAGAGCTAATGCTAACAGAGAACTCATCACCCTCCCTGCTGCTAAATCATATATCTTTTACTAAACGGTGGTTAAATCAATCATCTAATAAAGAAAGTAAACTTACCTTGACGTAAATGTCGGTGTGTTTTGTAACTTTCCCCACGTTCAGTTGATTGTGTGGACGGACACAACTGAACCCACAGCTGCATTCTCCAGCATTTGTTTTGGTTTGGGAAAGAGAATAAAAATGTCCCTCCAAATGTTCTGGACACCTCGAGTCACTGTTGCAGGTCCCCAGCAGCAATATTTCACCATGGCGTTATTCTAGTGTAATGTAAATACGGTTGATAGGCATCGGAAAAATGGCAAAATAACATTGTCCTTAATGGTGGAGCAGCGAGAATGTCCGACCTAGCAACAGTAACTAGGGAGGGGGCGGTGCTTACCGAAAGTCAATTGGCTGTAAAGCTCTTTAGTTACCACCGACAGCTGAAGCCCTGTACGTGTTTTCCTGACTGTTAGTTTTTTTCCTCAACCGCTTATTTAATTTTTCCTGGGGGATCAATAATTATTATTATTATTATTTTTAATGACATGGTTGCAGTAATGGTTGGGTTTAATTTGAGAACTTGAAGGAAACTGGGTGGAAAATAATTTTAGTTCCAGCCTATATGCTTCTCAAGATCCATCCATCCATCCATCCATCATCCATCTATCCGTACCTGTTTAGTCCTATCTAGGGTCACGGGGATCTGCTAGAGACCACCATGTAGATGTTTGCTGCAGTAAATAGATTGTTGGGGGTCCTGAAACTCTACAGCAGGTCTGGATGATGTTGTTCTTGCTGCCCAGAAGAAATGAGATGATAACAGTATTCCTTATAAAAGCAGCTTCACTGCTCAGACCCCGCATGAACACAGCGCTGTTGTCAGTGCTTCATCATCTTCAGCGTAGAGGTTGTGATAAAAGTTTTGTATATTTTCTCTGACTGAGGAATTTTGGGTGCGATGCGGCGCGTTCGGAGTCGTGCGAGGACGGCGGGGTTTGTTGTTTCTAGGTGAGCCAGGCGCTTCGCCTCGTCTTACTCGGCCGGCTGACAGGATCCCGCTTTGGAATTCATGCTCAGGCTCGGCGAGGCCTCAGAGGTCCTCCGCCTCGCAGCGCTCCACCGGTGCTCTCTGGTCTGAATCAAGATTCAGGAATTTGGAAAGAGAAAACGCTCTGCTCATTATTCCTCCCTCGTAACAGTCGCGCCTCAGTTCAAAGCGAGCAGAGGCAGGCAGAAACGCAACAAATCCAAATGTTCTCAAGGGACTTGACAGTCGCTTTACTTGTAACATACGTCGCATAAGTGCGTACAATCTCCACGACTCGGCAGCAGTAACCTGAAGCAGTTGTTTCCTGTACGACTTCATCAGGAATTCTGGTCCATTCTCCTTTACTACTTTTGTGCATTTGCTTAAGGGCAGCTCTCTCAAAGTTTTCACAGCATTTCTTTTTTTTTTTTTCTTTAAGTTTTGGCACTAGTGGCCTTTATTTGACATTGAAGGAGAGACGGAGAACAGGGAAGCGAACTTTGGCAAAGGGTCATCCGGGCTGGGAGTCGAACCTGCGACCAGCCCCACGAGCACTGTAGCTTCTGTAATTATAGCCTCTGTACGTGGACCGCCTGTCCTAACCACTGCACCACAGGACGGCCCTTTTCACAGCATTTCTATCAGGTTGTGATCTGGACTTTGGATTCGTCCTTTGGTCTCATCTGTGATCCGGAACACTTTTTTTCAGAGGTAGTTTTGCAAATTTCAGTTATGTTTTTTTTAGACAGAGGTCTTTCTGTCTGAAACCCATTTACACAAACTGTGCATCTAATTGTGCAAACATTTGACATGCTCATTGAGCCCTGTAGGATCTGAGATGGAGATTTTATCTATTTATTTGCATTTTAAAGGTCTCATTCCATCATATTTTAATTAATTTTGTGATGGTCTCTTGTCTGAAATAATGCCGTGAGAGTTGGTTTCAATGAAAAATATGCTACGGTTGTCTTGTTTCAAGCTGTTTTAGTGAAAACGAGGGTGGGGATAGTACGAGAGGATTCTTATGAATATTAATGATATGCAAAAGTCTCGCCTCTGATTGGCTGACAGCACTGTGACGCTCCCTCTAGTGGGTTCTCCTTCAGTTGGTTTCCGTCAACTTAAATAGAGATAATCAGCAACAAATGGTAAAACACACGAAAAATGTCTTACCGAGTGGTTCTGGACAACGTTACCATACCTATTGGCCTGTCCCAATGTCATCATGCTAGTAGCCTATTGATGAGTAGAATAACAGGCTTCTGAACGACCGTAGTTGGAAAACAATCGTTTTTTACTTACAGCCTGTGAGCTGGTGGCCGATCGTTGTGATGACACAGATCCAGGTTTTAAGCACAACTTATCCGCTACTGTCGGCACCGTAATTTGAATAGTCGCTTTGATGACCAGAACACACAGATAAAGTTGCGTTATACTTCGGTGGTGGTGTTCTGAAAATAAACTAAACAATTTCTTCCGTAGATCCTCTTTCTTAGGCAAGACATGCAATAGATTTGTTACTGTTGCAAACAGCACGGCCACGAACTTTCTCTGCCATGTTTTTGAATTGTTAGCGCCTCTTTGTTCGCTCATTAGCAACCTACAGCCCTGCAGCCCATAATGTCTTTCCGGGGGCGGAGTTAAGAGCCACTGCAGAGCTAATGTTCAATGGCCACGGTTACATGATGTTTTTTAATTCGGAATTAATAATTCCGAATTAAACTATTTTCCTTCGAGTTTACATGGAAATAGTAATTCTGAATGGAGGTTTACATGGAAAACACGTTTGTTCGGCTTTATCCAATTCCGCTTAAGGTCTGGGGGTTGGTAAAGGGTTCTGATTGGATGGGGGGGCGGACGTCTTTACGTCTACTGGAAGAAAACAAACTTGGCAACAACTCGGTTAGCAACAACATTCCACTTATTTTTGACCTGGGTGGCGTCTCTATCTGTGAAACCTCCTTCATTTAAGCTGGCCGCTTTGAAAAGCTCACAATTTTTATGTTTCCTGTCATCTGTTCTTTTAATTATTTCCAGTTCCTCCAAGCTATTTATTAAATAAATCGTCTCTGCTCTTGAACACCGTTTACTGCGTGCTGCCATCTTGAAACTTTGTTTTGAAAACAAGCCCAGCGCGGAATATAAGCGTCATCGCGACAGACGGGCAAGAGAACTAGCATGCGCAGAAAGACGGGAATTAATTTAAAGCAGAATGAGTGTTTACATGACCGCGGGATTATTTAATGCGGAATTAAAATGGTAATAAACCAGCCACTTACTTCGGAATTAAGTTTAATTCGGAATTGACATTTTCATATGGAATTAGGTGTTTACGTGGTAACTTTTATTCGGATTTAACTTTAATTCTGAATTAAAGAGGAATTAAACTTCCCGTGTAAACGCACTGATTGTGACGTAGGCTGGTACGGCTTTTAGGATCCGCTCGTGTTTCCGGCTGTTTTCTATCACAGGCTGATACAGACTACAGGGGTAGAGGAGTATTTTGAAGTTGAGCATGCAAGTGCAACTTAAACTGACCGATGGTAATTAGAAAAAAAAAAAAAAAACTAGTATTAAACGGTTTGTTGTGGAAGGAGAACTTTAAAAGTTCTCTGACCTCAGAGTAACTTTGCAGGAATGTCACTCCTGGGAATAACGGCATCTGTCTTGAATCCTCTCCACTTGTGAATAATGCATGTTTTTAGATTCATGTGTAGTAAAAGCTGCTTCTCTAAGATCATTGCCTATGTCTTTTCCTCTTGGCGTTGTGTCAACACCAACCCTAATGGTCCAAACATCTCCTTTTCTAGAGAGCAGGTCAGACCTGCAGATAAGTTCATGAGGGGCTGATGATCAGCTTCTTACTCAGCAGTCAGTGCTTCTCACATGATTTTCATTTTTGGGTTCTGTGAACCTTGAAATAAGACATTCTGTGCTTTTAAGTTTTATTGGATTCCCTCAACCTTTCCAAGCATAGTGGTTAAAGTGGACAGCTATTTAAAAAAAAAAAAAAAAAAAAGAGGCTTTTGTCTCGTGTGTTCATGAGTTTGGACCTTATGGTGGACAGTCGTCCCGTGACCACCCACAGACTGCCACCCACTGTCCATTTGTTGTAAGTGCAGAAAAGCCTGAAAATGTGTAAATGTAGGTAATGATTTTTTTTGTTTTTTGCTCCACTCTGCCCTTCCCTCTCCTCCGCCGTCCGTCCTCTCAGGCCGAAGAGATCGTCCGGCGCGAGCTGGAGAAGAAGGAGACGCCCAGCCTGTACTGCCTGCTGGGAGACATCTTGAGGGAGCACCAGTACTACGACCGGGCCTGGGAGCTGTCGGGCCGGCGCAGCGCCAGAGCCATGCGCTCCAAGGCCCTGCTGCACCTGCGCAGCAAAGACTTCCAGCGGTGCGCCGAGTGTTTCGAGCACTCGCTCAAAATCAACTCCATGCAGGTACGACGACTGCGCTGACGTGTACTCAGAACCGGAACCGTGAGTTGGGTCTCGTGTAATTAGGTTTTATGAACTGAAGCGTTATATGATAGCAGTCTGCTGATGGAATAACATTTACCTTATTCGCCAAATATGGAAACCGCCGCTGAGCTGTGCGCTTGATCAGAGACTAACTTTTTCATGTCAAGTTGAAATTGTACAGTTAATAGAGTATCCCATTTCAGCAGTTAAGTGTAATTAAGTTAGGAATGTACCAGCTCATCACTGTTCCCCGTATCCCTGAAACTCACGTTCAAGCACATCCAGCTTTCAGTTCAATAAAATTCAATTCAGTTTTTTTTTATATAGCGTCTGTTACAATGCCAACTGTCTCTAGGCCAGTGGCTCTTAACCTTGTTGGCAGTACTGAATCCCACCAGTTTCATATGCACATTCACAGAACTTTTCATTGAAATATATATATATATTTTTTTTTCTTCAAATTCAAGACATAGGTATATGTTTTATTGGTGCACAAAATGAACCGTGCATTAACATCACAGTGTTCAAAGAACAAAACCATTACAGTGCATGAATTTCATACTTACTTATTATTTATTGTATTTATCATTCATTTTCTGAGCCCGCTTTCAAATTAAAAAAAAATTCAAAAATACTTTATTAATCCCCCAATGGGGAAATTCAGGTTTCAGTACACCAGTCTGGTGTACTAGAGGAGCTGCTAGCGACCAGCGCTCCTTTTCATGCCCGGTCCCGTGGTCCGAGTGCTAACTCCAGATAACCGCCGTTAAAACAGTTAACAGCTGTTAGAACCAGTATATCTCCATAATGATGACCAGTGAGATATCTCCAGGTCAGAGGAGGAAACACCGATGAACCAGACCGTCTCCTCTGGGAAGACCGAGCTCCTTCAGTCCGGCGAGCGACGGAGCCGACCGTCCCAGAGCCCGGTTCATCACGCGGACCGGACCAGGCCGTTGTCGTCTCCCCTGGCGGTGCTGGACCCCACCAGGTCACCAGACGGCCCCTGCCAGGTCAGCTGACCCATCCGGCGTGTAGACATGCCACCAATGCTACGTCGGGGGCTACGTCCCGGCTGAGCGACGCTGCAGCCCGGATCCAGTGGCGGTGGTTGCCGCGGGTAGCAGTTCAGGACTACTTAGCTTAGCTTTCCCGAACCGGCCTCCAGCGACACCGTCCATGTCCGCGGCCGGTCATGGACGGTGTCGCACCCGGTCCGCACCCGCAGACAGTATGTCGACATCCGACCACAAATCACCACAAACCGGGCACAAACTGGAGCGTCCAGCGTCGCAGAGATAAGTCCCGGAGCAGCAGCGATTAGCCTCCATGCCAGGCGTCGTCCATCCTCACAAAGGTCACAAGGGTCGCTGGATCTGACCCCAACCTGGAGCCTAACGCACACTCATCACCTCATTTCCATCAGACTACAACAATAATGAATATTTACTGTAAATCAGTGTGTTTTCTGCTGTTGCCTTTGAGAGACCAGTTCAGAAATGTGTGGTTTCACCTTGGCAAGTGTGAGACTGACTCACCGAACCCCTAGGGTTCGATTGAACCCGGGTTAAGAACTAGTGATGTTCCTGGCGACTACTTTCCCTGTCGACTAAATGAAAATTTTAATTAAGACTAGTCGACTAGTCTAAAAAAAAGATGCGCTCCAGCCTGGAAGTTATCAGTTAGCGTCCCGGTACGGTGTATTCGGACTCAACATATTCCATTAGCTTCCTGAAGCCTTTACCTTCCACAAAGTTAAGTGGAAGCATATCTTGAAGTCATTATCGTGATGAGCTGCGTTATCCTCTCAGACCGGACGGGAGAACACGTCTCCGGGTAAACAATGTCAAATCAGCCTGAGGAGTGTGGCTAGCAGCACCACCGCTAGCATCAGCAGCCGTCGTCTCGTGCAGATTAACATCCAAATGCTTGAGTTGAATGTGGTTGCTCATTGCTCCAGTCGAGTGATTGTATGCCAGTTGTTTCTGACACAGTCTTCATACTACCTTGTTTTCATTTTCTAGATTAAAGTACCGCCAAACCGCACTGGTTTTGCGAGAGGCCATCTTCTCAACGTGCCGTTTTTAAAACTCCAGTCTACTCGAGCATTTGCCACGGGGAGGGGGACTGCTGTCTGACGGCTCTGTAGCCCGACTAGTGGCGGGCGGCTGTATGACAGTTTAAGCGGCCTTGTACATGAATAAAAACACAAATTGGTTTTTTAAAACGACTAATATTTCTGGTGCCGACTAAAAAGTGGGCGGACGTTTAATCGTTTAGACGACTAATTGCGCGCATCCCTATTAAGAACCATTTAAGGCGTTTACAGAGACCCAGAGCATGACCCCCAAGCAAATATCATTAACTGAAATTATAATACTAAATCCAAATCAAGGATAATGGCAAGTAAGAAAAACTCCCACAAAGGGAGAAAAAAAAACTTTAAACCAAACGGTAGCAAGGAAAAACTCCACTTTAAGAGGAAGAGACTTTGAGCAGAACCTGGATCATATGGAGGACCTTCCTGCTGAAGACCAGCTGGATAAAGAAAGAAAAAGAGAGGAGAGACAGGACAGAGAGAGGATGGAGGACAGAGAGAGGACGGAGGACAGAGAGAGGACGGAGGACAGAGACAGGATGGAGGACAGAGAGAGGATGGAGGACAGAGAGAAGATAGAGGACAGAGAGAAGATGGAGGACAGAGAGAGGATGGAGGACAGAGAGAGGACGGAGGACAGAGAGAAGATGGAGGACAGAGAGAAGATGGAGGACAGAGAGAAGATGGAGGACAGAGACAGGAAGGAGGACAGAGACAGGAAGGAGGACAGAGAGAGGATGGAGGACAGAGAGAGGATGGAGGACAGAGAGAGGATGGAGGACAGAGAGATGATGGAGGACAGAGAGATGATGGAGGACAGAGAGGATGGAGGACAGATGGAGGACAGAGAGGATGGAGGACAGAGAGAGGATGGAGGACAGAGAGAAGATGGAGTACAGAGAGGATGGAGGACAGAGAGAGGACGGAGGACAGAGAGAGGATGGAGGACAGAGAGAGGACGGAAGACAGAGAGAGGACGGAGGACAGAGAGAAGATGGAGGACAGAGAGAGGATGGAGGACAGAGAGAGGATGGAGGACAGAGAGAGGACGGGGGACAGAGAGAGTTGAATGTAATGACTCCATAAACAGATGCAGGTTGCAGAGGTGGCAGGAAACACCAGGAAACTATCAGCCTCTTAAATGAGGAAATGCAGATTCTGTCGTGAGCCTTGGCTGAGTTTATCAGAGCTGTTGAGGAACGTCGACAGCTCATTTCTGTAAATGAATCTCATTCAGCCAGATGTGATTATTTTATTACCGCGGCTGGAACGACTCCGGTTCAGCTAGGAATGAATCTAAAAGCGGTTGAGTTGTGACTCCAGAACAAAATAATGTTGGCAGTTTGATCAGCAAACAACTCAACGCTACAGTCACTGCAAAAGTTAAGTTTTTTTTAAATTAATTTTACTGTAAAAACACAATTAAAGTTAGTCTTTATAGCCAACACAACCTCAGTCAAACAGCAACATGTCATTTCTTTTACGATGCCGTTTTTTTTTTTTTTTTTTTTTTTTTTTTTTTTAAATAAAAATGAAGTCCAAAAAAAATAATGTGGGAAATACTAAGTACTTAGACAATTCAGTGGCTTGGAGTTCCTCCTTCAGCAGCAATAACTTGAAGTAGTCATTTCCTGTATGACTTTATCAGTCTCTCGCATGTCGGGGAGGAATTTTTCTCTCCAACGTTGCTTCCGTTCATTCAGGTTTTTCACTCTTTCTTTCCAGTATTTCAGTCGGGTTGAGAAAACATTGATTCTTTTTGTTTTTCACCCGTTCTCCTCTGAGTTTCGCTGCTGTGCTTCAGATCAGTTTTTATTATTACTCAGCTGTGATCCTCCGGTCATCACCCCTCTACCTCTACAGGTATGAGCTGTTTCTGCTCAGCGGGGCCTGAGATGCAACTCTTTTTTTTTTTTTTTTAATTCTTTGATTATTACATGTTATTGTAATAATAACATTGTATTGACTTCATTTGGAGTTTTCATATTTCTTCACGAAAAAACTAAAAGCACTGAAAAAGGAGGTTCTGGATTTCACGACTGTATAAAACGGACACATTTGTCTTTGCAGTTTAGTTGTCCCTGATATAACCCCCCCCCCCCCCCCCCCCCCCCCCGTTATCTCTGAACAGTGCAGCTGATCTGCTGTCTCATCTGTCTTCAGCAACAAGGACAAAGGAAGCCTTGTTCCTCTGCTGGTTTTAGAGGTGCTGAGCTTCAACCAGCACCTGGATCTTGTTAGTTTTTCCTGTTTTTAGCGATCAGACGCGAAACAAATAGCTTTTGGAATCTTATTGGAAATGTCTCAGCTCTGACCTCATGCCTGCATTCCCGTTTTGTTTTGCCGTGCGTCTAGCTGGGTGTATGGTTTTCCCTTGGATGTGCCTACTTTGCTCTGGAGAGCTACGAGGGAGCTGCTAAGGCTTTCCAGAGGTGCGTTGGACTGGAACCAGATGTAAGTGCTTGTACTTGAACACACACACTCACACACACACACACAGATGTACCCGAACCATCACAGTTAAATCCCTGATTCCAACCAGAAACCTTAGACCAGGGGTGTCAGACTCATTTTCACTGAGGGCCACATCAGCATCATGGTGGCCCTCGAAGGGCCAGATCAACAGCATGAATGTAACAAAATGCAATATAAATCAAAATAAATTAAACTACACCTTATTATAATGTTAAATAACAGTTTCTGTACGTATTATGTATTCGAGTTTTAAATATTTAATTTATTATTATATTAAACTCAAGAGTTTGTGGTTGTTAGAGTATCCATTACCTTGGATTTAGAAGGGTTAGGGTTAGCTAACCAGCTATTCTAGCTATTATAGGCTAAATTTAGCATACTTAGCTCCGTGTTTGCCGTCAAAATGCCGACGTAGATTAAACTCTTTCACGACCGACATCATAACTCATAACACAAAAGACAAACTGGTAATTGTTTTCCCATCTTTCATGAAACTTCCTTCCTTGTGCATCAATTTTTCTTTTCTTGGACATGTTGGGGTTAGTTTGTAAAGGTTTTACTGAAGTCCATCAGTTCTGAAAAATCGTCTTGCTCATGTTGCCCATCATGCACGAAATGCATGATGGGAGATGTAGTTTATTGTCAATATGCGCTTTAAAGCGGTGTAAGCTTATTTTAAGTCTTAAAATATTGGTTTAAAATTTAAGACAATTATGCCCAAGCTCTTGAGGTCCACATAAAATGATGTGACGGGCCACATTTGGCCCGCGGGCCTTGTGTTTAACACATGTGCCTTTAAGGAACACGGATGGATTTTAACAACGCTAGCTCCATCGTTAGAGAGGAAGAGTGCAAACGTTTGTTGGGGGACTAAACAACATGAACCAAAATCAGGTTTGGTGAGAACAGAGTTTGTGTTTGCAGCAGAAAAGCGATTAAAGTTAGCATGGGGACGGTGGAGCTGCATCAGGATCAACAAGTTTAACGCTTGAATTAAAATGTCATTCTACCTCAGTGACAGGTGGGTCGAGTCCCTACAGACTAGGGATGGAACTGTTACCGGTATTACAGTAAAGCGCGGTAAAATTTTACGCGATAACGATTACCGTTTATGTTTGACTTTATCTCATTATCGCGGCCGATTACCGGGATAATTAATATCAGCCTCATTTTGTGTCTTGCGTGAATATGTAAACGTTACCGGTGCGTGTTGATCGGAAAAGGACCGAACGATGTTCTTCTGATGCAGTTAAAATATTAAATCATTCCATTAACTGATCCGACAACCATAACGCCGGCAGTTAGCGCCCCACAGCGGTCAAAAACCTTTTCGCCCTTCCGGGTCCAAACAGCTAACCAATAACAGGCAGCTACCTTTATACCTGACCCTCAGGTAACAACACAGCGACACCCACAGACACACAGAGTGAACTACAATTCAGAACAACATATTTGGCTCCTAAACAACTGTTTCTTTATTTACACATTTATACGTATTTAAGGTTCAGCGTAAAGTCCAAAGTTTATTTAATTTGAACTTGCAGTATAATTTTTGTTCCTGATAATTGTTTGCATATTTTGACGTACTATGGTTGTTAAAGTGTTTATTTAAATTAGCACCAGACAAATAAGTTTTGTTCCTGTTATTTGTTTCGTTCATTTAAAATAAAAACTCTTTCTGTGCCAGTTGTTTGCCCTTTTTAATGTGAAAGTTTCATTTTGATAAGATTTTGGCTTCTAATATTTTAGTATGACAAGAAAATTTGTGAAATTATTTAAATGTATGTCTTTTTTGGACGCTTGTACAACAATTAAGAATACCACGATAATATCGTAAACTGATAATTTGGTCACTATAGTCGAGATATCAAATTTTCAATATCGTTATATTGCTACTACAGACAAACCAAGATGGTAATACAGTTTTAGTCTCCAGTGAAGTGAGATGATCATTTACACATTAATTAAATATCTGTTAAGCTGATAACGGCTGCTGTTCAGGCCTGAACGTGTAACACACACAGATTTAACACAACTTAAACTTCATTTACCAGACCTTGGTTTCTTTTTTTTTTTTTTTTTTTTTTTTACTGAGGAGCATCTCAATAAAAAGTAAATAGGATCAGAGTTTCTGTGGCCTGAGACACACACGTGAATGTTTCCATACTTACAGCTAAGGGATTATTACAATAGGGAAATAAAACATGAGCTAAACCTGGATTTAAAACTGAAAGGTAAAAATTTTAATAGTTTTAAACATTTTACTAAGTCTGAAAAAAGTAGAATCATTTCCACACTTTAACATGTGATGAAGAGGAGAGGAGTGGACACTGCTGGGACAGAGCTAAACTGGGAGAGAGAGATAGATTAGACCAGTGGTTCCCAAAGTGTGGGCCGCGGCCCCCTGGTGGGACGTCGCGGTACTGCAGGTGGGCCGTTAGAGGTCATTAAAATTAAACAAATGTGTTTTAAATCATCAAACTTTTTAAAATATGTTTTTAATGACTGTAAAATATTCATGACATAAAACAGTAATAAAACAAACCAGTTAAGTCTTATACTATTGTCATCTTAACTTAATATGACAAGTGTCACCTTATTTGTTGACCCCTCACATTAATATCAGAACATGGTTCCTGGTCCTGAATGTTGATCACAGTTGTGATTAAAGGTTCTGGTGGGCGGCAGAGATTTTTCACATTTCAAATTGGGCCTTGGTGTTCTGAAGTTTGGGAATGGCTGGATTAGACTATTTCAGATGAGAACTGGAAGAATTTCCGGAAGACTCAATAGATAGACTGATTTTTTTTAATCACCCCTAAAATCAATTCAGTTTTATTTATATAGCGTCTGTTACAATGCCAATTGTCTTTAGGCGCTTTACAGAGATCCAGAGCATGACCCCTGTGCGAGTATCATTAACTAAAATTATAATATTAAATCCAAATCAAGGATAATGGCAGGTAAAAAAAACTCCAACAATGGCAAGAAAAAACTCCACTTTAAGAGGAAGAAACCTTGAGCAGGACCTGGATCATAAAGGGGGGATCATCCTGCCGGGTAAAGAAAGTAAAAGAGAGGGGAGACAGGACAGAGAGAGGATGGAGGACAGAGAGAGGAGAGCACACAAACGACTGGATGAAATGACTATATAAACAGATGCAGGTAGCAGCACTGAGGTGAGATGGTCAGAGGACTAGATCACCGGTCACCACGGTGAAATCAGGAGTATAAATGTAGATAACTTGTCTGTCTTCAGTTCTGGGAAGATGTTCAGAGTGATGAGGGTCAACCAGAGAACCATGGGATATGACGTGAAAGACTCCCATGCGAGACCATCAGTCCATCAGTGGAGCACTCGGAGACAACCGTGTGCACCTGCAGTCCAGTTTTGTCACTTAGTGTGAAAATCAGGCCGTTTGTGGTAATAATGATTCAGAGAACGAATGCAGAGTCATGAATCTATGAAAATTAGTGTCGGTTGGAGGAAAAAAGATTTCATCATGTGAGAGGGCAATCAACTTAAAAGCTGCATCGCCTCTTTGGTTCATGTGTCGGATCTGCTGTTTCTCAGCTAATTCTGTTCCTCCCTCCATCTCTCCCTCCCTCCCTTTCAGAACGCAGAAGCGTGGAACAACCTCTCGACAGCTTACATCCGCCTGCAGATGAAGTGAGTACGAGTCCGGCGCGTCTGGATTTGTTGCCAGACAAGCTTGCGTTAACTGTTAACTGCTGCGAACACAAATGTGCACGTGGCAGGATTTTCTTGCGGTCCACGGCGAAACAGGCCTTTGGGTTTAGACGTCTATATTTTTGCAATAACGAAATGTTGCTCAAGAATAACAACAACAAACACAACAAACGATCGGACTACGGTGCAACGATGCACTTATCACAGCCAGTTCTTACTCACGTTAATGTTCCACATCTTTGACTGGAAAGTTGATAGTTGCCTTTGACATTTGTTGTTAAAAAAAAAGAAATCTTCCCCTTAAAACATCATTTAAACAGAGCAAGCAGAAAGAGTGGATGACTTCCTGAATGAAAGCCGGGATCGTCGCAGGGAGGCAGCGAGACCACAGACGCTTCCCATGAGCCTTTGTTTTTTGCAGCCTGCTCTTTCAGGCCTGAAATTGAAAAGCAAAGC
Organism: Hirundichthys speculiger; assembly: GCA_018398805.1. NCBI lineage: Eukaryota > Metazoa > Chordata > Actinopteri > Beloniformes > Exocoetidae > Hirundichthys > Hirundichthys speculiger. Next base: position 88,780 of record JAGFBZ010002607.1, on the reverse strand, counting down.
AGGATAGCTTTTTGAATACCTGGTTAGCGCCGGTGCCAATTCAGCACAAGCTCCTTCTAACAGAAAATGTGTTGAAGTTGTCTGTATTGAAATAATTACTTTTTTTTCTCGTTGATTTTGTAATTCCCTCATGGTTTTTTCATGGCTGCTCACCCTCACCGGCAGGAACAAAGCCTTTCGCACCCTTCAGGAGGCCCTGAAGTGTAACTTCGAACACTGGCAGATTTGGGAGAACTTCATCGTCGTCAGCACCGACGTCGGGGACTTTTCTGAAGCCATTAAGGCGTACCACCGCCTGATGGAGCTGAGGGACAACTACAAAGACGTACAGGTATGCGGCGGCATCATGACAACACCTTTGTCCTCAATGAAGTTTTAGACAGACACTTTTAATAAATGTCTCTTTGGTAGTTTTTTCTTAATACCTTTCCAAAATTCAAATACAGTGGTACCGCTACTTACAAACGTCTCTACATACGGAATTTTCAGGTTACGAAACGCCTCAACGGGAAAATATTACCTCTTGTTACGAAAGAAATTTCAGGATAGGAAAGGCAAAAATACAGTAGCGCTGCTACTCCCAGAGTTTACCGAACGTAAACATAGCTATGGGCTCTGCCATTGGCTATCGACTAGCATCTTCCTGGCTATCTGCTAGCATCTTCCTGGCTATCTCCTAGCATCTTCCTGGCTATCTCCTAGCATCTTCCTGGCTATCGACTAGCATCTTCCTGGCTATCGACTAGCATCTTCCTGGCTATCTGCTAGCATCTTCCTGGCTATCTCCTAGCAACTTCCTGGCTATCTGCTAGCATCTTCCTGGCTATCTGCTAGCATCTTCCTGGCTATCTTCTAGCATCTTCCTGGCTATCTTCTAGCATCTTCCTGGCTATCTCCTAGCAACTTCCTGGCTATCTGCTAGCATCTTCCTGGCTATCTGCTAGCATCTTCCTGGCTATCTCCTAGCAACTTCCTGGCTATCTCCTAGCAACTTCCTGGCATCCCTTTGACATTTTAGGAAAATTCCATGAAGTTTCGGAATTTGTTGAAAAGAATCATCCATTGTATTGTATCGGCTTTTAGGAGCTGAACGTTATCGGTTATCGGTTTTAAAAAACAGTTATCGTGGATCCCTGATATTTAATGGAGCAGTGAACACAGATACTGGACCGGAGTCGTTGTTTTGCCTGTGAAAAAGTCCGTTTCCACCGCAGTGCTCCGTGACACAGAAGCTGTAATTTGTTCTGTGACCCAGCAGGTACAATTTCATCCTAAAACAAACGTAACTGTTAATTCTGTCCCGCGGTGATGACGCGGCGCTTCATCGTTCTCACGTATGCAGAGCCGTTTACAGCAACTGCTGTTAGTCACATTCAGCAACTGCACAGGCACCAGTTTCTGAGAAGAAAATTATCTGTCAGCTTTGAGTAAACAAGCGATAACAGCCAGCGGCTTAAATTAATTATCTTACCAATAAGTATATTCTTGTATTCCTAGTTTTTAACTATGAAGAAGACGTGGCTCAGAAGGAACGGTTGAACTCTCGCTCAGTCGTCCTGTGGCTCCACAAACACAAACATTGTTCAGAATGATCGAATCTACATTAGTTTTATTCAGCGTCCCACAGTTGTGCCTCGTGTTTTCATTGATACGGTTATGTGATCAGTCTAAATACGAAAGCTAAAGAGGCCTCGGAGTAGTTCAGTAAGTTTGAAAGGCTCTTCTCCTCCTCCTCGTTTCTTAATCTCACCTCACCTCACACTTGGAAGCACAGCGGGATTGAAAGCTGATGTTCTCAGACAGACAGGTTCCAATTATCTGCAGGACCTGAACGTCTGAAAGTCCTTCTCCCGGCGCAAAGCCCTTTTTCCCAAAAAAGGTCATGGAATTCCAGATTTCCTAAGTGGCTCTGGAGCGCTGCCACGTGGAGGCTTTTCCCCGTGACGCTGACGAGCACGAGAAGAGCCAGAATCTGGGATCAGGTCGGACGCCGTGATCACATTCACATGCTGCCGCTCATCAGGAAATGTTTTCACGACGGCTGGTTACGCAGAACTACCGGCATACTTACGCTTTCTGGAAAAATCTCCAAAAACTTTCCATGGAAGGCTGAGCAGGGGAATCTTGGAAATTACCTTTAATAATTGGAAAACTCCATGGAGATATATGGGAATTCACTGAAAGTTTGATCTACAGGCCAGTAGGAATTTAATGGATTATTTTACTGAAAAAACCAAAAAAAAAAAAAAAATATATATATATATATATATATATATATATATATATATATATATATTTACAGTCATGGAAAAAATATTAGACCACCCTTGTTTTCTTCAGTTTCTTGTTCATTTTAATGCCTGGTACAACTAAAGGTACATTTGTTTGGACAAACATAACGATAACCACAAAGATTGCTCATAAGAGTTTTATTTAAGAGCTGATATCTTACCATTTTCCATGGTTTTCTTGATTATAACCTAAATCACTTAAGTTTTTACATCAATAGCTATGGCGTTGTACTGCCAAAAACACTGCTTTTATGCATTCAGTGTTTTCTTTTCTGTCTGTTTTAGTCACATGATGACGTTTAGTGGTACCAGGTATTAAAATGAACAAGAAAGTGAAGAAAAAATGGTGGTCTAATAATTTTTTCCATGACTGTATATATATGAATATGAATAAAAGAAGCAACATGGTAGCCGGCTGCTTCAGTTGTCAATGAAAGTAGCCGTTTGGCCTCGCAGCTCAGCTAGCAGGCTAATGATGTACTCAAAATCATCTAGTTTAAATGATTACAAAATAAACACTGAACATTAATACGTCTCTGAATGGACCGTAGACGCCGTTATAACCGTACTTTACAAGATGTGATTTTTTTTTTTTTTTTGTTTTATTTTTTAAAGCAATCCAGAGCAACTTCTCAATTTTTATAATTTTAGCTCCCCCTACAGGTGACTGGTCAAAATAGTTTTTACATCAGTCACCAGTCTACATTTGGATTTATAGAACCAGTGAGAAGGGCAACCTGAGGAAAATATAGAATATAGATTAAGTTAAAAAGCTGCTTTTTAAGTGTAAGACCTTTAACCAAAGAAGTGCTTTAAAAAAAAACAGAGAGAAAAAGTAAGTTTCCTGCCATCCAGACGTACGTGGGGGTTTTCCAGGTCTGCAGCAGAACTTTTCTCTTTCAGGACCTTATTGTTGAAGATATTGATTCCTGTTTTTATGCTGAGTCACACCGGTTCAAATAAAACTCCACCTTTCTGGAAAGCTGCCGTCGTGATTTTTGGTGAAATTTTTCTGGCCGAAATCAAAACTTCTCCTGAAGCACCAGGATCACTTTTCACTTCATCGGTACAGTTTTTTGTAGATCCAGTTGGTGTTCCTTAAAATGGAGAAAGATCTACACACTTTGATCAGCAGAATTAACTGCATCAAGAAAAAAAAATATTCTAAAACTACAGCATTTTACCCCCCCCAGTCCATCCCATTATCTTGGGTCATTTAAAAAAAAAAAAGAAAATAAAAAACTTGTAACAGGAAAACATTAGACAGTTCACATGGCGAAGTCTTTAAAAAAGCTCTTGGGGCCGTAAAGTTTAAAAAAAACATTTGAACCATCAATCTCAGTTTGATTGAATAAAAAGATGAGCGACTGAATTTAAAATAGGACGCACGAACATTCTTTTTTTCAACAGTTTTTTTACTTTACTTAATTTTCATCAGCCACATGGGAGAGACTGGTCCGGTTGTACTGGAAGCAGTTTAGCTTCAGTGTATCACTATTTGGACTTTGACCAGATCCATTTGTACATTATTAGTTAAACCTGTTATTGACAAGTATCGACTTCATTTTCTGGTCTCGGGGTCTGCAGGCCTCGAGTTTGACGTGCGCCGTAGAACAAGAAGACTTTAAAAATCTACAGCTCAGATCCGATTTCAGTGTGGTGACGCACCTTCTTGGATGAGCCTCTTAATGCTGTGTACAAACGTAACGCAGGAACTTTATCCAGAAGATTAAATGATCAGAGTTACTTTTTTAAACACTGGAATAGTGCTGGGCGATATGGAAAAAATCATATATCACGATATGAACTATTTTATATCACGATAACGATATATATCACGATATATCACGATATACCATAATAAAGTATGTTTTCAGTTATTCTCTGAAAAGTTTGACAAAAATTTCATTGCTTACTTTTCAACTTTATTTTGAAAGGACATTTAGCTGAACTGTCACAAACATACATTTTAGTGCAGCAAAAACAGGTAGGTACAGAGGTACAGTAGCTTTCACATTTTTTTAAAGTGCACAACAGTTTCTGAGAGGAAAAACACATTTTTGCACTGAAGTTCAGCTATAAAAAATAAACACAAATTATTTTTCAACTTTCTGAAATCTGTAACCTTGTAGTGCAAAGTTTGCAAACCAATATAAAGTGTCTAAAGTAAACATCAGGGTTGAAGAGAACTCTGTTTAAGGCATTAACCATGAATAAAAGTGCAAACATAAAAGGCTACTTTGTAGAAGTAGATATGATTCTATCAAATTTATCATTGCAGGTTATTTAATTACATATTTGCTGTAATAATTGATAAAATTAGGTTAGAAACGATAGAAACGATAAAAGAGAAATGGCACGATACACACTTTTATATTGTCCCCTCGATATGTATCGTCATATCGCCCAGCACTACACTGGAAAACTGGACGTCACCAAAACCAAACAAACTGGTTCCTCAACAGAATCCTGGAAACTTCCAGAATCCTGGAAGACTGTTAGGTGACTTTATTCCAGTCGCTCTGTGGTCACGTGTAAAAGTTCTCTTTTAATCCTGTTTTCATGAAAAGATAAAACACCTTTTTGAACATTTGGCAGCCTCGTCCTGTGTGCATCACTGTGGAAACCGAACCAATGATCCTTTGTGTCTGGAAATGTGTATCTGCAGTCTTTTTTTACCAAACACAGTGAAAAGAGCAGCCACCCCCAACCCCCCCCCCCCCCCCCCCCCCCCCCCCCCCCCCTCCTCCTTCAACAACATCATCTGTTTGCCGGTTTGAGCTCAAGCTGAGCTCTGCCATCAGCTCCCGACCTCCCTCCACTTCCTAATGAACCATCTGTCAGTCGTCTTCGGTGGCGACTGGGAGGCGTTTTACTGCGGCGACAATCATGATGAATCAGCTGAGGCTCCACGCGGGGGGGCGGCTCGCTGAGGAGCGCCGGTGTCCCTCAGGTCCGTCCACACCTCCGCAGAAGGCTCGACCCAGTTATCTGAGCAACGGTGCTCCGTACATTTAATGTGACACTTCCAGAGGAAAATAAAACGTATGCTGGCAGATAAAAACAGAAGAAATGCTACTTTCAGATTCCTTTCTGAAGGTGAACAGAACGTTTGAATTCACATCACAACACTGGAGAGGTTTTCATGTGACTGCACATAACATGAAGGAGGAATGAATGAATGAATGAATAAACCCCACGAGGCACAAAGCAGAGTCATGTGACTTTTAGCTCCTTTGATATTCGTCCATCAGCAGCTCTCGACACTTTCCATAAGACAGAAATTCATGGTGGTCCTTTAACCCCCCCCCCCCCCCCACACACACACACACACACACACACACACAAAACCACCTCAAAACGCAGACAGGAAAATGTGAAGGAGAATTAAGCAGAAATGTCCCCAAACGTGAGACTGTGATCACATGATGAAGTTAGAGAAGGCTTCAGCCGTTATGAATAGCTGATATTCAAGGTTCAAGATAAATGGTGGTTAAAAATAGAGAGATAAAAATGGATCAGCTGCTGAAAGTGAAGAGATTACTCTGATGGGATGTTTGGAGGCTGAGATTTGACAGATCAGTTTGTTTTATTAAAACACTCCCATATATCTGCAACCACAGGTTTGCATACGGTTTACAAAAAGACACATTTGTTTTTTTCTCTGACTGAAAAGTTGAGGAAACCTTTTCTGTTTTCAGTCGGTAGTTCTCTTTTTTTTAATGTGCGTTAAACGTCAGAAAAAGGAGAATATATGACTTTCTTTAATGTCAGGCGCGTGTTGAAGCGGGAAAAATTGAAAGCCCTCCAACTTTTGAACTTAAACTTAATTCCGAAGTAAGTAGTTGGTTTATTCTGATTTTAATTCCGAATAAAATAATTACCCGGTCATGTTTACACTCATTCCACTTTAAATTAATTCCCGTCTTTCTGCGCATGCTAGTTCTCTTGCCCGTCTGTCGCGATGACGCTTATATTCCGCGCTGGGCTTGTTTTCAAAACAAAGTTTCAAGATGGCAGCACGCAGTAAACAGTGTTCAAGAGCAGAGACGATTTATTTAATAAATAGCTTGGAGGAACTAGAAATAATTAAAAGAACAGATGCAGGAAACATAAAAATTGTGAGCTTTTCAAAGTTGTAGCGGCCAGGTTAAATCAATCAATCAATCATACTTTATTTATAGAGCACTTTTCATGCAGACAGGAGCAGCTCAAAGTGCTTTACATAAAAACAATACAGGAAACAATAAACACAAATGACCCCCCCCCCCCCCCCCCCCCCCCCCATACACACACACACACACACACACATATAAAAACATAGAATTTAAGAATTTTGAGGAAGAATGGTGAGGAAACGCCATCTCACACTCGCTACTTTGAAGTGGGGAAACACCTGAGAGAAGAAACTTGATAAGATAACTATATTGCCTAAAATTTGGTAAATATCTAAAAAAGAAAATAATAAAATAGATAAAATTCAGTTAAATGCCCAACTTACAATGTAAAATTAGTCAAAAAATAAAAAATAGAATAAAAATAAAATAAGATAAAATAAATAAATGAAGGAGGTTTCGCAGATAGAGACGCCACCCAGGTCAAAAATAAGTGGAATGTTGTTGCTAACCGAGTTGTTGCTAAGTTTGTTTTCTTCCGGTAGATGTAAAGACGTCCCCCCCCCCAATCCAATCAGAACCCTTCCCAACCCCCAGACCTAAAGCTGAATTGGATAAAGCCGAACAAACGTGTTTTCCATTTAAACCTCAATTCGGAATTACTATTTCCATGTAAAATCGAAGGAAAATAGTTTAATTCGGAATTATTAATTCTGATTAAAAAATCATCATGTAACCGTGGCCAATGATCCTTTAAAAACATTACCAACTGAAGAAAGGCTTTTTTGGTAAAAGGAAGTCTGTTACACACACCGACATGGCCGCTCTCCAAGATTCCCTGAAAGTTTTTTCATCTTTAGGTACAAATTGAATTTGAACCGAAAGCAGGATTTCCTTCCTTTGACCCAGAGGATGGTCCGGTCCATCAGAGCAAACATCAGGAGATGAGACCTCCTGGTTTGTGTGAAGTTAACCATTGATCTTTCCCGCGGCAGATTCTCCAGATCCTGGTCAAAGCGGTCGTCGGCGACCTGACGGACAGCCAGGGGAACCAGGCTGGAGCCCTGCAGCCCAAACTGAAGGAGCTTCTGGGTCGGGTCAGTTCCCGCCACAGCAGTGACGCTGAGATATGGCGGCAGTACGCCCTGCTGTACGGCGACGGGCACGGCGGCAACTCGGAGGACAACGAAAAGGTCGGTGCCACACACTTCACACGACATGGACCGAATTACTGTTGCAACCTTTTTGAGTCGTGGTGCTTGATCAATATGAGCAAGAACAGAAAAATACATAAAATTGGACCTTTAACCTTAACTTTCCATTTCCTGATGAGATGGGGATGATTACCAACACTGCACAAAATGTTACCCCTGCAACAGTAAATACTTTTTATTTTACCTGAACTGAATGAAGGGTGTTGTCTTTGCATCCTAAAAAGAATGGAAAGAAAATATGGATGTCGTTAAAGGTATAATAATAAAAGACTTGGGGTGTACAGAAATATGTGTCCCTCATATTTCTGTGTTTATATCCACTTTTCCTTTGTTTTGCCTCCACTTGAGTACCATGACGTCCTTGTGACGTGATTCAGTGAAGGATCTATAAAACAGATTTAAAAAGAGAAACAAAGGCGTACCATAAAAGTCCTCACTAACTAAAGGAATCTACTAGCTGTCTCCCATTTATATTTAAATTCTTCAAGGAATCAACAGAATAATTACTGTGTAAAAACACTGGAAGCTGCTTATTCCATACTTGGAGCGTCTGTCTCCTTAAAGGGAACAATGAGACCAGCTGTCTCCCAGTAGTTGAGACCAGCTGTCTCCCAGTGGTTGAGACCAGCTGTCTCCCAGTGGTTGAGACCAGCTGTCTCCCACTGGTTGAGACCAGCTGTCTCCCACTGGTTGAGAGCAACTGTCTCCCACTGGTTGAGAGCAACTGTCTCCCACTGGTTGAGACCAGCTGTCTCCCACTGGTTGAGACCAGCTGTCTCCCACTGGTTGAGACCAGCTGTCTCCCAGTGGTTGAGACCAGCTGTCTCCCACTGGTTGAGACCAGCTGTCTCCCATGGTTGAGAAGCTGTCTCCCAGTGGTTGAGAGCAGCTGTCTCCCAGTGGGTGAGAGCAGCTGTCTCCTACTGGTTGAGACCAGCTGTCTCCCAGTGGTCTGAGACCAGCTGTCTCCCACTGGTTGAGACCAGCTGTCTCCCACTGGTTGAGAGCAGCTGTCTCCCACTGGTTGAGACCAGCTGTCTCTCCCACTGGTTGAGAGACCAGCTGGTTGCTGTCTCCCACTGGTTGAGACCAGCTGTCTCCCACTGGTTGAGACCAGCTGTCTCCCAGTGGACTGAGACCAGCTGTCTCCCAGTGGACTGAGACCAGCTGTCTCCCACTGGTTGAGACCAGCTGTCTCCCACTGGTTGAGACCAGCTGTCTCCCAGTGGACTGAGACCAGCTGTCTCCCACTGGTTGAGACCAGCTGTCTCCCAGTGGACTGAGACTTGGATTTGACGAGGTGTTTGAATTCTTCAGAGTAATAGGACCATGCATTTTGTTAACATATTTTTGCTACAACCATTAAAAACTACACGTGCTTTGGTGGAAATGGAGGCGGGGGAGGGGGGCTGGGGGGGACCAGCAGCAAAGGGCCGGCTGGGACTCAAACCTGGTTGTCTGCATGAGGACTGTTGCATCTGGACATGGGGCACCTGGTCATCTGGGCGATTTCTCCAGGACACCAGTCATATGAAGTGTTAAATACAAGAAGGACTAACACAAAACCCTGAGGAACGCCACATGACAGACCAGCAGCCTCTGACAGGAGCTGATTCATGTCAACACAATAAGAACTTTCCCAAAACAGTTTCTGGAATTGTCAACTAGTCTCTAACCCTTTTTAATAAGCGATTAAAAGTCTGCCTCTGCACTTTGACTCTTCTGTTAACAGATATTTGAGGGACTAAACCCCAGATAAGTCTGGAATCACGCTCCATAATTCCACCAACATAAGTCATATGGATCAGTGTAGACCAGTAATCCTGTAAATGTGAAGTCCAGCAGTCTCGTTGTAGTTTGCTGATGGAATCTTGTAGGAACTAAACCAGCGGTTCTGCTGCCTCGTGTGTCTCTTTCCAGGCGCTGCAGTTCCTGTTCAAAGCCCATCGCTGCGAGGTTCAAGCTGGAGGCTGGGAGAAGGAGCCCGCTCTCTTCAAGGAGGTGATCCAAAGAGCCGTCCACCTGGGAGAAGGTGAGAGCAGCACCATCATATGATCAACATTTGTTAGGACAGAAGACGTGGAGGAACTAGGTGATGGTGGGAGATACTTCTGGGAACGTCCGTGGCTGTGGCCTCGTCTGTTTGTTTATCATTTATTAATAAAACATTAATTACTGAACCTAAAGCTTGAGTTGGTGCAACAGGTCAATGATGTGAAACACAGCTGCAAAAATATATTAGCAAAGTAGGTTTTGGAGTGGTTTAGTTGAAATGGTGCGGCCGAAGCCTTGAAGCTTTTCCTTTGAGTAAACTAAATCAGATTATCTGTGACATCGACCCTGCGGTCGTGTAAACGCTCCTGCCGGACCTCCTCAGTTAGTTCTCCGTCCGGTTTGGTTCAGTCCTGAGCTGCTGTCACAGGAAGACACAATCACGTGGGCAACACTAAGAACCCTCTTACTGCTTCTACACGATTTAAGAGGGTAAGTTTCATCCAGGTGACCTCTGCAGACTGGTCTGGAGCATTCAGGTGTGTGTTAACACAATGCCAAAAGGGAAAAACATCATTAATGGTCCTAGTGAAGTAACTTTTTCTGCACAACAATTTGGAAAGGGTTATAAAAAAACCCCTTGTTGATCAGCTAATTTGTTGTATTTTTAATGTGCAAGTAAAAAAAAAAAAAAAAAAAAAACTGCATCTGAAACCATGCATATGAGGTAATAGTACCTCCTCTGAATAGAAACAGCTACAAATATTGTTCAAAAAAATTATTGTATCAAACCAGAGTGATGGATGTGTAATAGATAAACACAAAAGAAACAAATACAATCTGTGTATCATTCTTTCTTTCCATTTTCAATTGTCAATCAAAAATTCAATGCAAATCAAAAATGAAAAAGTGACATTTTAATCAGTTTATTTTTTTTTTATTTTTAATCTAATACGAAAATTAAAAAAATGCCTGGATTTTCATATTTCAATTTTAGACTTGGATCAAAAATATGAAATGAAAAAACGGGCAACGGGACTGAATTTGTTTTTAATATTTTATTGGTCCGGTCTGGTCGTGACGCGGAAATGGCTTTGTGCGCGGCAGTTCGGGTAGCAACTCAGAATTGTTAATATTGCTACCCGTCTTTAAAAAAAAAAAAAAAGAAAAGAAAAAAAATCTTGACTGCGACAACTTTTGAGCCCCTTTGCTCGAGTCGTTATCCGGAAATAGCTTTGTGCACGGCAGTTCAGGTAGCATGGCGGCGCTGGAATGAAATACTAGTCTATGCTAGTCTCTACTAGTCTATGCTAACACGTTTTCACTCATCACCCTCCCTGCTGTTAAATCATATTATTACTTTTACTAAACGGTGGTTAAATCAATCATCTAATAAACAAAGCTAACTTACCTTGGAGTAAATGTAGGTGTGTTTTGTAACTTTTCCCACGTTCAGTTGTGGACAGACACATAACTGAACCTACAGCCTGCGTTTTTCCAGCGTTTGTTTTGGCTTAGAAACGGGAATAAAAACATTCTGGATGCCTCGAGTCACTGTTGCAGGTCCCCAGCAGCAATATTTCGCCATGGCGTTATTATAGTATAATATTAACACTGATGATACACATCGGAAATATAGCAAATAAACTAGTACTTTACGCAGGAGCAGCAAGATTGTTCGACCTAGCAACAGTAACTAGGGAGGGGGCGGTGCTTACCGAAGGGTCAATTAAATTGTAAAAACAAAGTTTTTTCATTTCATATTCTTGATCCAAGTCTTAAATTGAAATACAAAAAAACAGGTATTTTTTCATTTTTTTTCTGTGAGATTAAAAAACGAAATAAAATGTCCCTTTTTCATTTTTTGATTTTTGATTGACAATTGAAAATAGAAACAACGAATGATACACAGATTAATTACAATCATATCTTCTATCAAGATCTGTCACTCGAAAATAATCTATTATCCAGAGCAAATGATAAGTTAAATAACTCAAAACTGGCTAAAGCCTTACATCATTAATGGACTTCAAGGTCTCACACAGAAGATCTCAGCACACGTAAATGAAACATTATCAACCAGTAATTATGCATCACTCTTAAAAACTGATCAAAGAGATTTTAAATTAAGTTTAGAGAGTTGGTTTTTATTCTCTTACAGTGGTTTTCTTTGTCCTGGTTGCAGTAGTTTGGGGTGAAAAGTGGCCTCTGGGGGCCAGATGGGTGGAATTACTCTACACCACTAGAATAACATTACGACACCACCGTGAAGTCTGTTCGCTGCTTCCCTCGCCCTGGCATCGCTGTAGATCCTGCACCCGCACAGATGGCAGGACTCAAAGCAAAGGACAGATAAAGCAGAGCAGGAAGAAAGTGCCTCCATAAATCACCGCTGGTTGACCTTTACAGTCACGGCGCCGTCAGAGACGGGCGGGCGGGCGCTGCCAGGGCGGAGGCAGGAAGCAGCCACGCTTCCCTCCATGTGAAAGAGAGGAAGAGTTGAGCTGCTGAACATGACCAGCTCCTGCTGCCGTCAGGCCCTTATTACAGCGGAGAGGAGGACATGCTCCTTCAAAATAAAATTCATCTATAGTCGCATCTATTTTGCTCTTTGAAAAAAAAAAAAAAACATTTTGATCGTTGGGCTGAACTAGATGGTTTTGATGCACTCGTAGGACATTCAGTTAGTTTCAAAACCCACAGATGGGAAAAACAAGCGCAGGAAGGTGCTACGAGCACATTCGGTCAAGCGTAAATGTTGGTACCCCGTTATTTATTTCTGTACTTTCTCCTTATGGTGGTGAGTCCGCATCATGTATTTATATAACAAAAATGAGGTCAAAAAGAAAAAAAATCAACATGAAAGCTACATTCACACTGAAGCCCAAATGTTTTTATTTTTAGTGTATCCAGATTTTAACAGTCATGTCATCACAGATTCTTCTCCCAGATTGATTTAACCACCGTTTAGTAAAAGTAATATGATTTAGCAGCAGGGAGGGTGATGAGTGAAAACATCTCTCCGTTAGCATTCCGGCTAACTCGCTAGCCACCTATAAGCCTGCCTCGTTGTCTACAAATATATATGGCCCTGGATATTTATTTTGTTAGGTATAAGGTGAGGCTAGTCATGTTAACGTCACTTTATTGATTATATTAATACAATGCTGCGACTGTCTGATGTTAGCATAGCTCTGGTGTTGGACAGACCTATGGACCAGAGCTAATGCTAACAGAGAACTCATCACCCTCCTTGCCACTAAATCATATTACTTTTAGTAAACAGGGGTTAAATCAGTCATCTAATAAACAAAGCTAACTTACCTTGAAGTAAATGTGGGTGTGTTTTGTAACTTTCCCCACGTTCAGTTGATTGTGTGGACGGATACAACTGAACCCACAGCTGCATTCTCCAGCGTTTGTTTTGGTTTGGGAAAGAGAATAAAAATGTCCCTCCAAACGTTCTGGACACCTCGAGTCACTGTTGCAGGTCCCCAGCAGCAATATTTCACCATGGAGTTATTCTAGTGTAATGTAAATACGGTTGATAGGCATCGGAAAACTGGCAAAATAACATTGTCCTTAATGGAGGAGCAGCGAGAATGTCCGACCTAGCAACAGTAACTAGGGAGGGGGAGGTGCTTACCGAAAGGTCAACGGAAGCAGCGCTTCTGCAAGACCATTGCTTATGTCTTTCCCTCTGGGCGTTATGTTAACACCCACCAAGAATGCTCGAGACCAGTGACCTACCATAATATCTGCTTTTAGGACAGTCTACATTCAAGCCAATCAGAGGAAAGACATTAGACCCTAGCCCCGCCTCCCGGGTCTCTGAAGTCGAAGTGAAAAACGTGCATGTGCTGAGCAGCTGAGAGCACGAGTAGGAAACAGAAATTATTCCTCATCCTGATCATTTTCCACTCGTGGGGCATCATGTTCATGCGCTCTGTTTTCCGTAGCGTGCTCACTTTCCATGTACACCATGTTTGAAACTAAAGTCACACCCCAGAACGTCGCTTTTCTGTTTATTGAGTCTCTGAACGTCTCCTTCCAATCTCACAGTGACGATCAGCTGCGGCGAGAAGAAGAGTAATCCGACAGAAGCTCTCCAGATGTTGTCCTCCAGCCGCCTCAGCCTCCGGAGTCTGGCTGCCAAAGCCAAGGTGAATCACTCACACTCACTCTTTCTGAACAGTTTTACTACACAGTCCACGTTGTACTACAGGAGAGATTCACCGACTGATCCTTGCTGACCAGCATCGGTCGACAGATTTTTTTTTTGGGTCAGTACAGGCAGTTGGGGCCTCCCTGCCAACGGACCGGTGGGACGCTGACTGGGGGGGGGGGGGGGGTTGAGGAAGCTGTTCAGAGAGGCCCAGTGAAAATGGAGAACAGACGCTACAACCTAGGAAGATGCAGGCTTTGTTTTTGTTTGTTTGTTTTGTTGTGTTCTTTGAGTCGCGGTCTAAGTCTGGTTGACCGGAGTATTTTTCAGGATAGCCAACAGGACCACGTCATCTGCAAACAGCAGAGATGAAATCCTAACACCGCTGAAAAGTACGGATGTTCCTGGCGACTAATTTTCCTGTCGACTAAACGAAAATTTTAATTAAGACTAGTCGACTAGTCTAAAAAAAAGATGCGCTCCAGCCTGGAAGTTATCAGTTTGCGTCCCGGTACGGTGTATTCGGGCTCAACATATTCCATTAGCTTCCTGAAGCCTTTACCTTCCACAAAGTTAAACTGAAGCATATCTTGAAGTCATTATCATGATAAGCTGCGTTATCCTCTCAGACCGGACGGGAGAACACGTCTCCGGGTAAACAATGTCAAATCGGCCTGAGTGTGGCTAGCACCGCTAGCATCAGCACCGCTAGCATCAGCAGCCGTCGTCTCGTGCAGATTAACATCCAAATGCTTGAGTTGAATGTGGTTGCGCATTGCTCCAGTCGAGTGATTGTATGCCAGTTGTTTCTGACACAGTCTACATACTACCTTGTTTTCATTTTCTAGATTAAAGTACCGCCAAACCGCGCTGGTTTTAAAACTCCAGTCTACTCGAGCGTTGCCGCGGAGATAGAACTGCTGTCTGACGGCTCTGTAGCTCCGACTAGTGGCGGGCGGCTGTATGACAGTTAAGCGGCCTTATACATGAATAAAACACAAATTGGTTTAAACGACTAATATTTCTGGTGCCGACTAGTAAGTGGGCGGACGTTTAATCGGTTAGACGACTAATTGCGCGCATCCCTACTGAAAAGGAACCCCTCCGCTGCTTGGCTGCGCCTAGAAATTCTGTCCATAAACTTATGAACACAATCAGTGATGAAGGTCCAGCTCTCACTGGAAACGAGTCCCATGTAACCCGTTCGGGCCCCATGGGTAAAGCTTGCGCTCCCCAGCAAGCCCCTCCCCCAGACCTGGCTCCAGGGCGGGGCCCCGGTGACCGTTGCCTGGGTGACGGACATCAAGCTCTTGATACATTCGCTGTCAAAGGAATATCTGCTTATTTTAAATGGAACACATTTCTTAAGTTGGAAAAAAAGGTTTGATGTATTTTAAACCAACAGCGGCTCAGTTCAGACGGCGTATCAACGAGGTTCTGAGAGTTGTGATCACGTGGTCTTCAGCTGGCTCGGGTTCACACCTGGATTTAAAATGTGCACCCAACTGTGTCTTAAGTGATTGGATCCGACCTTACGGCGATATTCGAAAATAAACACGTCATATTTGCTTTCAAACACCAAACACGTTGTAACTTTTAATCAGCGAAGGCAGCAGCTGGAAGTAACCAGGTGTAACTCACAGATGAAAAAAAAAAAAAAAAAGGATGCCATAAATAACAAGACAAACAGCTTCTTCTTTTTTTTTTTTTTTTTTTTTTTTCTAAACTTCATCCAGATGGTTTATCTTTGTGTCCTGGAATGTGTTCAGACCTTGCATTAGTGTTGGGCACCTGGGATAAGATTTCCTGGGACAGATTTTAATCTCAGGTCTATTTACAGGTGAACAACCATGTAGCTTGTTCAAGATGTTTTCAGGTTATGTGTAATATTTCAGTTCAGTTATTAAATCAATAATTTTTCTCCTTGTAAAAACTCTTACTTACTTAATATATAAATAATTATGTCGTTCCCTCTTGGCATTATGTTATACACACCTGGATGCGACCACCCCTCTTAAATCCTATGGAAGCAGTAAAGGGGTATTTAGTGTTGTACATATTGATTTTTTAATTTTTTTCCTCCATGTCTCCATGAGAGCTGTAATACTGAATCTAACTGATAATTAATGATGATTTTTCTTTCCGTATCGCATCAGTCTCTCATGTTCTCTGCATTCTTGACTTCCAGCAAATGCACACGGACGTGTCCAGCGGTCAGGTGCACGCCGAGCTGCAGGACGGCGTCGCCGCTCTGGAGCAGCTGGTCGCTGAGCTGCAGGAGCTGAGCGGGAGGCTGCGAGTCCAGTAAACCCTCCTCACGGTCGGAGACGGAGACGACTGCAGCGATCAGCACGGTTTAATTTAATTTCAATAGTAAAACCAGAAGAAGAAGCCAAAGGACTCACTTTGTGATCATGTTTTTATACCTTTATGTGCACGGCTGAATGTACACAATGACTGGAAGGCATCAAAGAGTAAAACTGTTTTAAACCTGGACATTTGTTCTCCAATCGTTATGTTTTATGAGAATGTGACTGAAGTCATGTGTTAACCTTAATTACAAAGAAATTAGGAAGAAGGGTGTGTGTAAAAAGACGGTTAGTCGTCCCGGACTGACTTGTACTCGGGTCGCGAAGAGGCAGAAAAGTTCTTGCAAGTCTTCAGAAACTTTCCAGAAAGTTTCCTTAGAACAGCCGTTCCCAAACTTTAGAATACCAAGGCCCAATTTGAAATGTGAAAAACCTCCGCAGCCCACCAGAACCTTTAATCACAACTGTGATCAACATCCAGGACTAGAAGCTACGTTCTGACATTAATGTGAGGGGACAACAAATAAGGTGACACTTGTCATATTAAGTTAAGACTTAACTGGTTTGTATTGTTATTTCTTAATGTTTTTAAATCATGTGGTTAATATTTTACAGTAATTAAAAACATATTTTAAAAAGATTGAGGATTTAAAACATATTTGTTTAATTTTAATGACCTCTCACGGCCCACCTGCAGTACTGTGACGGCCCAGCAGGGGGCCGCGGCCCACACTTTGGGAGCTCTGCCGTAGAAAGTTATGTTGGGGGATTTTTTTAATATTAGTTACAGAAATTAATAACTAATTTTGTGTTAATTTAACACACACAAAAAGTCATTTTTCTCTTATTTGTGAGTGGAACATTCGTGAATGAGTGAATAAAATGAAAACACCGGCTAGTTCTCTGTATGTTGTCTGTCCTCGTGGAACATCAGTCACAGCTGAAGTTCTGTTCAAAGTCAAAGTTCACGTCTGACCAAATGCAGTCCAAATCCCTGGATTTTGTTCTGATCCGGCGCTTTTTTACTGAGGATGCGTCCACTGGAGACTCGTGTAGACTTGAAACGGCTAAATATCCCTGAATAGAATTTGCATCGTCAATCAGTCAACCTTTATTTATACAGCACTTTACAACAGCCAGAGCCAAAACAAGGTGCTTTCCCATGGTGCAACGTGAATACAAATGATTTAAAACAAACATTAAAAGCAAACGAAGAAGAGATTTAACATTAAATCTTAGAAGTAGCTAAACCAAATACCTTTTATAATATCAGAGCTTTTAGGCACAAAAGGCCAGTCTGAAAAGGTTTAATTTAGATTCAAACAGAGGGAAATCTGTGATCACTGGTGGGTCCAGAGGGTCCAGTGTTCCAGACTCTGGGACCGGCTACGGCAAGAGTCTCGAGCAGATGTTGATCAGCAGGTGGCAGAGCCCTGCTACGTCGATAAATGTTTAAAAGATCGTGAACTGCTTTAAAAACACACATTAACGGTTTAAAATCAATTCTGGAACGAACTGGAATATAAAACAGGAGTGATGTAGCTCTGTCGTTATGCGCTGGTCAACATCTGAGAGGCAGGAGTTTTTACCAGCTGGAGGCACTTAAGGGAACACTGGTTTGCTCTAACGTGCTTTAGAGTAATCAAGGTGAGAGCTGATAGAGGCATGCGTAGCCTTTTCAAGATCCATCCTCTGGCTTTTACGTCCACCTGTGTGTCGGGGTGTCGGCTGGCGTGGTGACCGGTGATCTAGTCCTCTGACCATCTCACCTGCTACCTGCATCTGTTTATGTTTATGTAGTCATTATATTTAGTCATTTGTGTGCTCTCTCTCTGTCTTACATCCTCTCTGTCCTGTTTCTTCTCTCTTTTTCTTTCTTTACCCGGCTGGTCTTCATCAGAAAGGTCCCCCCATATGATCCAGGTCCTGATCAAGGTTTCTTCCTCTTAAAGTGGAGTTTTTCCTTGCCACTGTTTGGCTTAAAGGTTTTTTTCTCCCATTGTGGGAGTTTTTCACCTGCCATTGTTCTTCTTTAGGATTCAATATTATATTTTTAGTAGGGCTGGGCAACGATTAAAAATTTTAATCGCGTTTAATCGCATTATTTCCTTGATTAATCACAATTAATTGTATTGTATACACAAAATCAAATAATGAATTCAAAAGTAGTGTAAAATGCACTTTTACTGAAATGTTCTGCTGCCATATGAAATAAAGTGTCATAACATTTGTTGTTCAAACACTTTTAACATCAGCACTTGTCAGTAACACATATTTAGTGTAAATCTCATCTTACTAAATATAAAATAAAATAATACTTATTGCCACTGCCAGGGCATTAATGTCATCCTGTTTTTATAAAAAAAATAAAAGTCTTTTAAAAGAAACTTTTAACGGGGAGTTCAACTTGTCAGTTGTTACAAATAATCTTGTTTCTGTTGAATCCTCCGTCTGGGAGAACTTTAAAATGAAAATGTCCATGTTAAAGTTCAGTAACTTTACCAATCCGTGGATCATTAATTCTTTCCATTTTCAATTGTCAATCAGAAATGAAAAAAAAATTTAAATGTGACATTACGTTTTTCGTTTTTTAATCTAACACAAAAAAGAAAAAAAAACAGTTTTTTTTTTTTTTTATATATTTTTATTTTAGACTTGGATCAAAAATACGAAATGAAAAAACAGGTTGCAAAACTGAATTTATCTTATAATCAAGGACTGGACTTTCTGTTGTCATTACACATCTGAGCCACTAGATGGAGCTGCACTGCAGTAACCAGCTAGAGAACAGCAGGACAGTGAACACATGGAGCAGATCTGATGGAACATGGAGGAATGATGAGAAAGTTTTGTTGCAGTCCAGATTTTTTTTTTCAGACAGAATTGTTAATATTGCTACCTGAGTTGCTACCTGAACTGTAAAGTTCACTGATTTTTAGTTACCACAGGTTTACAATAAGGGGGAAAAGGCATCAATAAGGCTAGGAACAGTGTTAGCGAGTTGTTTGGAGCCAGACGTAATGCTTCAGTTTTGCTTTCATTTAAATGTAGAAAATTCTGAGGGAGCCGCTGCCTGATGTCCATCAAACAGTTCTGTAAAGAGTTGAGTGTACTGGGATCATTGGGAATACAGGCCAGTTGAGTTGTAGCTAATCTGCATAGAAATTAAAGAGAAGATTGTGTCTCAATGACTGAACAGAACTGGTCCCAGAATGGAGCCTTGGGGGACCCCAGAAGTCAGCAGAGCAGTGGAGGAAGAGAGGTCATTGGTTGTAACTGCAAAAGTCCCGGCAGACAAATAAAAATAAACATGCGATGAGGATCGACGGCCCACAGGATCAAATGCTGCTGTGAAGTCCAGCATCACCAGCATCACGGGTTTCTTGGAACCAAGAGAAAAAAATATCATTCTGCATTTCGAGCAAAGCAGTCTCTGTGCTACGCCGTGATCTAAAAGTAGACTGAAATTGTTCTAAAATAACATTATTTTCTAATAATGCATAAAAACGGCCTTTTCTAAAATCTATGATGTTCTAGCATGTGGACGTGACCACAATATTGTGTCCATCAGAGGCCACTTTATCAGTAAAAAACTGAAGGAAAGTCTCATATGTAGAGGTTGTAACATCTGACAGAACAGCAGGAGAATTTAATGGAGACTTTATTGTTCTGAATAACTCTCCAGGACGATCTGACAGCTTCCTGATAGTCCGCTCGGCTGTCTCTCAATATGCTCAGTGAAACTAGTAGATTGTCCTTTTTCCACCAGAGCTTGGACGGTCTGGAGCGCTGCCTAAATCCACGTGTGTCATTCAGCCAGGGGTCGGGCCTGGGTTTGGATGGTTTGCACTTAATTGGAGCAACAGAGTTCAGAATCCCAGAGGAAGTAGAATAAAAACAACAGTTTGTTGTCTTTCTGCCTCCAGTTTTCTCTTCAGTGCTCTGTTGGTTCAAGATCAGGTGAAGAATATTCAGTCTGATTGTGTTCAGGTGATCCTCCTCTCCTTCCATGAATCCATCACGTGTCCGGCTGCTAATGTCCCATCGTCAAGAAAATTTAGTAAATTGCGTTGAGAGACCAGCCGTCCAGGTCCATGGTTTAAAAATTAGAAGATTATGCAAAATGAGGCTCCAAAAAAAGTTTGACAGTCCAGCAAAATTGATCACATCTTTAAACAACTGTTTCTTCTTCTATAGCCTGGCTTTAGGGCCTGTGTGAATGGTCCTTTTTTTCTTTGTTCTTAAGGACACGGAACCCATTTCTTCCAGAAGAAACTGAAGCCAGAAGCTATATTGATTAGCCCAACTACCACACACGTTTCCTCTGGTCCATCTCAGATGCCTCTGAGCTCAGAAACCTTCAGCCCTCTGGACATAATATTTGGCTTCTGTTGTTCAAAGTAAAGTTTTAAATGTCATTCATAAATGTAGCTCTGTGTTGTTTAACAAAGATCTCCAGCCATCTCCTGTGCATGTGCTTATATCAACTATTGATGAATAATGGTTTTTTTTATCCAGTGTCATCTGAGTGATCAGACATCACTGCTGGCCAATGCTGGATTTTATAATATAGTTTTCCATAATATAGTTGGGGATCTGGGATGAAACCTAAACTTTAACAGGGCTGTCCTCCTCCTGGTCCTTTCAGCCGTAGTGTCTGAAATGCAAAAACAAACTGGCACTTTGTACAAGCTGATGACAATAAGAAGAAATGGTCTCTGCGTTTGCATATATAGGGATTTTAACGATAAACGAGGGCATTCAGAGTTCCAATGTTCACATCTTCCAGGACCAGGACACCCAAGTATTTGAGGTCGTCCACCAAATGGGCCCTTTATACTGATGCATTTGAAGGTTCCTCTACTTCCTGCTGAAGTCCACTATCAGCTCCTTAGTTATGCCAACATTCAGAGTGAGATGGATCTTAATACCCACAAGAACCGCCGATGCTATGTTCACTAGAAAACTGAGTATTCACCTGCACAGCAAAGGATGCCGACCGAGATTACACAATAGAGACGAGTCTGGAGGTGGACCGTCAACACTGAACCATACAGGTCAGAGCTATGAGCTGGTCGTCATTTAAACAACTGTGCAGGGGTTTTCTGAGGACAGGGACCATGAATAACTGTCTGAAGCAGGTTGGACGATTCATTTAAAGAGGGAGAGACTGGTGATTACCTTGAGGACAGGAGCTCGGTGGACGGGACCAGTGAATCCATTTGGTTTGGTCCTCACATCATGCTTATCGTGATAAGTTCTGCTCTGCAGGATTCTACAGATGTGGGTTTATTTCCAGTTCAGCTTGAAGTGTGATTAGAGGTTTTTCAGTTTGGTTACGTGATGTGGTTGCAATCATCTGTTTGAATTAGCATCTGTATTTATCTTTGACCTTCTTGCGAATCCTAAATTGCTAACAAAGGAGGGTTTTTTTTATTTGTTGTTTTGGTTTTTTTTTTTGCATGTTTTTCAAGAAACGATTCATGCTACTTTTTCCATGTCAACTCTGATTGGTGGTTGCAGAGAATAAACTTGTCCAAGATCAAGAATAATTAGCACAGTGAAAAATAATTCCTGAATACGTTTTTTTGTCTTTGAGTCTTTTTTTCTAAGGATATTACAAGTTTGCAGCTACTCTTGTTTTCGCACCCTTTAGCGCCATCTGTTGTTGACTCTCCTTTACCTCGTTCAGTTTGTCTCCTAACTGAACCCCATCCAAATGTTTTTCTCTGATTAGTACGCCAATATCAGATCAGATTAATCTATCCCTAAAATCAATATCCTTGTCTGTGTTTGGTTTGAAGCTTTTCGTTGTTGTTTCGTTACTTAATATCCATTATGATTACTTAAAATTAGATAATATTTTCCCAGGGGTGATGCTCTGGGTCTCTGAAAAGGGCCTAGAGGTACATTGGATTGTGATAGATGCTATAAAATAAGGTTGAATTGGAAGTAAATCAGGACAGCAGCTTTCAGGAAATAACAGCTGAGGCGTTCTCTCCAGACTGCATTGAATGCTGAAATAAACATGATTGTTTACAGGACCAACAACTCTCAAGCATACAGGGATATAATCCTAGACTCCTGCAACATTTACAACCATTAAAGTTTAATGCTTCATTTCCATTTGCTTCTGTGCATTCATGCATTACCTGCTGAAGCTCATTCTTGTCTAGAGATTCCTCCGTGACTCTCGCTACCTGGTTTGTTTCACGAACATAATTTGCCAGGCCTTTATTGAGATTGTGCAGTGGGAGAACATATGTGCTCAAAGTGGTTTGCTATCAGGCTATTTCTTTGGAAAACTGAACTTCCTTCAGTTGTTGCCAGTGTGTGTAGACGACGTACAGCTGGCGCTTCATGATAGCTGTATGCAGCCTTTAACTGTGGAACAAAATGTCCACAGTTTAGGCTACACAGATGTAGGGATGCACGATAATTGTTTTTTAAAACCGATGCCGATAACCGATAACTTTCAGCTCCTAAAGGCCGATACCGATAACACACACATATACCTAAGATCATTACATCAATACTATGAACAAAACCAAAACGTTTTGACATTTTAAATGATCAGATATTTATTTTTTTCCAATGAAAAACTATTGTCAAGCCTCTCAAACATTTTCTTAAAGCTATCAAACAAACCTATTTGATATCTCACATTAACTTAAATAAGGTTCATTACTGACTGATATAAAAAATAAAGGCTCCTTGAACTGATGGAAATACATGCATCAGAATTACTAACTGAAAAAGATTAACATTTAAAGGATTTTGGCTTGTGGTTCCATTTAAATTAATACCTTTAATTAAAGTAAATGAGGTTCAGTAGTTTTTATTTTTTAATCTCATGGAAGCTTTAGATGAGAGGAATGAGGGAGAGGAGAGACTGCTGCTGGCTTGCGCACGTTAGCATTAGCTTCCGTTAGCTCACATTAGCGCGATTTCAAAACTCCATGGAAGCGATTGTTATGTTGTAGGTGGCTGATCAGGTTTTACGTATTAAAGCTTGTGCTTCCCTCCTCGTAGAATTCACTCGGAGGATTCGTCACAAATAACCACCAAACTATCTTCTTCTGAAACTTTAACGAAGTTCCACGCCGCCATGTTTGTTGTGATCAGCGCTGTGCTGCAGGCTGCATTCAAGGTGTAACGTAAATTCTGACGTTCCCTCGTTTGCTAGTATTTCTTTCAGCCTTTTCTATTTTTTTCTTTTTTATGTGTAACATGTGGGAGAATACTGTGAATATCAATTCAAGTCAGCAACTACTAAAATTATGACCGAGTTAACGAGTTGTTTTCTGGCATGAGGGGGGATTCTTGATTTTCCTTATTGAGAAATCGTTTTTCTGATTATGCCGACGTTACTTGAACATAACATTCACTGCCGGTCATCTAAGGCTTAAGCCTGATTTATACTCGAATGTCAGGTCTGCGTCACCTATGCAGACGACACAGAGATGCCCCCCCCACCCTACGCAGACACTCCGGTGCTCCTCCCCAAAATTGTAGGTCGACGCAGACAGTGTCACAGAGAGGAGAGAAAGGAGACCTTTGATTGGTCAATTCTACATCCACATAAAAAAGAGCGCGTCATTGAAGAAATGAGGAAGTACCCACATCTGTACGATTCTGGTTCTCCACACTACAAAGACAGCACATATTCTAGTAATTCATGGAGGGAGATAGCGATGAATGTGGGTCTGGATACGACCGAGACGGCGAGGAAGTGGAAAAACACAAGAGATAAGTTTAGTAAGTTTAGCTAGTTCGTGATATTAACCTCTTGCGTTGTGGCGTGGAATAACATAGCGGAGACCGCGCTAGTATAAATCAAAAGTGACGGCGGCATCTCTGCGACAAGCTGACGGCGACACATTGACGCGAGAGTAAACACGGCCCTTCAGAGGGAGCGAATCACTGCCGTGTTGACAGAAATATAAATGTTATCGGGGCTATTCGTCGTGATATCGGACTTATCGGGATGACGTCATAATTTCCTGTTATGGGCCCGATAGTTATCGGTCTGATAGTTATCGTGCACCCCTACACAAATGTCTTTTTCTAATTTATCACCATGCGTTATTTATTCTGTTTTAATCACGTGTTCCTATAGGCATATATTACATACGGCGAGGTAACCAAAAAAAGGGAAGGCAGTTTCTCTTCCGAGGCTTTCAAGCATCCGTGAAGAAATGTACGTCCTTGCGTTGATCACTGCAGGCCTGAAGCTCCTTTAACACAGATTTACGGAGGCGTATGGAGGCATCGCGCTCAGTCTCAGGCTGTTGATATGCAGGGAGGATCCCACAATCTTCCTCTGCAGTTTATTTCCTCAACCAGCAGGAAAAAGACCTTGACATTCATTGCCCCCATGTTTTCCCTTGTTTTTTTTTTCCCACCATAATGGATCTTGTGTTTTATTCTGCTGAACCATTTTATCGCCGGTCCCAGAGCCTCAGCCTCCGCAGCAAAGGTAAAGCCGGTTGCAGCGGGCTGATAAGGATGGAAGGGACTTGTTTGAGATAGGATAACCTGAATGCTATTTATGAAGCCACTGTTCATGGATGATATGGCTCTTATCATGTGAGAGCTGGAAAGCTACAAGTGTGTGCAGCACACAGGTACCGAATGTTTGATTAATGGTTGAAGGCAGCGGTTGGAGCCGGTGCTCAGATGTCTGCATGGCTGATAATGGTGACACTTGTGTAAGGGCCTTTAAGGCTACATTTCCTGCCTCACACCCTGGACCTGGAATTAAATGTGGCATTAAATGTGACCCTTCTCAGGCTTTGAATCATTCATTCACTGTTCAAATTAAAAAAAAAAAAACAACAACAACAAAAGAACAAAACAAAATTCTTACATTTACTTTCACTTTTGTTTGCAGACTCTGTGAGCCCAAGATATTGCTTTTTTTTCCCTCATCAGCCTCATTTAATTTGTTAATATACATCATATATCATATCATATACATATAATCTTAGTTAATGATATTTGCTCGGGGGTCATGCTCTGGGTCTCTGTAAAGCGCCTAGAGACAATTGTCATTGTAACAGACGCTATACAAATAAAATTGAATTGAAATTGAATTGAATCAATTTTTGCATTTCACACCCTGATACAGAGATAATTTAGAGGAGTTAGAGAAAAAAAAAGTTATAATTTTATTTCAAACAGGTGATGCCAACAGTGATTGTAATGATGAGTTTGAACAAAGATAGTATCCATGAAAATCTGAGACTGCTTTCAAATCTATACAGTGGTACCTCTACTTACGAACGTCTCTATTTACGGAATTTTCAGGTTACGAAACGCCTCAACGGGAAAATATTGCCTCTTGTTACGAAAGAAATTTCTGAATACGAAAGGCAAAAATACAGTAGTGCTGCTACTCGCAGCTCCCAGAGTTTACCGAACGTAAACATACTTGTAGCTGCTCTGCCATTGGCTATCGGCTAGCATCTTCCTGGCTATCGGCTAGCATCTTCCTGGCTATCGACTAGCATCTTCCTGGCTATCGACTAGCATCTTCCTGGCTATCGCCTAGCATCTTCCTGGCTATCGCTAGCATCTTCCTGGCTATCGGCTAGCATCTGGCTATCACTAGCATCTTCCTGGCTATCTAGCATCTTCCTAGCATCTTCGACTAGCATCTTCCTGGCTATCGACTAGCATCTTCCTGGCTATCGCCTAGCATCTTCCTGGCTATCGCTAGCATCTTCCTGGCTATCGGCTAGCATCTTCCTGGCTATCGACTAGCATCTTCCTGGCTATCGGCTAGCATCTTCCTGGCTATCGGCTAGCATCTTCCTGGCATCTGGCACCTGAAAAGAGTCACCCAGAAAAAAGTGTTTACTAGTCGGGCTATCGCTCACTATGATGATGTTTGCCTTCACATTTTCAAAGGATTGTTAAAAGCCGATAAAACGTCCTTGGATCGGTTATTTACAAAACATCAGGTGAAAACCACTGCTGAGAGAGAAAGATGATTTTTATTCTTTATTTTAGTCTTATTTTATGTTTATTGTGCAGTAATCTAATTGGAACATGTATTTGTTACATGTTTTGATGCATTTTTATGATTTATAAAAAATTTCTGTCCGAATTTTCGGGGGGACTTGGAACGGATTAGAGCATTTACATGGAAAACGCATCTCTACTTACGAAATTTTCAGGTTACTAAAGTACTTCCAGAACCAATTAATTTAAGAAGTAAGTAGAGGTGCCACCAGGGCTTGACATTGACACCGACCAACCGGCCAAATGCTGGTAAAATTTGGCTGTGGCTAGTAGCAATTTCTGTCTCACAAGCAACTTTGGCTGGTAACTTATTCTTTGATATGACACATCACAATAGTTGTTCCAGTTGTTTGTATTTAAAATGTAAAATGCAAGAATATTGTGAAGAAGAAAAAAACTGACAGCAAAACTGTGGCTAGCATAAAGACTAAATGGCTAATGACTGAGGAAAAACACTAGCCACAGTGGCTCGTGAGCAAAAAAGTTAGCGTCAAGCCCTGGGTACCACTGTACTATAATATGCTACAAATGCATACTGATTTTGCCTAAATGTATTGCATAGTTTGGGCTGCAACCACTGGGAAAAACTGTCCAGTCGTAATGAAACCAGCCACTACAGTGGAAACCAGTCCACTTCCACTTGTGCTGTACTATAGTTGTTTTGTTGTTGTTGTTGTTGTTTTCAGTGGCATTACTACATACTAACAATCATTGGACCAGTCTACAGAACATGCTGGTAGCTGGTATAACCACATGAACAACAGATTACTGTGGGAACGCTTGTCAAACGTTACAATATGGAGCTACATTCACAGTAACACTGAAAGCGTTTCTGTGCCTCGTGTTAATCTTCCCCAGAGGTGGTGGCAACATCTCTGGTCTCAGAGGCATCTGGGATGGAGGTCGTGGATCCGGCCTGGTCCCACTGCAGTCCTGACCCGAGCCAGGAGGAGAACATCTGGAGGAATGAAAAGTGCAAAATACCTCATCTGGTAATTGCTTAATGCCAAAACACATTTTAAGGATCAGATAGTGGGAAAAGCTTTACTCTAGCAACCTTTTTTTTAGAAATTGTTTTTTCAGGCCTGAAATACAAATTACAGGAAATAACATGAATTATTTTGGGTTCATACTGTCTGAAAAGAAATAAAAGTCAAACTAAATGTCTGGATTGCTGTTTTGTTTCTTTCCCTTTTTTCTTTCATTTTCAGAATCATCCTTTTCTTCTCAGATTTGGGGTTTTGGCTAAAACAACCTTTTTTTTCCCCCCGATTACTTCGATTAAACCACCCAAAAGCTATTCTTGTCTGTTTTTAGTCATCACCCAGAGGACAGCTTTCAGAGAAGGAAACATAAGTTTGTTCTCTCTCAGGCTTGTTCACAAAGCTTTCTGATAGTCCACAGATTGCGCTGCTTACACTCCCCCCCCCCCCCCCCCCGCACAGTTCTCATGACATCACATAATGGCCCGACTGCCTGGATGTAGGAGGAAGTCTCTGCTGAGCAGATCCCATGGAGGAGGATATTGATAACCAGTTTTAGTACAATGGTGTTTGAATCTCCTCAGGCTTCCATTCATCACGTTCACGTTTATACAAACGTGTGAAGCTTCACTGCAGGACATCTATGACAATTACTCAGTGTGAGTTTTTCATATGGACTTTTTTTGTTTGTTTGTTTGTCTGTTTTGGAATCAAAGATAAGCAGGACTCTGATTATCAACTGGATTATGTCTTGTCTTTGTGTAGCAGAGAAAACTTCAAAACTACAAAACAAATTAGCACTCTGCAGATTTGTCAGACAAAGTGAAAAATAAAACCAGGAACAAAAATGGCCAAACTTTGAACATTTGGATCTGGACAGTTTATCCCAGTTTTTTTTTTTTTTTTTTTTTTTTGGGGGGGGGGGGGGGGGGGTTAACAGGCAACATATGCAACTCAAAGTCTAAAGCCTTTTTTTTTCAGTTAGCCTCACTGATTAGTGGTTTTCTTAAGGTTACACAGCTGTTCAGTCCCAATCCCTGGAGTTCCCTTAGCATTGTGCGTGTGGAAATGCTCTTACTTTCACTATTAAACATAGCGCTGAGTTCTACTGTTATTCTTTACAATTTGATTTCATCAAACGTTTAAGTGATCGTTGATCACCATCTTTCAAGATTTTTTTCCAACTACATTCGTTCCTCGAAGATGATGGTTCTCCACTGTCCTTCCAGTTTTAATAATGTGTTGGACAGTTCTGAACCCAGTTTTAGTCGGAACCTCCTTAGATGTTGTCTATGCCTGTCGGTAATTTGACTCTCCTGAAGCAGATGAACATCTTTTCCACGACCTCAGGATGTATCTGATGTATCGACCGGGGCTTTTCAGACACATGCCTCTCTCCACTATGGCTTCCTCCGGTCATTCCTGGTAACGTAAACAGGATCACCACTCCTGTCACCGCCAGTGTTGATCTGTTCCTTGTTGAACTGATGGGAACATATGTAACATAGTTAAAAGAGGTGTAAATCCAGCTAAATGTGTGATGAGCGCCCTCTGCTGTCTGTAGCGTCTGCCGCTGGAACGAGACTAGAGAAAGGGATTGTGGGTAATCCTCAGTGAAAACGAGGATTTGAACGAAAGGTAACGTTTCTCACAAGCTCCTGGGCTAAAATATTATTTATGGTTGGTTATGCCACGTAAAACCAAGATTATACTGTATACTGACCCGTTGAATGTTATTGTTTACTTTTCCATGCTTTCCGGGGATTTGCTGTGTTTTTGTTTTGTATTTACATCGAGAGGAACGAGTAGTATGGAGCTAACAATATTAGCTTAACACGATGCTGTTTCTTCTGTAGAGACTGACTGTGCCCACGAGAGGGAGAACAGCGTTACTTACTTGTCCCTTCTTGTCATACATGCAGGTATGTGTGAGAAATGTTCCGAGACAGCAGAGATGTGTGTGTGTTAAAAATTATTGTGGTTCTTTCATGCAACTACTGCACTACTTTGTACAACTGGTTTGTTGAGTATAAAAGTATGTAAGAAAAAAAAAAGTAATAGCCAGATGCCATGTTATGTATTTCATGTCAAAATGCATTCTTCTGAAATTGCATTTATTACACATGTACACTTTTCATTTTTATTTTTATACACATTTTTTTATTTTATTCACAGATATTTAAGCACAAAATCCACTATACGATCAACCTGAAAGTATTGTATTTTGTTTTATTTTATTTTTATCTGAATTGTAACTCTGATAGTGAAAACGAGGATTTGAACGAAAGAGACTGACTGTGCCCACGAGAGGGAGAACAGCGTTACTTACTTGTCCCTTCTTGTCATACATGCAGAATAAACTGCTGATTACTCCAACGAGCGGCTTCAGGTGTTTGTTTTATGGAGAAGGCACACCAGCACGAGAGTTACACATAGCCTTGAATTTCTTGTGAGGCTGGCTCTTCAAAATTCTTCCCCATTTTGTGCTTTCCCTCGTGCTAAATCAGAGCCTTCCAAATCAGTGGGAGTTCGCATAGTTATTTCAAAAATCAAAATTTTACTAATGCAGCGGTAACAAACAACGCTGCCACCCAGTGGAAACACCTGTTGACAAAGTCTTCTGGGTGGAAGATGAAACATCTTCAAGAACAAAGGCAAAGAAGTTACTTTTATTCAAGCCTTTTGAGTTACCATGACCTGTGTGAGTAATCCCTCACACTTAGCGGTCTCAGTCCATCGCGGAGGTTTCAAAAATATTTATCGAAAAAAATAATAATCAAAAAAAGAATTTGAAAAAATTCAAACAAAGCGTGCGAGGCTGAAGCGAAACACATCACATCAAGAACGAGTCTCAGGATGCAACTAGAGCCGACACGGGATCCTCCATGGAAGAAAATCGAGGCCTGTGATTGGCTGCTATGACGGTCATTACTGTGCCGTCAGTTGTCCGTACTCTGATTGGCTGACACGCGTCCTCCTATCTCCTGCTCTTGTCAGCTACGCCCAGAGGGGAGATCGTCAAAGTGAGTGTACCTTCCATAGATTTTGCGTACACGCATACATGTATACTGTATGTACAAATACATGGACATGTACATTCACATCGCGGTTTTCACCATTCCCCGGGGGGGTCACAGCCCCCATTAACCACGAAGTGTGAGGGATTACTGTAGCTGAGTCTTCACCGGCGTCTGTGGCTTCACTTACTTTTTCCACCAGCACTGTCAATGTTTAACAGGTGTGTTTCATTAAAAAAATAACACCAAAATTTTTAATCTGCAGTAAGGACCGGTTTTTACTGGTGCTGCCATCTAGATCAGTGGTTCTCAAGTGGTGGGTCGCAAACCCAAAAGTGGGTCGCAGACCCGTTTTCAGTGGGTCGTGGGCCTTTGCCTGGGGAAGGAATGCTAAAAAAAAAAAAAAAAAAAAAAAAAAAGCGTGTCATTCATACTCCTTAACAGTAGATGGCGATAATGTCCTGTAATGTGAGTTGACACCTGCCAGTTCACACCATAGAAAAAGACCTGCAAAGTTTGTTTACATATGTTGAGCAGGTGAAACACAGATACAACGAAGAATATATGAGATATGGATTTTCTTATCTTGAAGACAAAGGTCAGTGATGGTTATTCAGCTAAAACTATATATTTTGAGTTCTTTTTGAAACTACTGCTCAGTAGTTGCACTGTTTTATTTCATGTTTGTGCATAAAAGCACTGTTGAGTCTTAAAAATGGCTGTTACTGAAATGTTCTGATTGTTATGTCAGCTTTATGATTAATGCTTAAATAAGTAACTAGATAGTTTTAATAGGAAATTGTTATATATTCAGGAAGTGGGTACTCAGCAAATGCTACATATATTTGAGTCATTTTTTGAAACTACTGCTCAGTAGTTGCACTGTTTTATTTCATGTTTGTGCATGTTGAGTCTGTTAAAAAAGGCTGAAGTTACTGAAGTGAAGTGTTTTGGATTTAATTAAAATGCAGCTAATTGAGCATCAAAGGGAATATTTCCCACTTGAAGTCATTTTGGTTTTTGCCATTTTGGTTCACCAATAAGCTTATTTTTTTTGTGTTTGCATTCTGTGATATTCTATTCTACTATCTCCGATTCAAACTGCACGATCTTTTTATTCAATAAATTTGAGAAGTTGGAAATTTTCTTTGATTTGGGTCACGGCTGGTCATTAAAGGTGGTGTAGGTGTTGTTTGAAAAAAACGGTTCCATCAATCCAACTTAAGTGAGATTTTGAAAATATACACTCCCTCCCTCCTCCCAAAGGCTCCGCCTCCTCCTCTTTTGCCCACCCCTCGAAACCACGCCTTCACACGATTCACGACTACATGAACCACAGGGAGGGAGGGGGTGGGAGTGCATTGATATTTGATGGACGTATTATGCAGCCAATCAAATTACTGATGATCACCATTTTGATTGGTCAGAGTTTTTCTCTGATTATACCCTCTAGACTGGACCAAAACGTTTAGTTTTTTTTGCAAACATTTTATTTCAGTGGGTGCAATGGGAATGTGAAAAGGTTTTCAGGCAATATTGTAAAAAGTGTTGCAAAAAAACAACACCTACCCCACCTTTAAGGGTGATGGTGGGTCCTGAAGCCAAACCAGTTAAGAACCACTGATCTAGAGGATACAATTTTCACAGAACTCATGTTGCTCCTTTTAATAAGGACACACTTTTCATTTCAGATTGTATTTTCTGAATAATAAGACCCTTTATCATCAGAATATTTGTATTATGTTTTTATGCAAAAGGGGGAAAAAAAAGCAAAGCAAAACAAAACCCAAGACAAAAAAAACAAAAAACAAAAAAAACAAATGATTAAAAGAGTGGGCACTAATTTTAACATATACCAGAATCCTCCTGGTTAAGAAACATCACTGCAGCTGTGAACAAGGCTCAGCCTCAGAAGAGACAACCTTTGTGGCTTACCGCTTACTGTGCTACTGTAAAGACTATTCTAGCATGTTGTATCACAGTAATAGGATTAAGCAGGTGTGGATGGATGGATGGATGGATGGATGGATGGATGGATGGATCACAGTGTGGTATGTGGGGACGTTGTTGACACCTGCCTCCCTGGCTCCAGGTTGGCCTGGGTAGATCTGATCATAATGAAAGTACTATAAAGCAAGTTAGCATCATAGCTTAGAATGAGCTAACTAACTGACTGAGGTTACTGGGCTTGTTTGTTCCACCCATTTGCTCATTTTTAGATGAACCAGGGTTGGCCAGAGTCCTGTCCTGCCAAGATGGTGTTGAAAGTGACTCTTCAACCTGTGCACGACATCACAAAGGATTTATCCAGCTTTTTTCATACAGTCTATGGTTTCTTCACACCAGTTTCAAACAGGGCAAGCTCATAAAAATGTGTCATATTGTATTTATGTGTAAATTCTGCCCTTTGTTGCTTTTCTAGAACATGCTCTGTGACCCTATTATACCAAGCAGACGTCTTGTTAATGTTAATGTTGATTTTTTTAAAAATACAAACAATGATATACAGTGAGTGTGATTTATTTACAGTGTAAGAAATGAAGTATTTCATTGTAGAAATGCCAACAAATTGTCGCTGCTTGTTCATTCGACTTCTCATGTAAAATCCGTATGAGAAGTGACAGTTTGTACATCTCGGAAACCTGTCAGTCAAAACTTGGCTCGTCAGCTGATTTCTAACAGTTTGGTAACAAGAGTTGACTCTTGTTTCTGGTCTTTTGTTTCTCATTTCTTTTGCGCAACATAATAAATTAAAAAGGTGTATTTATTAGAGTTTACTGTCCTGACACTTTGACATCTTCCTTGGTCTACCTGTAGATTCCTCTTTTACAATCTTCCCGTTTATTTTTTCGTACCTACTTCCAGTTTTATACTCAGCCAGCTGGTTTGCCAAACTCTGCTTTGAATGGTTTTCTTGAACAGATTTCAAAATCTTTTCTGTTGTTTCAGCTGACGGCTCTCTGGTTGAATCCATGTTTCCTATCAGCAGGCCTGCAAGCTTTCTGTCTCAGCTGAAGACTCATTTTTACATATTTAAACTCATGCAGGAATGTTTAAGAAATACAAATTACAAGGTGATTCTCTAAAATGTTCTTCTCCCAGATATGAAGAAAAAGAAGTTGCCTTTGATTACATAAATGCTCTAAAGTGGTTTGTTTGTGACCATATCTCCGCCATGTTTGTTCCATATGAAAGCAGACTCTGAATGAATGAATGGACTCTGGACTGAATTTTAAAACACTGTATCATCTGTGACGAAGCATCGTGACTTCAGAGCTTTGTCACATTTTTTTCCCCCACTGGTTTGTCAACTGCTCCCACAGGCTCCGCCCACTTTCCCACAGAAGCCATTTCCAGCCTGCTTACTCTCACCCCTGAAGGCTCTGAATTTAACAGCAGAGATCACTGCCAAAATCTGTCTCACATGTAGCCATCAGACAAACAAAAGCATTCTTTTCCAGTCAAACTCTCTGAGATGAAAAGTATTTTTGTTAGAAACTCTCATGCAACCAGAATAACCTCACATGGCAGCACTGATCAGACGAAGCACCAGATGTTAGAAGTCAGTGACGATGACGCAGGGTTTTCACATAAATCGAAGCTTATCTCATGTACACATTGATGAAGACACATTTAACATGTTCGATTTCAGTTTTTCAATTCACTTTTACTCATATTGCATCAAGTAAGCAAGTAAGTGACTAGTTTTTAAGATTCATGTATTTCAATTGCATATAAAATTTTCTTTCATTTGATTTATCATAAACAAGCTAATAAACTTAATGTGATGCATCTTTGTCAGTCAGTTTTAAACACTCAAATTCCATATATTGAATACATACACCAGTATTTAAAACACATTAGATTTAGTAGTGATGAATGCATAAATCTGTCATAGTATAATTAGCTGTTGTCCAGGTCCTAATGTCATTACGACATGTTTTTAACCAATTTAGATGAAAGGTCTCATCTGGATTCATGGATAGGGATAGCTGAGTATCATCTGCATAGCAATGAAAGTTTATGCCATGCTGCGTAATAATAACACCTAGTGGAAGGACATATAGAGTGAAAATGAATGGCCCCAGTATAGAACCCTGAGGTACACCATGACCACCTCTGGTGTTTAAGACTCCCGATTCATATGGAGAAACTGGAAAACATCAGATATGTTGTTGTAGTAGACGGGGTATTCAGACCGGCCCCAATAAACTTCTGGATGGAGGGGTGGTGGTGTTGTCAGGTGGGAAATGTGGGATTATCATACCAGAGACTCAAAATTATCGTATTTTGAGGGAAATTATCGTACATCTGTCATAACCAAAACAACAAGCCCAATGATGTACTGTAGTCAAATTTAATCACTCTATTGTTAAATAGCGGGCGAAGCCGACCATTCAGCCTGTCATGCTAGTTGTTCTGAGACAAACATTCGTATCTCACGCTCAGCAAAGCACGATTGGCTGGAATCAAGTCACATGGGAACAGATGCCTTTAGGGTCCACAAAAAAAAAAAACTCTCCAGCAGACAGTAGCGGCAGGCATTAATTTGAAATAGTCAAATTATTGTACATTTGGCCTTTTTTTTTGGAATTATTGATCGTACATCGTACAGAGGGCCAAATTATCGTACAAATACGATAATTATCGTACACCTGGCAACGCTGGGTGGTGTTGACTGGCTGGTTGGGTACGATGATGTCACTCAGCCGCCTAATGTCTGCTTCGCATAAGAGTCGTCTTTCCTCATTCAGCGCCAATATTATAAATTATACAAACAGCAAACATAAGTGCTACAATCACCTTAAATATTTTTTTGCGCCATTTTAGTTTGTTTTTCTCCTTTTTTTCTTAGTTTTCGGCAAAGTCGTCTCCTTTTCTTTTTTTGGCGGTTGACAAACAGCGAAAGCAGCGCACTACCGCCACCATGCGGTTTGGAAAGGTAGTTCACCTGCAACCTGTCACCGTAAGTGGAGACGCGACGGCTGAAAGGACTGAGGAAGAGGTCGGTCCTGTTAAAATTCTGGCCTCTGAGTTTTACCCGAATCCTCGCTAGTGGAAACGCACCAAATCAGCTGTCAGAAACAGCTGATTGATATATTCATATATAACGACTGAGTGTTGACAGGTGACCACTGACTCTTCACCGCTTTGTTCCCAAATTGTTAATGAGTCAGTGATCCTCTTTGTTATGGAGCCCCGTTTGGGTCATAATTCAAAGAATAAAGGAGTCTATTATTATGAAATATTTCCCATTATTATGAAATACATGTTTATTATTATGAAATATGTCCCATTATTATGATAATGGTTTCGTTTTTCATAAGAATGAGCTTTTACATAATAATGGCTTTGTTTTTCATAAGAATGATTTGTGTGTCAATCACAGCAGAGAGGGCGGAGCCATTTATGTGATTGGCTGCTCTTTCATTCAGGCATAAGCAAAAGAACAGTGAATCGTCAAATCGGGTCAAAATAGTATCGTCTGATAAATTATCATTTCCGATATTGTCTGCTAACCTGGTCAAGGTTTCCCGTAGCTCAGTCCAAGCTGCCATAGCTACAATCGGACTAGGAGCGCACCTTGATGACGCCACGGCCCGCTGCTAACGGGACCTCACGGCCAAAACTAGTCGATGTCAGAGCGTAGAATGGAGAAGGATCAGCCAATGAGCGTGCAGGTCAACCACTGGTCCCGCCCACTGGCAAAATGTCATTATTATGTAAAAACTCACTCTTAGATAAAAAAAAAAAAAAGCTATTCTGAAATAAACTATTATGCAATAAAGTAAGATTAAATAATATTAAAAATATATTTCATAATAATTACATTTTTTTTCATAATAATGGGAAATATTTCATAATAATACACATATATTTCATAACAATGGGAAATATTTCATAATAATAAACATGTATTTCATAATGCTGGGAAACATTTCGTAATAATGGATACGTATTTCATAATAATAAACACCTGTATTTCATAATAATAGACTCATTTATTCATTGAATTATGACCCAAACGGGGCTCCATACTTTGTACTTTGGGTTGCGAAGGGCAAATCAGTATTAAAATTATGTAGTATGAAAGTGGCCTTTGTAAATTGCGTTTTTTTTTTTTGTGCATTTAGACACAGACTGTGGGATTTTTACTGTTGTTACTTCTCAATACTTCTTATTTCTTGTTGCGTCAATGTCTTTATCCAGTGCAAGTTTGAATTTGTTTTTGCACCCACGCAGTTTGGTTGTGTTGATGTGTTTTTCTCACCACAGGTATCAAACACTGCTGGTTAAAGGGCCAGAACACAGGTGCTGAAGCTGCGTTCACGCGCTGTGTTTCTGTGTGGGAAACGGCAGCGCTGATGAGTTTTCTGGAGGAAAATATCCTAAACTTGCTCAGTTTTGTCCTGCGTTCCATCTTCCCTTCTTTTCTATGAACCACAGGCAACACATGCGTTTCATCTTGACCACAGGGGCGACTATGACTATCGTACCAGTACCACATGGTTGGCCGCTATTTTTATACACAGATACATGCACTGATATTTTATTTATTGCTTTCTTGAATTGTTTGTGCGTAGAAAAACAGCCACTGACTGTGTTTTTTTAGTTATTGATTCCTGATTTTCAAGTGTTGCCATGTTTTATTAATTTTATTAATACATTTAATCAGTTATTAATAACTCTTCAGACACTTAGGCCCAGTTCTACTCCTACCCCTTAGCCCTAACCCTTTATTTTAGGCGTTCATATGAGGTGTAAAGGTCCAAACAGAGATTTTTTAGGTCCATACTTCAA
The DNA here is from genome assembly GCA_018398805.1 of Hirundichthys speculiger. NCBI lineage: Eukaryota > Metazoa > Chordata > Actinopteri > Beloniformes > Exocoetidae > Hirundichthys > Hirundichthys speculiger. The sequence goes on along the minus strand of JAGFBZ010002607.1, from coordinate 51,867 downwards.
GCAAAGGGGTTCACTGGATTTTTTTCTTTTTTTCTTTTTTTTTTGTAATTCAATTCCTTGTTTCTCTGTTTCAAAGGATGTCGGTAGGAGTGATGGTAGGGGAAAGGTTAGGCGAAGAGCTGAGGAATACAAATGGTAGTGGGCCGGATTAATAACCCTTAATAACCAAATAAGGATCTTTAATCCCCGACACTGACAGATTAGTGCAGTGCTCATCAAGTTTCAGTCAGATGCATCTTTATAATCCACTTCTGGTTTCAACCACCCAAGATGACCACATCCTCGTCTGCTCACTTCCTCACAGTTTCAGTTAGAGTATCTCCATCATTAAGCAAACATTTTGACGTGATGAAAATACTTTATTAATGTGAAAATATACCTGAGTTTTGGCTTCTAGGCTCCGATCAGTCTCCGTTTATAAGGATTGCATGAAGATATTGGAGGTAGCGAAGTTATAATCCATAAAGTTGGAGCCTACAGGTGGAAGCTGGATATTGTACGAGATGTTTGCCTAAACTAAGGCCCCGAGTGTTGCTTCACGGATGCAATTTCAGATGCTTCATGTGCACATGATTCAGACCAAAAAAATGTAGTAAACCTGTCAGGCAGCAGTGCACGTGGAACATCTCCAGAACAGATGTGTGTCTGCTGACATTAACATTTCCATTCGCCTGATGCACTCTGGAGTCTGGGGCACCTGTCTGACTTCCAGCTATCTGTTATCTATACCCACTTCCTCCCGCTCAGGCTCCCAGGGGCCTGCTGGAGCCGGACCCGGCTGTCTTCAGGTAGAAGCGCCTAACGCGTCCTGGACGGGTCACCTATCTGTCACGGGCCTGCATAGTTCACGCCTACAACACGTTCCAAAAAAAGTAGAAATGTAGTCCCAGACGTGTCTCCGACACCTCACCTCTGTTTATAGCCTACGTGCTCAGAGACAGGACTGAGCTAACCTAGCTTTTTTTCTGTTTAAAAAAAAAAAAAAGACCCTCAGTAGAAGCTGAGCAGGCTAGTGTCAGGAGATATCAGTGCAGCGTATCGCAGCTAAAGCTAAGCCAGGTTAAGCTTGAGTCCTGCTGGTATGCGCGCTGCCAGAAGACTGACATCTAATACACCACGTGCCTTCTGGGAGAGATGAGCTATGAGATAAAAAAAAAAAAAAAACTGGATGTTCTGAGATTAAAAATGTATTACACATCACGCAGGTCTATAAATTATTGAGTCAATCAGGTTGAAGCTGTGTCTTGACAGTGATGATCCACAGCTGGAGCAGCTGGAACGAAACAGCTGACATGACCTTACTGCAGCTGCAACGCTTGAGGACGACTCTGTATCGCTTTTCAGCTTCGCACAGATCAACTGCTGTTGATCGTTTGTCTTCAGAGATCTACTTTCAGTGAATCACGGTTCACATCAGCAGAAACTTAAAATGTTTAAGTATCTTTTACCAAACCACACCTCCAAACTCTTTTTTATTAATTAGACTCCAGATGTGCAAACCACTCAATCCAATTTTAATTTGTTAAAGGGATTAATCTATGGGTTCACTTTTTTTTTTTTACAACAGCGCTGTGACTGTTTTAACACATTAAACGTGTGTGTTTGTGTTGTACTAATCAATAATTAATTATTTATGCAGCAACATCACTATAGAGTGTAAAAACACGCACACATGAAAATGATAATTGTATTTATGTCACTTATTTATTACAGTGAATTACTTTTTTATTTTTATTTTGTTGGTGGATGTGAAATCAGTGTTGCACATGACAACAACTAAATTCATGTGGCTCTATTGAAACTGTAATAATTAATCTTGACATAGTTTCCAGCCAGTTTCGTAAAAAAATCTATTTCCTGTGAGTGGTTTAACTGTTTACATTTTTAGTGTTGCACATTTTATACTTTTGCTTAAGATTTGTGCTGAATATGTTAGCAGCATGTTTGCCTGGGAAACCTGTTAAATGTAATATTGCACTTTGCACTTATAAGCTTGATTAAAAAGTGAAAACAAATTATCATTTTGTTCCATTTTCTTTTTTTAGTGAGAGGGTACAGTAAAATTACAATTAACAAATGGATTTTACAATATATTACACTTTTTATTAAATTGTAAATTTACAGTAAATTATTGGCTCATAATTGCATTACTTTTCCAGTAATTCAACGTAAATATTTTCTCAGCAATTTACTGTATTTATTTTACATTAGTTACAGTAAGTCCACAGCTAATTACGGCTATATCACGGTAATTCCTTGAGCATGGCAACCATGAATTTACGGTAGAGAGTTGCTCTTTTATTGTAAATTATTGTGGAATAATTACAGTAAAGTACTGTGAATTGATTACAGTAAATTGTTGTGAAAATATTTACAGCAAATTGCTGTGAAATGAATGCAATTATTAGCCAATAATTTAATGTAATTTTACAGTGAAATTTCTTACAGTGTGTGGAAAAGCTGAACCTGTGAGCTTAACTTGAAGTTAAACTTGAAACGTGGTCGTTCAGGTATCACCCATAGACTGCGTAAGAAGAACTGGACAAACCTCTGTGATGTCATCCATAGGTTTTCTGAAGAACTGAAACCTCTTCTCTTTGGAGGAACTGCAGAGCTCTAGTCTGACCTTCAAACATTGTTCATCAACTGTAGAGGAAGGACGGCCTTGTAACGGGGGAGCAGATAGCTGCTTCAGACTGCTTTGTTTAGCTTCTGAGCCGTTCCAGGCCAACCAAAAATTGGTCGCAGTAGTCTCTCAGTACAGTTAACCGTTACCTTTAAAATAAGAATGATTATGCTCCGACGTTGCAGCTCAGAAGTCAAGACAATGCTCAGTAGCTTAAGTGATGACAGCTAGCCATCCTGGACATCAATCAAAAGACCACACCCCTAATCGTAAAAAAAGGTTTTGGTTAATTGTGCGATGCTTATTCCAGCTTCAGCAGTTTCTGGAAGCAACTGTGGAGTTTGATGTCTTATGGACTACAAGCCCGGGAACTGAACCACCAGCAGCTACGTTAGCAGACAACTGTGCTGCCTCCCGAGCCACAGCCAGGCGCTAAGCTAAAGCAGATAGCTTGTGGCAACTGTGCCGAGGTGAGGGTGCTCAAACCCAAAATTAATGAAGTATATCTTCACAACTACAACTAGCTTGGTCTCAAAAGAAAGCTAAAACATGGGAGATTACTACAGAAGTGTAGCTATGCATTGTTGCGTCTGAGTATATTCACCTGGAATGCAATAAAAAAATGTGTATTTTTCTCTGCCTTATAAAAAATAAAAAAATAAATAATAAAAACACACCACTTACAGTGAAAACCACCTTTTAATTTAACTGTTTAGCTGCTAGCTCATTGAGTTTTTGCCGCACACTAATGAGGCACACGTCTTTGTAATCAGTCTCTGCTTTCACATGACACATTGTTTGTGTGGTTTGCTTGAAGTGGTGAAATTAGTGTTTTCATATTTTTGTTGTAAGCCCATATAATTACTTGGGGGGTTGAATGGAGGCAACCTGAACTCACATTCATCGTCTTTCTCTCCACTGTGGTTTCCTCCAGTTATCCCAGTAGAAGCAGATAGGATCACCACTAGTCTTGCAGTCAGTGTTGATCTGGTTATTGCTGAATTGATGGGAACATGGCCTGGAATTTCTTGTGAGGTTCAGCTTCTTGATGTTGTTTCGTGCTTTGTTCTTGACTCCAGAGCTTGATTCGGCACAGTTGATTCGAAACTGGAAGTTTATGAGTCAAGCAAAAGCCCTAAATGCAGCTGTTATGACTGATTTTGACCAGTGCTGCCACCTAGTGGATGCAATTTTCACAGTACTGAGATTTCCCCAATTGCATTTGGGTTGGTAGAAGCTGTTGCTGATGTTTCTTTATCATATTAAAAACAATCAAATCAAATTTCTTCTTCCTCGCTACACAAAAAAAGCTGCATGCTTTGAATTAGTCCCGCCTCCATGTGTGATTTCATTGGCTGGCTCTCACTGTGTAGCCACAATTTGATTGGCAGATGAATGTGTTGAAGCGGGAACAGTTTAAAATCACCCAACTTTTGACCGAGGCAATGCTGTCGATGCACAGAACCCACAATTCAGTTCGGCAATGGATGACATCACCCCATTCAAAGTCTATTGAGACGGACACAGAGGACGCAACGTGCACGTGTGAACTCACCATAAGTAGCATCGGGTGATAATTTAAGTTTTTTTTTTTTTAAATCATTAATAACCTTCTTGTAACAGTACCATGTTGTTACACTTCAAAAACCTTTTCCAGAAATGTATAACACTTGATGATTGCTTTAAACTTAAGCCCCTACCAAGGTCGAGGTGCTACCGTAAGGCCTGAAATATAGTTGCCATTTATAACGCGTACCTGAACACATCACGGCTGCCATCGTATCCTGCATTTGTTTGGTTGTGCACATCCACGGGAAAAACATACATGATGCGTACACGAGATGCAATATTCACGTCACCACTAGAGGTGCTGTTGTGGGTCATGGCTGACGACTGCTAGCTGTGTTCGGTGTTGTGATGAACAGGAAGGGAACAACAATATGGAGGACATACAAAATACAGTCGGTGTTTCTAGTCAGTTTTCTGCATCGATAAACAAGAGAAACAAACTCCTGTCCTCATGACATTCATTTAATGGCCTAAAACGGTGGTGCGCAGACTGTGGTACGTGTGCCACCAGTGGTACGCGAGCGCCCTCTGGTGGTACGCGGGGGAACGTCATGACTTTCCACATTTTTTCCACATTTTCACTTTAAAAAAAAAACAGAAACATACAACGCTTCAAAAATAGAATGTTTCAAGCGAAATGTGTAGCTTGAGATAATTAAAATTGTGTCTTTTGAAAAAAATATTTGTTGCATATTCAGTTGCAGTGCAGATGTAACAACTTTTGAGTCTGTTTATTTCGCTCTGTATGAGAGAATTTTTGGACAGAGTTGTAAATGTCTGATTCAGTAAAATAAATAAATAAATAACCACAATAAGGAATAAACATCTCTGTGTGTTTAAAGCTCATTGAGAAGGCATTCAGAGAGCTGAACAGTTTCTCAGGTGGTACGCAGGATTAAACGTTTGAGAATCTCTGGCCTAAAATATCATCTGCTGTGACCGCCACAAAAACAAAACAATCACTTCCTCTGTAATGTACGGAGCCCTGGAGGTGACATGGAAATTATTTTTTTTATCTCTTGCGCACGACTTTTTATCTCGCGCGTACGACTTACTGTAACTAGCGCGCATTTTCATACACACTACTACGGAGCCCTGGAGGTGAAATGGAAATTATTTTTTTTATCTCGTGCGCACAACTTTTTATCTCGTGCGAACGACTTTTTATCTCGTGCGCACGACTTACTGTATCTCGTGCGCATGACTTTTTATCTCGTACGCACAACTTTTTATCTCGTGCACACGACTTACTTTATCTCGTGCGCACGACTTTTTAGTCTCGCGCGTATGACTTACTGTAACTAGCGCGCATTTTCATACACACTTCTACGGGGCCCTGGAGGTGACCTGGAAATTATTTTTTTTATCTCGTGCGCACGACTTACTGTATCTCGTGCGCATGACTTTTTAACTTGTGCGCATGACTTTTTAACTCGTGCGCACGACTTACTGTATCTCGTGCGCATGACTTTTTATCTCGTACGCACAACTTTTTATCTCGTGCGCACGACTTTTTAATCTCGCGCGTATGACTTACTTTTTATCTCGAGCGTATGACTTACTGTAACTAGCGCGCATTTTCATACACACTGCTACGGAGCCCTGGAGGTGACATGGAAATTTTTTTTTTTATCTCGTGCGCACGACTTTTTATCTTGTGCGCACGAGTTTTTATCTCATGCGCACGACTTACTGTATCTCGCGTGCACAAATTTTTATCTCGTGCGCACAACTTTTTATCTCATGCGTACGACTTACTGTAACTCGTGCGCATGACTTTTAATCTCGTGCGTACGACTTACTGTATCTCGCGCGCACAAATTTTTATCTCGTGCGCACAACTTTTTATCTCGTGCGTACGACTTTTTATCTCACGCGTATGACTTACTGTAACTAGCGAGCATTTTCATACACACTTCTACGGAGCCCTGGAGGTGACATGGGAATTATTTTTTCAATCTCGTGCGCACGACCTTTTATCTCGTGCGCACAACTTTTTATCTCGTGCGCACAACTTTTTATCTCGTACGCAGAACTTTTTATCACGCGCGTACAACTTACTGTATCTCGTGCGCATGACTTTTTATCTCATGCGTACGACTTACTGTAACTCGTGCGCATTTTCATACACACTTCTACGGAGCCCTGGGCATGAGATGAAAAAAATAATTTCCATGTCACCTCCAGGGCTCCGTACCGTAGTAATGCCTTTGTGTGTACAATTGTATTTTTGACTCCCCCAGGGGGAGAGGTCCGGTATCACATGTTCTGTCCCTGTAACACTAAAGTGAAATATGTTTACGGCGCAGCTGGTTGTGTCTGTAAATGGACGTGACTTTCAGTATATCTCAGGCCCGACCCGTCCACTGGTCCACTTCACTGCAGTACTTTGATAAAGCCCACATTACATTTGATGGCCAGTGAAAAAAAAAAAGACATTAATTCCAAGATGTACTTGTTTTCTTGACACTTTTTAATCTATCCACGTGCCCATTGCTCTGTGAAGATAATGAATCTGTGACATCAGAGATGACACATTAATTCTCCTCCATCAGAACCACCTGCTGACTCAGGCTTGACTCATATTTGTGGAAATGAGTTTCCTCATCTAAAGTGGAAGTGAATATTATTTCAAAGAGGCCCACTCATGTGCGGCTGAGGAGGTGGATCAGTGTGTGTGAGCGTGTGTGTGTGCGTGTGTGTGTGTGTGGGGGCGTGGGCTCGGTTTGGGTCCCCTGACACCCCTCGGGCCCCAGAAACTCCCAGCTAACCTTCTTGGGGTTGGTGTGCAGGCTCTACCCCCCTCCTGACGTCATGTCTGGAGGCAGGCAGGCTGCTCCGCTGACACCGTTCACCTCCAACTGAGGAACTTTCCTGGAGTTCTCAGGCTCTTCTGACCGCCGAGCAGCTTGTCAGTCTGAGGACAGAACCGAGGAACCGGGAGATCCTCGGTGCTGCAGGAGGACGCACAGCTGGGCTTCATACTCACTTTAAACTGTTTTTCTGGAGGCAGAGTCCGCTTATTCTGGAGCCGCTGCCTACTGAAATATGTTGAGGAATACACAAGTTTTCCAAACTCTTAAGAAGTGAAAGGAGTTCCTTTTTTTTTTTTTTATTTTTTAAATCTCCAGTTAACTTTTGCTTTTAGTTTTCGGATATGGCTTGGATCAGATGGGGCCTCTTCCTCTCCTTCGGGTTGCTTCTCTCCCCGGTCCGCGCGTCCGTGGAGCGGCAGCAGAGCCGCGGCGGCGGCGGCGGCGGCTTCAGGAGGTTCTACGTGCTCCAACCTGGCCCGGTTTCGGGACCGGGCTCGGCTGCGGGGGACAGCGGCGGGGTGCGCGTCACCTCCATCTCCACGCGTCACGGCGCGGCCGGCCAGCCGCTCGCGTATAACGTGGAACTGACCGCCAACGTGGGCCGCCAGATCCGGACCCGCAGGATGGGGATCCGGGGGAACCAGGCTGCTCCAGCCCCGCAGGTAGTGAGGCACGGCGGGCAGCAGCAGAGCCAGCAGCCGCCGCAGCTCATGAAGCTGTCCGGGTAAGACCGGGGGGCAGGAGCACCGTGACCAGGGCCGTCTCTAGCTTTTTTGGGGGGCCTATGAAAGTTTGTATTTGGGGGGGGGGGGGCCCATGTTTTACAACAAAAGTTTTTTCTTTGCTTCTAAAGAGTTTCTCATAGACACACTGGTGTTTGTGCAACCAAACCCAACTCACACACACAGGAGTTAGAATAGAACCCGTTTATAAAAGATGAATTTAGTTGTTGATACAAAAGATACAAAAACACAGCTGTCACCTGCATAAAAAGCCAAAATGATAACAAATGTTTTGACATAAATTAATGCCGTGTGTCCGACCAAACAATCAGGCGGTTCAGACTGTTTAAAGTCATCCACGGAGATGGATTAATCATTACGCTTTAAGAAGAAACCAGAATAGTTCTGTACGTCTAACATAACGACTGCCGAGGTTAGCTGAGTTAGCATAACGGTTTGTTATTGAAGGAAAAAGAAAATACAAGGCAACGAAAATGCCATTAACAAGATAAAAAAACAAAAAAATCAGAGTTTCTGCATCATAAAGTCACATTTTGACTGTTTAAAGTCACGAATTTTCAACAAATCTCTCAGATCACAACACAGACGATACATTGAAATCATTTAAATATTCTTATTTAGGTGACTACAAATGAAGACAGGTCTTTTTATTTCACCACAAATACTGGATATTGAGGCTGACTTTACTTTGATAACAAATGTTTTGATATAAATTAATGCCGTGTGACCATTTAAAGTCATCCACGGAGATGGATTAATCATTACGCTTTAAGAAGGATAGTTCTGTGCGTCTAAGGTTCAAATTCAGTTTTCCATATATCATATATATAGTTATATTTGGGAGAAAAATCTTTACAAACCCACAAATTTGTGAGAAAACTCTTTCTGATCACATCACAGATATGTGAGGCGTAATCGAGAAGGAAAACAGGCTGCTTTTGTGAATCTAAAGTTCAAAGTTGAACTAGTTTAGTAAAAGAAACCTTGCTGGTTAACATCAGTTTTACTGAGCTACCATGAAGACACATTTTTCTGAGAAAGAAGAGTGGAACAAAGACAAATAAAACAAAAAATTCAGAATTTCTGCATCATAAAGTCACATTTTGACTATTTAAAGTCACGAATTTTCAACAAATCTCTCAGATCACAACACAGACGATATATTGAAATCATTTAAATATTCTTATTTAGGTGACTACAAATGAAGACAGGTCTTTTTATTTCACCACAAATACTGGATATTGAGGCTGGCTTTTCAGCTTGAGCGCCCCCTACTGGTAACGGACTCCTTTACATCTGCGTAGTTTGCATTTTGCCCAGAAAAGGCTCCGTTATTTACTTCCTGTCATCTTTTTCAAACCAAACAGTTGAGAAAAACCTCTAAAAGTGATCCGAGTGGACGCTCAAACCACGCGGGTTGAAAAGTCTGAAGCACGTCTGAGCCGCTGAAGCACGAAACACCTCTTTATTATTATCAGGTGCTGACTTTTCTCTGACACTAATTGGAGTGAACAATCTTGATTTGGGAGTCTGTCAGCGCTCTCGACATTCAGGTCAGAAACTCCTCGGCCTCATTAGCTTTGGCCTTGAGTTAAACGAACGCGCTGCTGAAG